>CM052441.1:19487415-19526993 GCA_028533085.1 Varecia variegata | reverse complement strand
TCACAGATATAGAAAAAATAATCTTACGCTTTGTATGGAACCAGAGAAGACCCCGTTTAGCAAAAACAATTTTAAGCAATAAAAACAAAATGGGAGGTATTAATTTGCCAGACTTCAAACTATACTACAAGGCTGTAGTTATTAAAACTGCTTGGTATTGGCACAAGTGCAGGGACACAGACCAGTGGAACAGAACAGATAACCATAATTTTTGTATAGTAATAATAGCTTTCTTGAATCCCACCAAATTATGCCAAATATATTAAATTATCCACCTTGTAGTATGGCACACTTTTTTCCCCAAGTATCGGATTTTATTTATCACTATGAAAATCATTACTAGATTAACAATCATCTTTCTCTCCACACTGGACATTCCATGTAGGTAGGGGAAATGTCTATTTTTTTATTGTTTTGTATCAATTGTGTAGCACACTGCCTGGAAAACAAAACTTCAAGACAACATGAACTCATATATAGAAAACCCTAAAGACTCCACCAAAAAACTGTTAGAACTGATATACAAAGTCAGCAAAATTTCAGGATATAAAAAATCAAAACATAAAAAAATCAGCAGTATTTCTACACTTTAAAATGAGCCATCTGAAAAGGAAATTAAGAAAACAATCTCCAATCTCACAATAACACCACCACCACTAACAAAAATAAAATACATAGGTATAGATTTAACCAAGGAGGTAAAAGCTCTGTATATGGAAAACTATGAAAATATTGATTAAAGAAATTGAAGAAAACATAAATAAATGAAAATATATCCTGTGTTCATGGATTAGAAGAAACAATATTGTGAAAATGTGTATAGTACCCAAAGTAATCTGCAGATTCAACATAATCCTTATCAAAATTCCACTGTCATTTTTCACAGAATTAGAAAAAAAAATACTGAAATTCATATGAAACCATATTTTGGCCCCTAATAGCCAAAAAAATTTGTAGCAAAAAGAACAAAGCTGTAGACAACACACTACCTGGCATCAAAATATACTGCAAAGCTATAATAGTCAAAACAGCATGGTATTGGCATAAATACTGATACATCTACCAATGAACAAGACAGAAAATCCAGAAATAAATCCACACATTTACAGACAATTTATTTTTAATAATGATACCAAGAACATACAATGGGTAAACGACAGTCTCTTCAAAAAATGGAGCAAGAAAAACTGGATATCTGCATGTAGAAGAATGAAATTGGATCTTTATCTCATACCATATACAAAAATCAACTTATCATGGATTAAAGACTTAAATGTAAGAACTACAGGTGTAAAAATAGTAGAAGAAAACAGGGTTAAAGCCCCATGACACTAATCTGGGCAATGACTTTTTGGATATGATCCTGAAGGCATACAACAAAAGCAAAAATAGACAAATGAGATTGCATCAAACTCATCAGCTTTGTGTACCAAATGAAACAATTAACCACAGTGAATGGACAACCCACAAAGTGGGAGAAAATATTTGTGAACAATACATCTGAGAAGGGGTTAATATCCAAAATGCAGGTGTGTGTCAGGTAACAACATGTCTGTCAATGAGGGACTGCATATGCAAGGTGGTCCCATAAGATTATAGTGGAGCCAAAAAATTCCTATTGCCTTGTGATGTAATATAGCTGTCCTAACATCAGAGTGAAATGTATTACTTTTTCTATGTTTATATATGTTGAGATACACAGATACTTACCATTTTGTTACAATTGCCTACAGTATTCAGTACAGTAACATGCTGCACAGTTCTGTAGCCTAGGAGCCAAAAGCTATCCCATATAGCCGAGGTATGTGGTAGGCTATACCGTTTAGGTTTATGTAAGTATACTCTATGATGTTCTAACAACGATGAAATCACCTAAGGACACATTTCTCAGAATGTATTCCAATACATTACACAATACATAACTGTATAAAAGGAACTCAACTCAATAACAGGAAAACAGCCCAATTAAAAAATGTGCAAAATGAACAGACATTTCTCAAAAGAAGACATGCAAATGGCCAACATGTTCAAGAAAAAATGCTTAACATCACTAATCATTAGAGAAATGCAAATTAAAATCATAAGGAGCTATCACCTTATATCTGTTAGAATTGCTACTATCAAAAAGATGAAAGATAGGAAGTGTTGGCAAGGATGTGGGGAAAAGGGAATCCTGGTACACTGTTGGTGGGAATGTAAATTAGTACAGGCCTTAGTACAGTATGCAGACACCTCAAAAAACTAAAAATATAAACTACCATATGATTTGGGAATCCTACTTCTCGGTATATATACAAAAAAATTGAGATCAAAATGTCAAAGAGATACACTATTTGACATGCCGTTATGAAAACTGCCATGTTCATTGCAGTGTTATTCACAATAGCAAAGATATGGAATCAGCCAAAGTGCCCATCAATGGATGAATGGATAAAGAAAATGTGGTATACACATTGATATAGTATTCAGCCTTAAAAAGGAAGGAAATTCTGTCATTTGCAACAACTGGATGAAACTAGAGGACATTATGCAAAGTGAAATAAGTCAGGCAGAGAAAGACAAATATCACATGATCCCACTTACATGCCTAAAATCTACAAAAGTCAAACTCATAGAAGTAAAAAGTAGAATTATGGTTATCAGAGCCTGAGAGTTAGAAGAGGAAACAGAGAGATGTGGTTCAAAGTTTATAAAGTTTCAGTTAAACAGGAATAATAAATGTTGAGATCTATTGCACAACATTGTGACTATAGTAAATAATGTGTTGTATATTTCAAAATTGCAAAGAGTAAATTTCACATCTAGCAAAAACTGAGTGAGTGAGTGATGGTTATGTTAATTAAACTGATTTAATCATTCTGCTTTTTATATATATAAATGGATATCTCAAATCATCACATTGTATCTCATAAATATATACAATTATGATTTATCAATTAAAGCTAATAACAATAGAAAAATAAGTAAGCTTATTACTTAATAAATTGTAAAAACTTCTTCAGTTTTTCCTAATACTTTCTTTTTTATGCTATCTCTTCATCTAATTGCACAAAGAATAGTTATATTTGCAATTCAGTTTATTTTTAAAATATTTTTATTTTTGAAATTTATAATTAATACCTGTATAATAGTAAAGAAATCAACTAATTTCTGCTCCATCTCCTCTCATCACCAGTTCTATTCCTTGGAAGATTTTGACTGATTAAAGTCTGTTTCTTTTGCTAGTTACCTCAGTATTACCAAAATAATATATTTATATCATAATTTAAAAATTTTTCAAATTATTTATACTTCCAATTTTGATACTTGGGAATATAACATTCTCTACTCTCAATCCAGTTATCAAATACAGGTTTTCAGTCTCTTTCTAGAGTGTTTGTTATGAACAAGGCTTTTGCGAGCACTACATACATGCCACTGAAATATAACATCCCCGTAAGTTGGGCACTATTATCCCATTGAAGTGACTGAAGTAAAGAGAGGTGTGACCTGCCAAGTGTCAATAGCCAGCAAGTTGTGACACCAGGGATCTATGATTATTAGAAATCTATCTTCATACCATCATCTCTTAATTCATAATATCTTTTAACTTCTTTCTTTGTAAGATGAGGATTTTTATTCATTCTAGAAATATTTGTCTCCAAATTTAATAGTTTGCCTATCATTTCTGTGAAATATAATAGCCAAAACTCTTACGATTAGCTACTTTTATTCTAGAAGGAGAAGAAACATAAGAAGCATTATTTAACTAATATCCAAGACTTACTAGGACAATGTTAATGGAGAGTAACTGAGTGGCTGCTTTAAGGAGGCTTCTCCAAGGACAAAACATTTCATCAGAGACCTGGATAGGAAGAGAATTGAAACTCTTTTGGACAGAGAGATGAGCTAATGCTTAGTTTGAAGAGCAAAAGCCAGCTGGTTTGTTTATGAACAAAAAGAAGTCAGAGTGACAGAGAAAGAAGAGACATAAAAGAAAATAAGGTCCAAGAGTTAATTAGAGGCCGAGTCACGCTGTCCTTTGTATGCCAAGTGTAGCAGACAGCATCAAATGCCATATTCCCTGCACACTCACAGTCCCTGTAGAAGTACAGTGTCTTATACCTGCGATTCTTCTTGGCTCAGAAATTTCTGTCTCTGAAGAGTTGAGCAGTCTGGAAGTGCCTGAGTGTAGCCTTTGGCCAATGAATGATGGAAGTCAGAATACATTTATTACAGTTTTCTTGCACTGTGATGGGACAATCCGAAGCATGTTGCATACTAGCTTTCAGAAGTCTCAGGATCTGTTTCTGGGAAAATCCCAACTAAGAAGGCTTAAATCTAAAAACTTGGACTTTATTCTAAATTTGTTGGAAAGCAATGAAAGAGTTTTTAGCAAAGAAGTACCATGATCTGAGTTAGTTTTTTTTTTTTTTTTTAGAAACTGATTTTTATTTTCTGTCAACCTTATTTCCATCCTGTTTATAAGAGCCTGTGGAAGAACAGCTTAAGATCACTCAATGGTTGTTCCTACACATTGAGTAGGTTGAGCCGTGGGAACTTCAGACCACTCTTCCGTGGCAGGCTGAGCGTTCATCTTTGGTAGGAACTACTGAGTAGTCACCGAGGGCACCTGCCGCCTTCAGACCATCTGCAACCTCGGGTTGAGTAGCAGCAAACTCAGGAGCTGGAGCGGTCCATGCACCCTGAAATTCCTCCTTGGTCACAGCTTTCTCAGGGGCAGCCTGCTCTTCCTTTTCAATCGCTTCAGAATCTCTGTAAAAGTAGAGATCAAGCATGACCTCCCACAGGTGTTCACAGGAGATGGTGCGACACATGCAGAGAACTTCCTCGGCCAGCATCTACCACATCAGACGCATTGAGTGAACACCTTTGTTGTTATATCAGATGGCGATGTCCACATAATGCAGAGGAAAATCTGTGTTACACAGAGCAATGGCAGGCAGCATAACATAAGGTGTCTCTGTGGTCAGCCCTGGGGTCAGTAACCACCAGCAGATGCAACTCCCAGAATTCTACCTGGATCTGGTTAGTGCAGTTTCCGGAAGTGAAGCGACCAGCAATAGGAGTGACTCCAGTGGCAGGAGCAAACTTTATTAATTAAAGTTCATTGTTTATATTGAGGCTCATTCTTTGTGTTCTGCATTTTTATGGATTTTGATAAATGTTTACTGTCATATAGTGACACTTTTTTTGTGGGTTGGAAGATTGTTCTTTTTTTTTGTTCTATAATATGTTGAGTGGATGTACCACAGTTTATTTATATATTCACTTATTAAAGGACATCTGAGTTGCTTGTAGTTTTTGGCAATTATGAATAAAGCTGCTATAAATATCAATGTGCAGGTTTTTGTGTAGACATAAGCTTTTAACTCAATTGCATAAATACACTGGAGCACAATTGCTGCATTGTATGGTGAGGCTATGTTTAGTTTTCTGGGAAACTACCAAACTGTCTTTCAATGTAGCTGTATCATTTTGCATTCCCCCACAAGTGAGTAAGAGTTCCTGCTGCTCTATACCTTCCCCCTCAGTTGGTTGTTTGTCAGTTTTATGAATTTTAGCCATTCTAATAGATGTATAATGGTATCTCATTATTATTTTAATATGCAACTCCCTAATGACTTATGATATTGAGTGTCTCTTTATATGCTTCATATTTATATGTCATTTTTGGAGAGGTGTCTGTTCAGATCTTTTGCCAACTTTTTAATTGTTGTATGTTGGAGCTGAAACTGAAGTATAAAAGCAGTTTTTACTAATTTTTGTAGAGGACTTGTTACTGTTTTAATATTTGACAGTGATATGACTAGGTTTTTTTGTTTTTTGTTTTCACTCATTCTGCTATATACACTCAATTTGTGTCCTTCATAAGAAATTGTAGTTTATTATTTTTATTTAGAAAATACTTTCCAACACTAATCCATTTTCTCTGTTCTGCTGAAAATCATATTAGTTGAGTATTGGCACTTTTGGGTTAATTGTTTATGTCTTTCATCAAATATCTCATACTTTCTATCTTTTTGTTCTATTTTCAAAGGAATTTTCTTGGCCTAGTTTTCCTAGCATCGCCTTATTCCCTCATTATTACTTTCCAGAGGATTTTGTTCTTATTTTGTGAATGCAATATCTTCTTGAATATCTCAAGATATAATAGTTAGATTGTTTTCTTCTAAATATACATTAGCTCTGTTTACTCCAGAATTATTTTTCTCTTTCTTCATCTCGGTCTGTTTTTACCTTGTTGGAGGTTTTCCTGAAATGCTTTATGACATTGCTTTTCTGTTTTGGAAGAAATGAGGCAGTAAAATGCTGATTTCTTTGTATTTGGTGGAAATTATCTTTGTATGTGAGTGGAAATGGTCAACTGGAGACTTAGTTTTATATTAATCAGAAAGTCAATAATTAATTCAAAGAAACCCTCAATGCAGGGTGTGAAGACCTTTAACTGGGATGCTCTTCATTTTTGGAAGTAGTTCAGGAAGGGAATTTTCCTAATTAGAATTTCAATTATTTTCAGTATTCAATCCTTTCAATCCTCTCCACTGTATTTGGAATTTACAAGTTCTTCAAGGTCCAAAAGTGACATTTCTTAAACTGCAACTCACTCCATCCTGCTCATTCTTCTCTAATAGTTTGTTATATATATTTATATCTAGATTTATATCTATATTGGTATCTATATGCATATCCACTGTCCATCTATCTAATGGTGAAAATTAGAAATCTCAAAATTAAATGAATAATTTGAAAAAAGAAATAGCCTAATAAATCTCTTATTTGTTTCTAAAAATTCCTAAGAGTAATAAGTAGAAGGGAAATCCAACTAGTTGCAAGGGAAAAAAAGAAACAGAAGTTAGTATTAAGTAAGAGTTTATTCCATCCGAGAAAACTTTCCTCCTCTCATTTTGGATATTCAAGACAAGATTGTTCCATGAGTTACTGAGAAGGCACAAAAGCATATCAGAACAGATTTACTATTGTAGCTACAGAAGTAAAGAAAAATGATGTCTCCACTACTTCAGGAGGGAGATTCAGTGCTTTGTCAAAAAGCTGCAATCTTTTCTGGGGAGTAGGAAGTGTTTGTAAGTTGGAAAGAAAACATCTAAGTGTGGGAGAAAAATCCAGCTGGAGACACAATGGACTTATTGAAGACATTTTTATGCCATAATTTTGCTTTGCTGGCCATGGTTCTATAAATATTGCAATAACCTTACTTCCCACTCCACATGCACAACCAGCATCATGAATGTTCTTACCATTGCTCTGTTACAACATATAGGCACACTCCACTTGAGCCATCAGTGGACAAAGCGAGGATACCACTTAGTTTTCTGATAAAGCAAAGATCTAATGTAAGTTAAGAAAACTGTTGTCCCTGCTATCTGGACCTTTTTAAGTCAAGGTTTGCCCATTACTTACTGAGGACAAACAAATGTTTATCTGAAAAAGTCCTCTATTGGTAAGCCAGAGAAGTCTAAACTCTTATCACTTCCAGTGTTCATAGACCTACCCTCCCGATCTTGATCATTGTCCCATCTCAATCCATTTCTCGTTCTCTTTACCGACATTCTTGTCTTGCATTTCAGTTTTTCCATGTCTGGCTGTCAGCTTTTCAAAAGAATAACCATTAATTTATATAATTAATTTCACTGAGGAGGTATAAGTTTACAGTACTGCCAACATATTGGGCACTTTGTCAGGGTTTTTCAGGAATCACACATCCTTTGCAAAAGAGATGCATTGCTAATGATAACAAAGAAGACGTCGTTACACATTGGCAGTAAAAATATTATGGAGGCTCAGAAAATATTTTCTAAGCACCTGGGAGTTGGGTTGGGAGTATTTCTCACCTGCAACTTCAAAATCGTATCACACAGTAATTAATACTTACATATAAGGCTGGCCTTGATGAAAGTAGCTACAATTTGAATATTGCTGATCCATGTCTCACTTTTTTATGACATCTACCCTCCTCCTACTATGTTTAAAACAACAATAAAAGCAACAACATTGAAAAGGGACAATACAAATAATGTCCATTAATAGAAGCAGTAGAGGCCAATAAAAATTATTAAGAGTCATACTTTGGATGACATTGTGGACCACCTCTGTGAACTCTGAAATGTTATACTCAAGAAACAGTGAATTATAATTGATTTGTTAGCTTTGAATTTCAACCTCTGATTGAGACTACTGACACCAGGAATGTAGGTGAAAATGAATTTGGAAATGGATGTAAATTCAAAGTAGCTAGAAATAGCATGTTTATTGGGGCCACTTATTTACTGGGGCTGCATACATTTCTGGCGTTGGGAATTGAGAGAGCTGGAGGTAGAGATCCAGGTGGAGCTGCAGGAACTGCGGGCCCAACTGCTGCCCTGCACCTATAAAGTGAGAGAGCAGATCGGTAATGTCATGTGTGAGCTACAGTGGCCCAGGCACCTTGCACAGACCCTTAAAATATAATGACTGCTGGTTTACTTCTTTCTGTTTGTATGTTACATATCTCACAGTAGTATTTCTTGTGGACAACCCTAACCAAGAGTCATTTAAGAAAGATAATTCTGGGGAAAAGTAGTTGCAGCTTAGCTAAGCTGAAACAGTACAAAACCACCATAATTGGAAATAATGAAAGTTTGCAGAATTGCACAAGATATGGATTCTCTCCTATTTGTGTAGTTGCTGTACTGAGCAGTCACTGAGTAATTAAAATCTCACCATCAGAGGTGTCATTATTAGAACCCTGTTGGTGCTCTCAGATGTGAAGTCAAGCATGGCACTTTATTGCATGGCATCCTGTGAATTCCTGTACCTTATCAGCAGCTAGTGATTCTTTTAATGCATAGCAATAAAATTATACATTTTATAGCTATAAAATGAATAATACACCTATATCTATAAAAGCTAATAAGCCCTCCTTCTCTCTCCCTAGTCCTTCTCTATTGCATTTGTGTGTGCTCAGATGAGCAGGCATGTGCACACACACACACACACACACACAACACATAGCCTGAGGTAACACCATAAATTACCTCAGCATTAAAGAGAAAAATTGTTCTGGTCCAGTGTATTTAAGAAAAATACTGTGAATGTGCACAGAGATGACACATGTGCAAATAAAATGAAAGGAATTTGGTTTTGATCTAATGGTTTCATCGATTTTTCCTGAGCAGGATTGTAATTACCTGCACAGGAGCTTAAAATAATACGGGCAGTAAGTTTCAGGAGTTATCTTATTAAATGAATATGTTATTTGTATTCTATATGGAAATTAGCTTGTGTGTTTTGACTTTATGCATGAGGCTGGGACCCCCTGGGTCCTGTGGGGACCAGGCACAGCTGATTTCTTCATCTGCAAGGCAGAAGCCTGACAGCCACAGATGTGAGCTGCTCCAGCTTTAGGTGTGAAAGCTGCTTTGTGAAGCCAGAATTCAGGCAATTAAGCAAGTCCCCCTCCTGGTAAGCTGGTACTTAGCCAGGGCACTGGCAAGGCTGCCCCCACCGCTCCAGGCAGAGGGCTTGGTGAGATGGAACACCTGAAGCCGCTTGCTGAACGAGAACAAAGACTCAAAAACTGAAATGTTAAGGACCTCTGTTTTAAAATTGTTTTAGCCATTAACTCTGCATTCTACAGACAGGTTAAAATAAAATATAAAGAACCCAAGACAGCATCATAAGTAATCATGTATAACTCCTTAGATTTACCAAGCACGTTTATTATGCATTACATTTGGTATGTTATATATTAATCATCTATTATTACTATATCACATCTTAACAACGTTAAGTAAAGTAATGTTAAACAATGTTAAATAAAGTAAAGTATATATCACTATTGTTATTTGGAGATTAGAAAACTGAGGCTCAGAGCAAATCAGTGCCTTACTGTAGGTTATACAGCCCATAAGTGGCCAAGCCAGGACTGAAATCCAAATTCCCCCAGTTCAATCCAGGCTCAAGTTTAAATACTTTATAAGCAGACAGGACACACATGAGTTAGTAAAATAAATAGCCAATTTTACTGGCCTCTCCAGCACAGTTTTCTTGGATTTTGCCATGGTTTTAGTGTATCGCTTATAAAACTAGTTCTACCTTGTCTTTATCCCTTAGTTTAAGAGTTCCTAATAATTGTGAATTTGCATCTAGCACTTTGCCAAACTTTTGAAGTAGAAGTTACAATTGTGAATAGTCGTTAGAATACAAATACTAGTTTGTGTTCTAGATGAGAAGGAAGCAAAGGGAAAATGAAATTTAAACAGCCACATTATCAGGAATTTTACTGGATGCTTAGACATTTTGTCACCAAATTATTTCAACAATGAGAGATAGGTAGTATATTATCCCTCCAGAGAGAGGAGACCAAAGTCAAAAAGTTTCCCCCAGGACAAGGAGAAAATAAGTTGTTCAAATGGAATTTGAACATCATGCTATCTAATTTTCAAGATGAAGGGAGAAAGCCAAAAAAGCATGTCAAATGTCTATTCTTTGTTATGTACTCCTTTCACTACTTTTCAGACATCATGGTTTTTCTCTTTATAACAATCCCATAAAGTTAGTAACTATTCAACTCTTGTTTTTTAGATTACATATTTAAGAGAGATCATGCAATATTTTTCTTTCTGTATCTGTCTTATTTCACATACCATAATGTCCTTCATCTCATCCACGTTATGGCAAATGGCAGGATCGCCTTCTTTTTAAAGCCTGAATAATACTCCATTGTGTATACATACCACAGTTTCTTTATTCATTGAACTCTTGACTGACACTTAGGTTGTTTCCGTATCTTGGCTATTGTGAATTATGCTGCAATAAACAGGGGAGTGCAGACATCTTTATGAGGTGGTAATTTTACTTCCTTTGGAAACATACCCAGAAGAGGGATTGCTGGATTATATCCTGTTATTAATTTCTTGAGAAACCCCCATACTGTTTTCCATGATGGCTGCACAAATCTACATTCTCGCTAACAGTGTACAAAGGTTCCCTTTTCTCCACAACCTTGCCAACATCTGTTATCATTTGACTTTTCTATTAAACTCATTTTGCAAATGAGGAAAAGGATGCAAGTTAATTTAAGTTGCCTAAAATCCTAAAGCTAGTAATTGGCAGAGAAGGAAATTGAATGTCTGACTTCAGTGCTATGCCTCTTCCACAAACAGGTGCCCCAGATTTCTGAGTGTATACATGAAAATCTAAACACATAAGAAATAAATAATTTTTTTCAGACAACAGAGTAAAAACAATTCATAGAGTAGAAAAAGATTGCTGAGCCCTTTGATACCTGCTACTAAAGTAGGATATGGTTTTGTTAGTTTTTTTCCTTAAGCTTCAAAGAAGATTGCACTTCAAGAGCTTTCATATATTTTTGCCAATATTCTTGTAAATATAAGCTTACATAAAATACTTATCAGAAAAAAAATTATTTGTAGCAAACAGGAAATGTAGCTAGGTATAGTGCATTGAGAATTGCATGCTGGGTTACTCTAAATAGAAGGAAAAAAAACCTCAAGGAGAATAAAATTAAATATATACATCACTAAAAACACAAGTAAATGGAACAATAATTGGTTTACTTAAAATGTCTTTCATTCAAAAAAAGTCTACACTCAGTAAAATCAATTATTCATACCTGGGATTATGAAAATGAATATTTAACAGTTTTTTACTTCAATTGCTCCATAAGGACTAAGAGTTGGATAAATAATATTAATTTAATACATTATACCATTGATGATAACAATGTCTAGTTAATGTAAACTCTACCATGTGAAAACTCTGTTGCTTTAATTTTAATTGTCTCTAAAGACGAATTATGTATGTGGAGATACCTCCTGCTTCAGAAGTTGAAGCTTAATTCCCTACATGGAGAACCCTCCTCTTACTCCATCCTTGAGAATGGGCTAGGTTATAAAGTCCCCATTTTTAAAGAACAGAATAGGGAAAAGGAAGAAGAGTAACTGCACAGTGGAGACTCCGTATGAAAAATCGCCCTAACCAAATGATGAACCAACTAAATGAATCGGTGATGCCACGAGAGTAATATGCACTCCCTGATAGGTAATGAAGAGCACTTCACCTTTATGGTGTTCTTTACCAAAACTCAGAGCACAGGAAAAACATCAAACTCAGACTGCCCGGCATTGTGAAGGATACTTGGTCAGTACTCCTTAAGACTGTCAAGGTCATGAAAACTGAGGGAAGACTGAGAAACTGTCACTGCCAGAGGAGACCAAGGAGTGGTGACAACAAAATGCAATTAAGCACCCAGCAATGGATTCCCAAACAGAAAAAGGACATTGTAGAAAAACTGATAAAATCAAAAGAAAGTCTTAAGTTTAGTAAATAGTAATGTACCAATTTTAGATTCTTAGTTTGGGGAAGTGTAATATAGTATCATATATAACACACATAGTTGAAGCACCATGTTTGTTCCTCCCCAGTTGAATCATTCTTCATTTCCTAGTAGTAAATATTAAAATTAAGTGTATTTATTGTTTCCATGCATATCTTCATGCCCTCCATGAAAGTGTATGTATCTGGTCAAATAGTTTTGTATTACATGTTTTTAATGTCATATAAATGATAAAATATTTCTACAGTTTTATTTTGCACAGTGTACAGTATTAAAAATTCATATATTTATACACAAAGCTCTTGTTCATTTATTTATTTTACTGCTTGTAGTATTTCAGTATAATAATGTGTTTTATTTTTCCATGAAACAAAATGTTTGTTAATGAATGTTTAAGGTGTCTCTAATTTTCCAATATTTATAAACAATAATGCCTGTGTACATTCCTGCACAAATTTCTTTAGATATGAGAGGTTCTGTAGAACAAGGGTTAGCATTTCTTTTCTTAAGGCACCAGATACTAAATGTTTTAGGTTCTCCTGGCTATGAGGTAACAAGAATATTATGTAGGCAGTTGAATAATGATTTAAAATCCAACCATTTAAAAATATAAAAATCATTCTTAGCTTACAGGCCATAAGCAAACAGGCAACCTGGTCAGATTTGGTTTGAGAACCATAGTTTATGTACTCTGACTCTAGAATACATAGTGGGCATAGAACTGCTGAATTATAGCTTATGTACATATTCAATTTTACATGCTACTGTTCCAAATCTCCAACAGCATTTATCAATTTCGTTGATCTTTGCAAAGCCCCATCTTTTGGTTTTGTTGATTTTCTCTCTTGTTTTTGGTGTTTTCAATTTCATTGATTTATGCTTTAATTTTTATTATTTATTTTTTTCCTGCTTATTTTATGTTTGAATTTCTCTTCTTTCTCTAGTTTTTTTAAGTTGGGTTGATTTTAGGTATTTCTAGTTTTCTAATATATGCATTTAATGACATAAATTTCCCTCTAATTTTCCTAATCTTTCTTTAGGGTATGAAAATGGCTTCTTTGACCCTTAAACTAAGTTACTCTCCTGTTGGTAATAACAGCTTCCAGCATCATCTCAGACTCTAGCTCCAGCCTTGCTGATGTTGCAGGAGCAGTAAAGAGGTAGATCCCCACCCTACCAGGATGTGGATGGGGCCACCCTAAGAGTCTCCTGAAATGTGCTCTTCCTATCTACTCCCTTCAGAGGAATCGTTCCTTAATGTTTTTCTTTCTTTCTTTTTTTTTTTTTTTTCCAACTGCAGAGGTGCCAAGGGGCATTTAAGTAGAAAAAAGAACAAAGGCTATCATAAAAGTCAAAGCCTGCAAGTGAGGTTGTAGATTTAAAGGAAGAAAGAAACATGCTACGTGATGTGAGACTCAAGTCACTATCATGTTTCAGCCATTTGATGAGCTGCATCTGGTACGTGACCTCTAACAAGTCCTGACAGGATCGGGTCTCAGGGGTTGAGTGCAGATAGCTCTACCCCTACAAGGCATATGCTGTGGAAAGCATTGGATTTCTGGAGGAGCTTGGCGATTGAGGGAGTTAGTAAACATCGCTGTAGCATTTGTGTTCAACCAAAATTAGGCAGAATTGATCAGACCACATTCAAGCTTTTCATGATGTCAGCTGGGGAAGGCACAGTGTTTAGTCGTTGTCCTTAGAGCACAGTCTGTGCTAGTGGACATCAGGGAGAAGCTTGGAGGTAAAGGAAGGAAATTTCCTGGGAACATCTTACTTCCACCCCTGCCAGAAACAAAAAGGCTCTGTTAAGGAGAGAGGAGGTGGAGGGAATGAGACCATTTTATCCCTTTGAGATAAAGACGCCGTCTCCTATCTTCATGACCTCAAGAGTTCTGTCTGAATCTCAGAAAATGCCCCCTCCCTACCGTTCAGCCCTTGTAAGGCAGTGAATAGGATGTGGCAGGAGCTCAATTAAATATACAATCAAAGGAAATAATATATAATAAAATGGAAAGTTACAATGATCCTTTTGTGTTGGATGGTATGTATATCATATAGCAGAAAATCATCAAAAAAGGTGTGCATTTTTTATGAAAATTCAAAAATACTTTGTTTTTGTGGTTCAGGAATTATAAATTTAGGACTGTGTCTCTTTCTTTGCTTTTTCTGATTCAAAGATTAGAGCCAAAATCAGGGCTCACTCCTTGTGATATACTAGTCCATAGGGCTGTAATTCTGTGGACAAAGCTTGTCCCTAGCTTTATTATTCTTCCATTTATACTTTCCCATTTAGGTAGTTCTCAAGTTTTCTGACCATATAAACCAGAAATTTTCTTTTGGGAAAAAAATTTTTTAGAAAAGAGTAAGTTAACCTTAATTTGAGTCCCTAAAACCAAAAATCTCAAATCCCTCTTCTCATTTTAATTTTTAGAACTTGATGTTTGTGTAAAGCATATCAGTCATAAGTTAGTTAAATCAAAGGTAGTTGTGTATGCTTTTATAGATAATTTGAAAGAATCAGTTTTTTTGAAAAAGTAGGGGGAGGTTAGAAATTTAGTAAAAATACTCAATTGTAAGTGTTCAGTATTATAAAAATGAAACTAAATGCTAAATAAATATAAACCTAAAGGATAAATGTTTTTAAAGCTATTGTAATGTCCACAATTACATACTTGTGGTTTAAGTTGAAATTTCTCTTTAAATATTATACTTGAATTCTGAAAATACTGTCTGCTAAACAGCAGGGACAGAAGTGAGCATGTCACATCCTCTCTTAGATAATAGATGTTGTCTGGGATGATGGTTACTGCACACATGGTGACTTAAAAATATCTACATTTTTTGAAATGTGAAGAGTGGAAAATGTATCTCTGACTTACTAGGTTATTTTTATGGTCCATGATTATAAATAAGTGCATGTACCTGAATTAATAATCTTACTATGTATAAAAAATATTTGGAATTGGTTCAAGTGTTGTTTATTGATTTCCTATTGAAAAAATAATGAAAACTTTATATCCATATATTTGGGAACATGTCTTTGATTCTATATATCACATACTTTTTTGTGTCCTACTTTGATTTGATTGTGGAATCCAATAAAGCCATATCATAACGAATATTAAAATTTAACTCTTTACAGACAGTATAACAGTATTCACTTTCAGGTGGATATTAGAGTTCAATATGGTATTACAAGTTACTGAAATATATAATGTTCAAATGTATTGTTTTCGAACAGTAATTTATGTTAAGTTTATGTAAATGGTGCCATGCTGCACTAAGATAAAACCAAGACCTTTAGTTCAAAGGCCACATATTTCTCTTCAATAAATAGGCCATTATTCTGAATCATGATGGTGAGGTGGAGATGGGGCCACCCTTAAAGGATAAACATCAGGTTCCTATGTAGTTTTAAGCAGCTTTTATTTTTAAATAATGTAAAATATTTATTAATTCATTTTATTCATTTTGCATTTGTTTCTACCTATCAAAAATTTTGTAATAAAAATGTAATAAAATTTTGCCGTCACTATTATAGATGGGTCACAATTGAGTTCCTGTTTTTCTCCCTCCTTGTCTCCTTCCCTTCCTTTCTCCTTCCCTTCTCCTCTTTCTTTGCTACTTTGTTACCTTTCTTTCTTTTTAATGTCCTTGTTCCCTTTGCTGATATTGTTACTAGAGCCTTATCTCCAACGACTCAACAGTTAAGTCTCTTTCTCCTCATTTCATTCTCTGCAGCAAGGGTGCCAGGCCAGTGAAAATGAAATGCTACAGTTGACAGTGTTTAATATTATTTGTTCTCTCTCACTGTTAACACTTCTATTATTATCGAAACGTTTAGATCAGCACTGTCAGTTCCAAAGGACCTGCTGACATACCGAGGAAAACTTTGATAAACAGTTCTGCTGTGTTTTCTCTATATTCTTCATAGTCCTTGTTTGAAAATACTTTCTTGTTCCTCGGAATATTTATTTTGAAAAAAAACAAAAAACCTTGGTTTGTTAAGAGCTCATCAATTCCTGCTTCTTATTTTTCACTTGAAGTTTTAATCCTCTGTTTCTAACCTCACAATTGGTTGCTGTGGAGGTGATTAAGATGTCACAAATATAGGATTATTGTAATTCTGGGCAGAGAATAAGCCTGAGATGATTTTCTAAAGAACAAAGATGTCATTTTCATGTAAATATATCAACTGTTTCAAAGTGAGGAAAGGGAATGAAACATAAATATGAGATCTAATAGAACTGACTATAAAAGAAATGGTTAAAGATTAAAATTTCACATGAAAAATTAATAGCTCTGAAAAAATTTATGTATAAAGTTTATGGTTTTTTGAATTCTGAAATTCTTTATATGTATATGTAGTCCATAAGCTTAAGGCATGTGTGGGTTGGGATAACCTCTTAAATACAAACACCTAATGGAATGCAATGTGTGACCTTGAACAAAGAAGGCCAATTTCTCCTTTGATTTGTAGAAACTGGTGTCATTTTATAATTGCACTTTCTATCCTGTATTAATTTGAAAGAATGGTATGTCAAAACATCGCAATTATCATGAAGTTGTATATCCTACATTAATGACCTATTAATTGCAGACTCTATATTGATTGCTTTTTCTAAGTAATTTAAATCTGGGGAATTATTGAGTAAATTGTCAATACCTTCTGAGACTTATCTCTTCCTCTTACAATGGGTACAGGAGGGTATTTCCCAGCACAAGACACAGAGTAGGCTTTTACTTAATACTTGACAAGTTACAACAGAGGACAGACTATTTTACCTCTGAAGAGAATACTGCCTTGACAAACTTTTGAATGGTCAGAGTTAAAGAAAAACTTTATTCCCCCACTCTCAGACCATTGTATAACTCCACTGATGAGCATACAGCTCCATCTGGGGGCAAGAGCAGAAGGGGACATCTTACGATAGTCTTGTGGTCTCTTGGCCACATAGCTGTCATCTTTGTGCATCAGTTGGTTGGCTTCCTGTGTCAACAGCACTGAGGTACTCATGGAAGAAACTTTAAGAAACTTTAGTAGCTTATGACTAGGACTATCTTCAGCTACTGTATTTCAGGGCATTTCGTAAGATCATCATGGCCAGTTCCAAAAGACACTCTTTAGGAGCCCTAGAACCTTAGATATCATGATCAGCTAATCTTTTCCTGCTTCTCCCCTGTTTCCAGGACATCTCTCTCTTCTAGCTGTCTTTCCTTACAAGTCTAACTTGAGTATCTTTTTGTCAGCTGTCTCTCAGACGCCCTGTGTTTAGCCTTTTTCTCTCTTCTTTCTTCAATCTGGTTTATAAAACTACGTATACATTTACATCTTCAAATACCTGCTCTCCTCTGATTACTGAATCAGTACATGGATACTTTTCTCTTGAGATTCACCCTCTAAATGTTATTGCATCCTATTGAGCTTTACTTGGGCATCTTGCAAACTACTCACAAGTAATATGCCCCAAATTCTTCATCTTTTCCTGCTAAACAATATCTACCTATTTTTTTCTACCTTAGAGCATAAATGTCATCTTTCTTTTCCTTTGTGCCCCAATATTAATTACTCCAGTCAATCAACAAATTCTGCCTATACTAGTTCCTTATTAAGCCTCAAATCCATCCTTTATTTGTTTATCCTCACTGCAATAACCATAGTGATATTCTTCTTCTTTTTTTTTGTTTTTCTTAAAGACATGGTTGTCTCACTCTGTTACCCAGGCTGGAGTGCAGTGGTGAGATCATATTTCACTGCAGCCTTGAACTCCTGGGCTTAAGCAATCCTCCTGCCTCAGCCTCCCAGGTAGTTGGGATTATAGGCATGTACCACCATGCTTCATAGCGATATTCTTGTGTTTGCCTATCTAGAACACTGTAACAGCTTTCTAATAACCACGTCCCAACATTTAATCCATCCTTTCAACTGCAGGTTACTGTTCCAAATGCACCAGCCAATTATGTCATCTTTGTGTTTCAAATCTTTAGAGTCTTCCCCAAATCCATCATGGTCACTCTAGTTGAGTGGTTAATGTTACAGAGGCAGACAGCCTGGCTTTAAATGCTGGCTTCTCCACTTAGAAGTTGGTGAATTTGGCCCATTTGTTTAACCTCTCTGTTCCTCATCTTCCTTATCAGTAAAATGATGTTAATGTAGGACTTATTTCATAAGCTGACTGGAAGAAATGAATTAATTTCTATAAATCTGCAGCACAATAACTGTCAGACATGGTAAATACTTAATAAATAGTAATTGTAGTCTTCTCAATTATCATCACGATCATTGATCATCAGTATCATCATCACAATCATCATAGGTACTATGGTCTAAACAAGTAATCTAAAATTTATATTTTGAAACTTAATTGCCAATATGAATGTATTAAGAGGTGGAGCTTTTGGAGGTAATTAAATCATGAGGGTGGATCCCTAATGAATGGAATTAGAAACCGTGTAAAACCTTATACAAGAGATTGAAGGGAAGGCCCTTTTGCTCTTTTCTTTTCCGCTGTGTGAGGACTCAGCAAGGAGGCGCCATCTTGGAAGCAGAGAGCAGTTCTGATGGACCTCCAGTCTGCTAGCACCTTGATTTTGGACTCCCCAGCTCCAGAACTGTGAGAAAATAAATTTATGTTCTTTATATATTTCCCAGTCTCAGGTATTTTGTTATAGCAGCACGGATAGACTGAGACAATAGGAAAAAAGACAATGGCATGGCATTCAAGACCTTCCATATCTATCCTATTTGACCTTCCAGCTTTATATGCTGATATTGTTCCATTAATACACTGTCCCAAAGCTTCCTAATTCCTTCTTGCCTGTGAAGATATTTGCTGTTCAACTAGCATGTATAATCTCCCTGATATTCTCCTTATGGTACATTTCCTTTATCTTCTTGTAAAAACTATAGTTTATCCTCTGAGCTATCATTCAAATTCATCTCAGTGCAACTTTTCTTTATACACATAGGCAGCTAGGCACTCTATTTTGTGTTTTCACACTACCACATGCATATTTTTAATATTGCCTTTAACAAATCACTTTGTTCTTATTTATTGCTTTATTTATTCCTAGAAGACTATGAAGATGTTGCAGAGCAGGAATTGAGCTTTATTCATATCTCCAGTGCTTTGGGTAATGTGTGAAATAGCATAGCTACTTAAAATTATTTTTAAGTAAATGATATATACTCACTAGTTTTGCCTTTTGAATTGACTGTTTGAAATAAGCATATTTTTATTTGAGCAGAGAATCCAGGTGGGCTTTAGAGGGAGTCTTGATTTAATATATACCTTCTGAAATTCCCTCTTTCTCCTGTTACAGTCATGCTCTACTGATTCCTTTCTTTATGACACACACTTGTTCAGTTATCAAATGTAGATTCTATTCCAAAAATGCTTTTGGAATCTAGCCATTTTTCTCCATCCAAACTCATCAGTTCTTGCCTAACTGCTTGTGGTATGTTCCTAAAAAGAAACCTAAAATCTGACACTGTCCCTCCCCTGCTTACAGATTATTTAGCACAGGTGAAATATGTACTCTGTAGTTCTAAATGCAAAGGTGTTTACAATCCATCTCTCTAGTAATCTTCTTCAGTCTTATTTTCAGCCATTACCCTAAACTACACTCAACTCTATCTCACACCCCTGGACAGGGAAAGTCTTTCACTCTTCTACATCTTTTCTTTTTAAAAAATATATTTCTGCTGAATGTAGTAGTATTTATTATTCCTCCCTTGAACCATTCTCTCTTTCCCTTGACTTCCCAGACTCAAGGTTCCTCTGTTGCCTCTCTGACTATATATTTTAATCTCTTTTGTGGAGTCACATTCTTTTTTTTTTTTTTTTTGAGACAGAGTCTTGCTCTGTTGCCTGGGCTAGAGCGCCCTGGGGTCAAGCTCACAGCAACCTCAAACTCCTGGGCTTAAGCAATCCTTCTGCCTCAGCCTCCTGAGTAGCTGGGACTACAGGCATGTGTCACCATGCCTGGCTAATTTTTTACTATATATATATTTTTAGCTGTCCAGATCATTTCTTTCTATTTTTAGTAGAGACGGGGTCTCGCTCTTGCTCAGGCTGGTCTCAAACTCCTGACCTCGAGCGATCCTCCTGCCTCGGCCTCCCAGAGTGCTAGGATTACAGGCATGAGCCACCACACCCGGCCTTGGAGTCACATTCTTAACTTCTCTCATCTTACATGCACACCCTATTTTAATTTATCTACATACATGGTTCTTTACAGATGGTTTGTAAAAAATTTTAAAACCTCATATTCTGCCACAAACTTTTAAATTACCAATTGAGCCTCTTTACTTGCGTAAATCAAAGTACTCAAAGTTTATCATGATTAAATCTGAACTCAATATCTTTTTCACCCAAGTTTGCGCATTTTCTTGTACATTCTATTTTGGAGATTGAGTTCATTATTCATTCTTTCTCCCAAAAGACAACTTGGAATCCAATCTGTATTTCTATCACTCTCAATCCTGCTAATTCTACTTTAGGATGCTGGTTGTTTTTTTTCCTTTCTCTTCCTTGTCTTTCCACCTGAGATTTGGCTCTAATCTCTCTTTCCTGGATGACATCTATGGTGTCTTAACTCAGCTCCCTGCAATCTTCTTTTGCTTCATTCATTCCACAGTCAAAAGGACATTCTCTTTTAAAAGTCACTCTATCACTTCCCTGCCAAAAATTCTTCTGCACTGTAATCTTTTCCTTTTATCCTCCAAAGTCATTTTTTCTAACATATATATGAAAAAAAAGTTTTTCCATGCACCTTGTTGTGTCGTCCATCTATCTACACCTTCTCCATGACAACCACTTCTTTTATTAATATGTTGCTCTCACCTATAGGTGCTGGCCCACCTCATGCCTCGGTTCTACTTTCCTCTGGTTTACCTTCAGTGACAAGCTCCATGTGGTCACAGGATAGCTTCCAGCAGCTCATAGTCTACAAGATAATAGATTCAGGCCCAGTGTCATCTTGGTAACATCCATTCACATTTTAAGAGTCACTATGCATGAATTAATTTTTTCTCCATGTCTATCCCTGAATCCATTAGTGTGCTGGGCTGCTGGAGTGATAGGCCTGGATAACGTGCTCCTTGCTGAAGTGTCACTGTTGATGGGAGGATTCAGTGCTGTGGTTGGCCTGGCCTGAGGCACTACATCCACCTGCAGAGTTGAAGGTGGAGCACTGCTTGGACCATGGATTGATAGGCAGAAGGGGTGGTCTCCACTGGAACATTGGGGTGTTATTATAAAAGAAAGTAGAAATATTTCAACATGACCAGACTGATCAGACACATGGTTGTGGCATCTTCCCTGACCTCTGACTCCTAGTTTGGGTTAAGTGATCCAAATCCATGTGTCTGTAGCAATGTCTGCTCAAATACATAACCTATTGTTTTAGGCCATAAACTCCTGATGGCAAAGGTCTGTTCGCCATCAGCTTTGTGTCTCCAGCACATGTCCTAGTGCCCGTCATAAATTTGGCACTCAAAAAATGCTTGCTTTACTTATGGGATTAAATAATAAATGAATACCATATTCTAGATCCTGGGTTAAACTTCTAAGTAGAAGCCTTCTCTGACTGCTTCAGAGTTAGTTTTTTCATCCTTTACACAGACTTTTAATGGGATTTGTCTATTTGAATATGTGTCACTGAATGGTGTCTTATAAATCTTTGAGCAAATATCCATTGCACAATAATGTTTGGTGAACAAATGAATGAAAGTGTGAGTGAGTGAATAAGTGAATGATGAATGGAGAGTAATTTACTTTCTCAGTTCTCCTGTGCCTCATTAAACCCTGTGGAGTCCGACAGGAAAGATTAAGCAAAAATTCCATCATTGAGCATTTGGGAAACTAGAAGCCCTGGAAAGCCAAATTTCATTTGCTGTGGCACTTTCTTTGTGACCTTGAGGATGACAGAATAGAATTTAGGTCTCTGACTCTCACGTGCAGAGTTTCTTTTGATGAGTTGCATTGTCTGAATTCATATTCAAGCATCTCAGTTTTCACTCATAGACACTAGAAAATATTGGCTATTTTATGTACAAGGATATACAGTTGATTTCTATATAGGACATAACAATGCTTAATAAAATTACCTTTAACTTCATAGTATGGACCTTCACCTTAAAAATAGGTAATTATATTTGTAAGACTTTAGGTGGAACACATCTAATTTTTAATTATTAGGTTTTAAGTTATGTAGAAACTACTTTCTACGTGTTGTATTCTAGGAGAAACCAAGCCATGTGCAGAATTTCTCTATTTTTTTTTCAGAAATAGAACACATATAAAGAAATACATAAACATTTGTTTCTAGTGAAATGTCAGCACCAAAACCATCCCTTTTCCCTACATTTGCACATGGTGAAAAATCATGACTGTTTCTAGCAGTTCACTGATATGATTCCTGACACTTAACATATTTAATATTCTTTAATTCAAAAGACCAGGCAGCAAATACATTGACTTGCACATAATACATATTCAATAGCCACCCTTTCTTTCTTTTTTTTTTTTTCTTTTTAACCACATTTTAGCCTCATTTTTTAACCTCTTCTAGCATTCACTAGTTTGTGACCATGGGCAAGACCTCCCTTAACTAGTGAGTTTCAGAGTTTTATCTGTTAAATGGAGGAAATAGTTTATTCCACACATATTGAGTGTATACTCTGTACAATTCAGTGTAATGGATATCAGTAGTTAGCAATTAATGAGGCACATATATCTACATATTGATCAATTGATAAATAGATAGAGATATATTTGTCTCTCCCCAAAGAACTTACAGCTCATCCCCAAAGAACTTACAGCCCATTAAGAAAGACCATCGTTAACTATATTATTTGATAAGTTTAACACATTATAAAGAGAAGGGTGAAGATTTATGAGCGTATTTAACAGGAATGAACAATCTAGTCTGTTGTCAAGCTTCCCTGAGATGTTGGTGAAGGTTGATTATGTTTTCGTTTCTTCTGGACAAGAAGAAATGAAAACAAGTATAACAAGCCACAAGTATAACATTACCATACATTTTCTACTAAGACTGCGAATGTGGGGCCTCTAGTTCTCTAAGTGTCTACATTTGACCAAAAAGAACCATTTTTATTTCACTTTTAATTTGCTTTTGAGAGGGGTTTTTGTGTGATTCTTCAATGTACAACCTGCTACAGCAATTTATATTTAGACTTTTATTTAGGTACTCCTATTGCTTATCTAGGCAGAGAGTTAAATGATACTTCACAATCAGTAGTGCACATTACCTAATTTGTGCTAATTTACAATTCAATTCCCTGGGAAAAATATAATTTTACTGCTGTTGTGCATACAAAGAAACATCTGTTGCCTCCCACCTTTCTTCTAGAGGAGCTGTACATTATAAATGTGCATATTTTACCTATATCTTAAATTCTAGAGGCCTTTGACATAACCCACCTTCACCATATGATTGATGTTTTTTGAAATATTTCTCTGGAGTACTCAGGATGTTAATTCTTGTGCTATTTTTCAGGCTCTAAAATTAACTTTTTCTGGGTTGTTTATACCCTTTATCCAGTTTCCCACAATTTTTACATCTTACATAAAACTATAGTGAAATGTCAACACCAGGAAATTGGCATTGGCATACTGGATATGTATACAGTCATGCATCACTTAAGGATGGGAATCTATTCTGAGAACTGTGTCACTAGGAGTTTTCAATATGATGCCAACATCATAGAGTGTATTTATACAACCCTAGATGGTATAGCCTACTACACACTATGGCTAGATGGTGTAGTTGTTTGCTCCCAGGCTGCAAAACCATGTACCATGTGACTATCTATCGGTATACTGAATAATGTAGGCAATTGTAACACAGTGGTATTTGTATATCTAAACATATATATAGAAAAGGTAATGCTTTTGTGCTATGACGTTATGACAGCTATGATGTCACTAGAACATAGGAATTTTTCAGCTCCATTATAATCTTGTAAGACTACTGTCATCTATGTGGTCCATTATTGACTGAGACATCGTTATGCAGTGTCTGATTATACTTGTGTGCTAGGTCATTTTATAATATGTGTGTATTTGTGTAACCACTACCCCAATCAAAATACAGAACTATTTTATCATCACAAAAATCTCTGACATGCTACTCCTTTTTAGTTATAGTTTCCACTCTCTCCTCTACCATACCTGAACTGTGGCAACCACTAATCTGTTTGTCATCTCTGTAATTTTGTCATTTAAAGAATATTATATAAATGGAACCATACATCATCTGAGATTGCTTCTTTTCACTCAGCATAATGCCCTTGAGATCTGCTATGGTCTGAATATTTGTGTCCCCTCAAAATTCATATGTTGAAATCCAAACCAGAAAAGTGATCATACTACGAGGTAGGGCTTTGGGGAGGTGATTTAATCATAAGGATGAAGTCCTCATGATTGGGATTAATGCCCTTGTAAAAGAGACTGCAGAGATCTAGCTAGCTCCTCGCACCATGTGAGGGCGGAGTGAGAAGATGCCAACTATGACCCAGGAAACAGGCCCTCGCCAGACACTAAATCTGCCAGCACCTTATTCTTATACTTCCCTGCCTCCAGAACTGTAAGAAATAAATATTTGCTGTTTATGTCACCCAATTGATGGTATTTTGTTATAGAAGACTGAATGGACTACAAAAAGACAGATACATGCAAATTGTTACATATATCAAAAATTTGTTCCTTTTTATTGCTAACCAGTATTCCAGGCAGACTATGTATTTACCATGGTTTGTTTAACCATCTACCAATTGAGGGACATTTGGGTTGTTTCTAGTTTTAGGGTATTAAAAATAAAGCTGCTATGAACAACCATGCACAGGTGTTTGTGTGAACATAAATTTTCATTTTACTGGGATAAATTCAAAGGAAAGCAATTGCTGGCTCAGGTGCTAAATAAAGTGTACTTCTAAAAAAAAGAAACTGCAAAACTATTTTCAAGAGACTATCATTTTACATTCCACCCAACAATGCATGAGAGATCCAGTTTCTTTGTATCATCACCTGCATTTGTTATTGTTAGTACTTTTTATTTTAGCTGTTTTAATAGGTGTGTAGTGATGTATCATTGTGGTTTTGATTTGCACTTCTCTAACAGCTAGTGATGCTGAGTGTATACACTCATTTGCTAACTGTATATTCTTTTTGGTGCAATGTCTCTTCATATTTTACTTGCTTTATATTTTCATTGTTTTTTACTGTTGTGTTTTCAGAGTTCTTTATGTATTCTAGATACTGTTCATTTGTTGGGTATGTATTCACAAACATTTGTTCCCAGTCTGTAGATTTTCTTTTCATCTCCAGATAGGATCTTTTACTAAAAAATGTTTTAGTTTTGTTAAAGTCCAATATTTTTTTCTACTATGGGTCATGTATTTGGTCTCATGTTTAAGAACTCTTCTCAAAGCCTTAGGTCCCAGGCATTTTTATTTTCTTCTAAAAGTTTTATAGTTTTATGTTCACATTTAAACCTATGATCCCGTTTGAATTCATTCTTGTAAAAAGTATGAGATTTAGTTTGCCTATGGATATCCAATTGCTCCAACACCATTTCTTGAAAACACTATACTACATCCATTGAGTTGATTTTGCACTTTGGTCAAAAATTAGTTGGCTGTGCTTATGGAGCCACTTTTGTATTCTCTATTCTGTTCCATTATTCTATGTGTTTATCCTTCTGTTAATACCATGCAACATTGGTTACTGTGACCATATAATAATTCTTGAATTTGGTAAATGATTCATACTGCTTTGTTATTTTGCAAAAATGTTTTAGCTATTTCCATATACATTTTAGAATAATCTTGTCTGTCTATACAAAAGGAAAGCTTGCTGTAATTTTTGTAGGAATTGCCTTAAACCAATGTATCACTGTGACAAAAATTGACATCTTACTATGCTGAATCTTCCAATCTAAAAACACAATATATCTCTTCCTTTATTTAGATCTTTTTAAATGTAGTTCATCAATATTTTCCAGTTTTTAGCATTAAAGTCCTATACATATATTGTTATACTTACACAAAAGTATTTCATTTTTCTTTCTTTTCTCTGAGATGAGCTCTCTGTTGCCCAGCTAGAGTGCATTGGCCCAATCATAGCTCACTGCAGTCATGAACTCCTGGGCTCAGGTGATCTACCTATCTCAGCCTCCTGAGTAGCTGGAACTACAGGCACATGCCACCATGCCCAGCTAATTTTTTCTTTTTTCATTTTTTAGAGATGGGGGTCTTCCTATGCTGCCCAGGCTGGTCTCCAACTCATGGCCTCAAGCAATCCTCCTGCACTGAACTCCCAAGTAGCAGAGATTATAGGTGTGGGCCAGTCATGATGGTCAAGTATTCATTTTTGAACCAATGTAAGAGGTATTGCATTGTTAATTTTGTTCTTTCCATATCCTCATTGCTAGTATATACAAATATAATTAATTAATTTTTGGATGTTGCTCTTATATACTGTGGCATGCTAAACTCAGTTCTAGGAGTTTCTTTGTAGATTTCTCAGGATATTTTATATAGCTAATCATGTAATCTGCAAATAAGGACAGTTTCTTTCTTTCAATCTATTTGGTTTTATTTTTGTATTTTGCTTTATTGCACTAGCTAGAACTTTCATTATTATTTAAATGGCATTCTTTCCTTGTTTGTAATTTTAGGGAAAAAAAACACAGGCAGTCTTTATTCATCAAGTATGATGATGCCTGAAAGTTTTCTATAGAAGTTCTTTATCAAGTTGTGGAAGTTGCCTTTATATTCTTGGTTTACTGAGAGTTTTTATTGTGATTGGGTGTTGAATATTTTAAGATGCTCTATCTGTGGCAATTGATATGATCATTGTATTTTCCTTGTTTACCCTGTCAATATGATGAAGTACATAGATTGAATTTTTAATGGGAACCAACTTTGCTTCTTTGGAATAAATCCCACTTTGTCATTCTTTATAATTTTTTTATATATTGCTGAATTTGATTGGCTAATATTTTGTTAAGGATATTTAAATCTACATTCATGTGGGGTATTGGTCTATAGTTTTTTTTTTTTTTTCTTTTCTTTTGTATCTTTCTGGCTTTGATATCAGAATAATGTTGACTTTACAAAATAATTCAAAAATGTTCCCTCTTCCATTTTTTGTAGGAGATTGAGTACAATTTGGTGTTAATTATTCTTTAAATGTTTGATACAATTCTCCAATAAAAATATCTGGCTCTGGAGATTTCTTTTTAGGAGATTTTCAAATTATGAATTTAATTTTCTTACTTTTTATAGGCCTATTTAAATGACCTATTATATATTGAGTAAGTTGTGGTAGGTTATGATTTTGGGGGTACTGGTCGATTGCATCAAATTTGTCAAATTTGTATGCTCTCATTTCAATATTAGTCCCTTTCAAAACTCATGTTGAAATTCAATTTCCATTGTAACAGTATTTAGAGGTGGAAGCTTTAAGAGGTAATTTGGCCATGAGGGCTCCACCCTCATTGGTGGGATTAGTGCTAGTATAAAAGGGCAACTTGAGCCCCCTCTTGCTCTCTCTGGCCCTCTTGCCTTTTGCCGTATGATGATGCAGCAAGAAGGCCTTGATGAGATCTTGGCACCTTGATCTTGGAATTCCCAAACTCCAGAACTGTGAGCCAGTAAATTTCTGTTCATTATAAATTACCCAGTCTGTGGTATTCTGTTATTGCCACACAAAGCGGAGTAAGACATTGTGTGTAGCATTGTTTGCTCTGTGTGTGTGTGTGTGTGTGTGTGTGTGTGTGTATATACACACACACACATTTTTTTTAATTTGTCTTTTTCTGTCTGTAGATATAGCCCTGTTTCCTTCCTGATAATGTTAATTTGTGTCTTCTCTCTTTCTTTGTCAGTCTTGCTAGAGGTTGATCAATTCTATAAATCTTTTCAAAGAGATAGCTTTTTGTTTTATTGATTTTCTCTACTGTTTTTCCCTTTGCAATTCAATTATTTCTGCTCTCTTCTTTATTATTTTCTTCCATCTGTTTGCTTTGGGTTTACATTGCTCATCATTTCCTAGGTTGTTGAGGTAGGAGCCTATATTATTGATTGAAAACATTTCCTCTTTGCTAATAAAAACATTTAGTACCATAAATTACTCTTTTCACCTGCTTTAGCTAAATCCAATACATTATGATATGCTGTGTTTTTCATTTTCATTCAGTTCAATATATTTTCTTATTTCACTCGCAATCTTCCTTTTTTAACTCTTGGCTTATTTAGAGTTGAATTATTTAGTTACAAAAGTTTGGAGATTTTCCTGTTGTCTTTTTTGCTATTGATTTCCAGTTTGATTACATTGTGGTCACAGAATATACTCTGAATGATTCATTTACTTAAAATGTGTCGAGGTTTTACTTTTGGCCCAGGATATGGTTTATCTTGGTATATATGCCACAGGCTCTTGAAGAAAAATGTGTTTTCTGCCATTGTTGGGTATTCTATGAATGTGTGTTGGGTCCTGTTGGTTTATGGTGTTGTGTTGTTCTTCCACATTTGCTGGTTTTCTGTCTAATTGTTTTAGCAACTGCTGAGACAGAGGTGTTAAAGTCTCCAGTTATAACCATGGATTTATTTCTTCTTTAAGCTCTGTCAGTTTTTGCTTCACATATGTCTCACTTCTGTTGTTTGGTGCATACACATTTAAGATTTTTATGTCATCTTGCTATGTTCAGTGTCTCTCTCTCTCTGTCCCTGGTAATTTTTTTTTACTCTGAAGTCTACTTTTATTTTATTATTAATATGGCCACTCCTCCTTTTTTATTCTTTTAAGTATTTTTATTATTATAAATTTAAGGGGCACAAGTGCAGCTTTGTTACATAGATATATTGTGAAGTGGTGAAGTTTGGGCTTTTAGTGTACCCATCACCTGAATAGTGTATGTTGTATCCAATAAGTAATTTTTCATCCCTCACCCTCCTCCCACACTCCCACCTTTGGGAGTCTCCCATGTCTATTATTCCACTTTGTATGTCCATGCATACTCATTGTTTAGCTCCCATTTATAAGTAAAAACATGCAGTACTTGACTTTTTGTTTCTGAGTATTTCACTTAGAATAATGACCTCTAGTTCCATCCATATTACTACCAAAGACATGATTTCATTGTTTTTGTGGCTGAATAGTATTCCATGGTATGTATGTATGTGTGTGTGTCTACACACATACATATAAGTATACATATATGCATATATGTGTATGTGTGTACACACACACACACACACACACATACATATATTACATTTTCATTATCCAGACATCCATAGATGAACACTTAGGTCTAGTCCATGGCTTACATACTGTGAATAGAGCTCCAATAAACATATGAGTACAGGTGTCTTTGTTTGTGAAATGATTTCTTTCCCTTCAAGTGGATACCCAGTAGTGGAATTGCAGATCAAGTGGTAGTGCTATTTTTAGTTCTTTAAGAAATCTCCATACTGTTTTCCATGGAGGTTGTACTAATTTACGTTCTCACCAGTGGTTTATAAGCATTCCCTTTTCTCTGCATTCTCACCTACATCTGTTGTTCTCTTTTTTTACTTTTTAGTAGTAGCCATTCTGACTAGTTGATAATTAGTGATGTTGAACATTTTTTCATATATTTGTTGGCCACCTGTATGTCTTCCTTTGAAAAATATCTGTTCATGTGTTCTGCCCATTTTTTCATGGGGTTGTTTTTTTTTCTTGTTAAGTTGTTTGAGTTTCTCATAGATTCTTAATATAAGCCCTTTTTTAGATATATAGTTTGCAAATATTTTCTCACATTCCTTAGCTTGTCTTTTTAGTCTGTTGATTATTTCTTTTGTTTTCCAGAAGCTTTTTAGTTTAATTAAATTCCATTTGTCTTCCAGTTTATTATTTCCTCTGTGCCCTCCATTCTGCTGTTGAACTCACACACTTAGCTTTTTATTTTGATTACTCTATTTTTCAGTTCTTTTCCATTTGGTTCTTCTTTGTATCTTCTAATTCCCTGCTGAGAATTTTTATTTTATTTTATTTTTCCATTTGTTTCAAGTGTGTTTAAGGATTGCTTAAGTGTTCCTTCCTTGTTGAAGGATTTGTATGATTACAGCTTTAAAATCCTTGCCAGATAATATTAAAATCTCTGTAATCTTGGTGTCAAAATTGATTGCATTTTATCAGACAAGTTGAGATTTTCCTGTTTCTTGGTATAATGAGTGACTTTTAAATTTAAACATGGGCATTTGGGGTATTTTGTTATGAGAATCTGGGTCACACATACATTTTCTGTTTTCACTGGCCTCCTCTAAGTCTGCTCTGGCTGGGAAAGAGGGGAAATTCTACTTTGTTATTGCCAGGTTGATGTGTAAGCCCAAGGTCCCATTCAGCCTCCATTGACAACTGTGAGTCAATGGCTCCTAGTTATTCCTGGGTGCGGGAGGATGGACGTTTCAGCTTCTCCTAGGTCTCCATTGATACCACCCTGACTGGGATGGGGAGAAGTACTTCATACTGCTTCCCATGTGGCATTTATGATTTGGAAGGACATTTACTGCCAGTTAGTTGTGAAAATCCAGACTCTCCACTAGGCCTTTTTGACAAAACCCCAGTGAGGAAAGGGAAGGTGCTGGGAAATTCTTACATTCCACTGTTACCATGGGGAAGAAGGTGTACTCATTAGTGGTTAACAAATATTAAAGGCTTTGCATTAGTTTTCTAGGTTTGCCATAACAAAGTACCACAGACGGGGTGGAATAAACAACAGAAAATTATTTTCTCACAGTTCTGGAGGCTAAACTTCCCTGATCGAATTGTCTGCAGGGTTGTTTATTATGAGGCTGCTTCTGTCCTTGACTTGTAGATGGCTGTCTTTTCTTTCTGTGCCTTCACATGGTTTTCATTCTGTAGGCACCTATCCCTGGTGTCTCTGTCTCTTCTTCTTATAAGGACATTGGTCATATTAGATTAGGAGCAACCCCAATACTACCATTTTAACTTAATTACCCCTTTGAATATCCAATTTTCAAGAACAATCATATTCTGAGGTACTTAATATCAGGGCTTCAGCATATGCATTTGGGGGTACAATTCAGCCCATAACCATCCCATTATCTCTTTTGGACTTCTCTGAGACCACCCCAGCATGAAGGTTAGGTTACCTTATTATATAGTAGCTTGGCTAGGTTTGAAGTCTAGGCTTTCCACTTAGCCTTTGATGGTGGCATTGGGGTTGCAGGCCACAGGGGTTTTTTTGTTTGTTTGTTTTTCCTGTAGTGTTTGACATTTAATATCTAACAGTTTTCTATCTTACAAGACTGACTCTGTCCAGGTCCTTTGGCTTGAGAAATGTTATAAAGAAAAGTTTGCAAGAATATTTTGCTAGGCCCTCCTGCTACAACTGGGTCTACACTTACAATGTTTGGCTCTAATCAGCATCTGTCATATCTCATGTTTAAATACTTGGAGTGCCTTTCACAAGTAGCTACTCCATAATTACTTCCTCTGCTCCTTCGTTGTATACACATTACAACAAGTATACATGGATTTATATTTCTCCACTGATGAAGCTGATAAAATACCAAATATTCCCCCTGGGACAAATCAAGATGATATTAACAATTCCAATATCACCAATAAATTTCTAAGGAGAAGGAATCAGGGTCTTTCCTGGCTTAAGCATTTTGCATATATTATTTTATTACATACCCAACTCTAAATTTAACTAAGATTATGTTAAAAATTTAAAGTGTTTTGCTGTGACCTATTTCTGTAATTTTTTAGTAGCTAATGATCCTGACATGGGATCAACTGTTTGCTATGTATCTTCTATTTGCTCTTATAAAGTCTTTCTTCCTTTTCCATTCATCTCTATGCCCTGGGAAGGAGAGGTGATCTTGTGAACTCAGCGTCAGTGTACTCTCTTGCTAATGTGATGCTCTGGCAGGGTATTAGAGGGTGGGAGGAGAATGTTGGTGTATTGATTCCCATGATCCCCTCTCTGCTAGGTGTTGCATAGTTATGTGTCTCTGTACCTAATGTCACAGCTCTAATTAGCTGGGTTTTGGGGAGCTCTCTTCATGCAGGTACTTTTGCTGGATTCCAGGAATTGTTCTTTCCCTTTTCCTTTCAAGCCAAGAATGTGACCTGCCTCCCATTGTTGTTAGCCCCATTTCTTATTGGCTTCCTTTAAACCTTTCTACAACTTTCCCTATAGCCCCTTTCATAAAATTTTCTCAATTAACTCATTTGAGTATGTTACTTGTAGTTTTTTCAATGCAGATAGATTTATCCATATTTGAAATTTTAGTTTTAATCCCTTATCTCTATAGTTTCCAAAGTAACTTTTGATGGTTTCCATATAGTTTATTATTTTACAGCTTCATGTAAATTACCTATGAATTTCTCTCAAAATGTTCTAGAAAAAATGTCACTTTTTAAATATTGTTATTAGGAATGTAGTTTCCAAACATGGTTCATCCCTCAAGCAGCTGCTTGGCCTAATTTAGATAATAACACTTACTTTAGAAATCCAGAGTCCAACATTTTCATAATAATTTTAGCCTATTGAAGCCAATTTTGAATGTTAAACATAGCAAAGGCTGATATTTAATAAAGATAAACAAAACAAAGAATTTAGGCTATTACAATGTTCTTTCCCCTAAGTCTGCTCATAGCTTTACTGTTCCATTTCTAATAATCAGCCTTGCCTGCTCCTGCTTCGAGGAAGAATTTGAGGACCTTTGATTAATTTATCCACCTGTGTAAGGAGACTTCATTGACTTACTGTGAGGCTTCTTTGGTTAGGCATGGACGGTACATTACTGCTCTGTTTTAAGTTAATAATGTCCTGTGTTTGATACTTCATTGTGTGTAACTTGGCTCACACAGACTTCTTTGTGATTATTGTTTCAAATATTAATGTTTTGCTCTTTCTGTTTTCCAGAAACCCAGAGTTTGGTTGCAAATTGTGCTTCTGGGTATTCTTAAGGCAGATCTTCTGTCTTTTGATCAGTCTTGTTTTAGTTTCCTGCATGGCCAGCTGCTCAAGTGCACTGCCATCATCCATCAATTCCACATGTCCAAACTAACAAAAGCGAATGGCTCTCGGCATTCCTTCCAAACCGGTAGCTGGCTGATATACAGCTGTTCTCTGTTGGTGATTTTGTATGCTAATAAACCATAGATAAATGCTACTGAAATTGGTCAAGAAGCATCTTTGTATTTTTTTCTCCCCAAATGTTATGGCTTAAGGAAAAGATAGAAAATTTAGATTTCCAATATGGTCAGTGCAGAAATAAATTCCAATACTTTTGTTGCTACTGAGGAGCAAGGTCTTGTAAAGAGCATGGCTTCACAACTTCTGAATGTGGAGGAATAATGGAACTAATTACTATTTTGTTGCCTTTTTTATTATCATGTAGGTTTACATGGTATGGACATCACCTCCAGCCTTACCCAACCCCACAAATCACCCTTTTGACCTTAGAGAAATTCAAAATATAGCTTTTCACTACCACAGTATTCCTTTTTTCTGTCATCATTGTTGAACTAAACAAGAAAGATGATTGATACATAAGTGACAGATAGTGATGGGGTGCAAAGTCCTAAGATAATGCAATGGCAATTATGAGCATTTTTTGTGAATGTGTATTTCTGCTAAGCACTTGAAATATATCCCATGATTTTCTATTTCCTGCTAATAAAGTTATTAAATTTAAATAGCATGTGTATATCTTTTTCAAGAATAATTTATTATTATATCATTATCATTTCAACAAGACTATTGTTTCAACCATATGCTATTCTTTATTCATTATTGAATGCACTCTGCCATTCTGCCCTGCTAGTAGTGGAGATAGTAGACAGATAACTGAGAAAAACTAAATAACTGAAATGCATTATTGCATGAGAGTCCTTTGTTGATAACATGATGTCTCCATCATTGCTCCCACTTTTCTTTCTTAACCTTTTGTGATACCTCTAAAATGTGTTGTGTAAAATGGTGTCATTCTGGTTTAGAGCTCTAAAATGGAGTTGGGAAGCCATTCTAACAAGAACTACCTGCATGGCGTTCAACCTTGCAAAACAGGAACTTGCCTTGAACCTTTGAATTTGGCCAAACCACCATGCCCACAACATCCTGGAAAACAGCTGTATTTCGCCAGCACTGCAACTCCTGAACAGCAACAGCCAATGAACTATGGAGTCATGCACTAAGCTAGCTGCCTCCACCAATGACAATTCTTTCAAAACAACTTGTGTAATCGCTATCAGCATCCTTTTAAAAATCTCTACTCCCCTTCTCTCTTTGGAACACAATTTGGCTTCTAGCCAAATCTGTGTCTGATGAATTGCAATTCCTAATTGCAATAAACACCTTGTCTTACTGGTTTGCAGTTTGGTCTTTCACCTCTTGTTGGTTGGCATACCAAAAATCATCACAATTATGGAAGTAGATCCTAGAAATTCTCTATTGCTCAAGGTTAACTCTATTACCCCTGATTGCTAGTGATTTGAGGAGCAATTGTAGCTCACTTTGATAATGACTAATTAATACGTGGTTACAAGATATTTGTGTAACAGAATTCTAAGGTTAATAAATTTATAAGACTAACCTTAAGGAATGTGATAATGGAGTGGCTAAAGCTGAAACAATCTACCATCAGTGCACTAGGCTTTCCCAGAACCTGTCTTGGTGGGCCTGATGCCAGCACCACCAGTGGCTATACAGCAAACAGAGAACAGAAGGATAAGGACCAGTTCTGGATGAGACTGAACTCCCAATTTTTGGAGACTTTTCTTTTCTCATTTGATGAGTATCAAATAAATATATATCATTTCAGTAAAAATATCATGAATTTTCTTTTAACTTTGTGACAGATGTTTGTAATTGTTTTTACATTGGCAAAGCCACAAAGAGACAAATTTGACTGACAGCTGGGAAAGGTGGAAAGACCAGAAATTGATTCTCCTTCACAGGTGAAGAGAAAACCTGACTGGGAGCCACTGATTGATGTATGGGGATGGATTGGCCAATTGTTTTGAAGTATAAAAGGCAGAAATAACTTCAATAATCATCTTCTGGTTGATACTCAAGTGCACTGGCTTGAGTAGTCATATGGACAAATACAGAGCATGCATGAATACTTTAACCACATTCATATAAATATCCCACAGGTCTCTACTAAGGTACACTTTCCTACAGGTACACAGATGATTAGGAGAGCATTTATATGCTATTAATATATACTCTTCTATGTGCCAGGGGAAAAATGTCTTTTTCTTCATGGAACTTACATTTTAGTAACTGAGATAGATAATAAACCAACAGTCAAGAAATCTGGTTATGCTATCAGGTCATGTTGAGTTCTAGGAAGAAAACTAAACAAAGCAAAGGCAGAGAGATTAAGATGAAAAATTTTTAAGTAAGGAAGAGAGGATAGGTCCCTCTAGGGAGGTAACATTGAGTAGAGACATGAATGAGAGTAGGCTAGTGCATGCTGGGGGAATAGTATTTCATGTAAAAGGAGCAGCAAATTTAAAGTGTTTGGGTGTGATTGGGTAACTGGGAATGTCAGGGGAGAAGTATGATGAGAGCAGAGTCAGCAAGTGCTGAAGTGATAAGACGTAACTTGCTAATGTACCAGGGCCTAGATATGGTCTTGTATAGATATATGGTCTTGTAGGTCCGATTGAGGACTTTAGTCAAAATGTGTTGGGAAACCAGTTGATGGCTGATCACCAGAGGTTTTAAACAACGGGTTATGAGATCTATAGGGTCACTCTTGCTGCTGGGTAGACAATAGACTGTAGAGAAGCAGGAGTGAAGCAAGAATAAATTATAAGGAAATCACAATAGTCTAAGCAAGAGATTGTCATGCCTTGGGCTAGATGATCCCACTAGATTATTCACCATATTGACAGTAGATTTCTGACAATCCTCAGAAAGAAAAGTGAGCATGTTATAGAAAGTTTATGCATGCAGTTTTGGAAGCATTTGAGGAATCTTTGTGTCAGTATAGACTAGTTTTGCCACCAAACATTAATGTTCCCTTTAGCAGAAAATTTTAACTTCTTGTAATGCAATTTCCCATTTCACCTCTCAGGGTTTGGACTAAATTAGCACCACAATAACCTCTATCTCTGATTGTCTGTGCTTCTCAACAGACTAATGTAAAGAATACAGAACATGAAAAATGTGTGAGCATCAGAACTCCAATACAGCATTAGAGTGTCTTATGCCAACCTCTTACTAATTCCCTGGGAGACATTAAGAAACACTATTATGCTGTAGAGTAAGAAAGTTAGGAGACATTTTTGGTAACTTTTTTACAATGAATAATAAATGTGCAAAATAACTTAAAAAAAATCTATTCCTAGGAGCTTTTTCTTGATTTTTGTTTGATTGTCTGTAATTATGCAATCCAAAGTCTCCAACTGAATTAAACATCCCATAACCATTTTAATGACTCAGGATAGAAAGAAGAAAATGCAGAGTTTAAATTCTGTCTCAATATGATGACTCTAGAGAATTTTACTGACCTTGGTGGACCTTTTGGAATTTGAGTTCATTTATAATCAAACTAAAAAATGTTTTGAAGTGCTACTTTGAAGCTCAAAAGAATTATTGGACCCTGAATAACTTTCATTACATGACATTTTGATAAGGTCATTGTAAATGAGTCAGAAACATGGATTACATTTCCTTTAAAAATACACATCCCTTCACAACAGATTTGGTCCAAATTCGTTTTGGCTTTTGCTGAATCTCAAGTGTTTTTCTTTCTATTTTTTTTTCTCTTTAAATTCTCCAATAAACTTGCTAAACCCATAATCTAGGTGAGCTCACCTGCCTCTTCCACTCACTTCCCTATTGAGTTTAGCCTCAGGCTTTTCTTTAATAGCAGGTATCCTTAGAGCAGAGAGTCTTACACTGAGAATCAGGAGAAGCACAAAGTGTAATAAAAGCCTGGGAATATTTTTTTTTTGTTCCCTTTAAAAAAAAGAAAAAAAGGGAGAGCTCTAAGGGAGTGATATTGTTCCAGAGTACTAACTCAAATCTGTTCTGTATTTGAACCCTGTGATTATGAAATTTCAATTAAAGCTATAAAAAGCAAAGCTAACAGACACCAGAGCATGCCAAAGAAAAACAGGATGTTCTTTTTCGATTGGGAAATAATTATCTAAGTTCAATGGCTGGGTCCAGGTAGCTGAGTTTACATTTGCTTCCCCTCATTATAGAAACAGTTGAATTATGGTAAATTTTCCCCAAGCAGCAAAGCTGTCATTCAAAAGGGTGATGTTATTAGGGTGCAAATCCCTTTAGTTATTGCTTCAGTCCATTTTTAAAATGGATTTGAAGCCTGAGGGGAAAGTACAAATTAAGACAGATTTTTCTCTTTCTGCCATGAGCCCAGCCTGTCCTCCCGCTTCAGCCCACTGCAGTACCTCCAGGTACTCATCCACCAGGAAAGTCCTCTGCTACTTCATTCTCTGCAAAAAGGAGATGTAAACACAACTAGCCTCCTTCTTTCTCAAAAACTATTCCACTGATTGGATTATGTCTTTAGCAACAGAATGAATCTTTACACACGTTTATTACTTAGTGATTGGAACTTGAGGTTCAGCTTTGAGATAAAGTAAGAGGCACTCAAACATTTTAGCATTTCAGATAAGTAGTAACATTGCTAATGCCTTTCCATATCTTCACCTTGGGGGCAAAGGGGAAGAAGGGGACAACTTTTTAAAATATGAGAAATTGACTCCTTTTTTCACTTTTAGAATGGAGCACTCTTCATCCCTTCAGTTTATTGGGAATGACCTTGCTGAAGATATTTTTAAAAATTCTGTATAAAGAATTGCACTATAGTTTTGATCTAAAATGATTCACAAGGACTATAACAGAATAAAAATACTTATATATTACAAGCACCTTTTGAACTAGATAATATAATGGAAGGGAAAAATAAAGGCAGATATGGTTACTCTCTTTTGGGGCATAACTGGCAATGACCTCCTTAGCAGAAATAAAGGCATTTTTTTCCTTTCTTTTTTTTTTTTTTTTTGCCACTAGGGAAATAACACCTTAAAATATATTTTAGAAATAAATAACCTACTGTAAGTTTAATTTTTAGTGATGATATGTATTACATTTAAAATTTAGAAGAATAATTTTAGGTTAAATAAGGATTTTGGTAAGTACACTTTGTATGTACATGTATGTGATACTGAATGACATATTTATAAACACACACATGCACAGACATATATATTATTTTCAGAACTTAAGTGACCTCAGAAGATCTTTAATTTTCTCCCTTTGCTTCATGGCAGCATTAACATAAACAATTTTAGATATCATGATACACATTATCTTGATATAACATAACAGAGAAAGACATTTTGTGAGTAGTCTTCATCCTGCAGCATCTGACTTAACTTCTTCCTGCTTTACTTTCAGACTTTGTCACTTGTGCTTTCATCAACAGAAATAGTCATCAGCATTTGAACAATAATATTTCTACATTTCCTTGAAGTTGGCTATCACCGTCCTTAGAAATCTCACTTGGGACCAAATCATTCCTGTAAACTTTCTTAGAAAAACCTTTCCATCTAGGTTTTTCATCAGCTTTACTGCTCTCCTGGGTACCTTATTTATGATGTATACAGCTATGTTAAGTCACAGAGAAGACGCCTGTTAGATAATGGGCTGAATAAGTTTCCATGTAATGGGAGGATTATATTGGTTTCCTGTTGTGTACACTTCATTCATTTCTGAATTCTGCTTGGCTATTGACCAATGGTGAAATATCGCTGAATCACCTTCAAATTATGTCCTGTTCTAAACTCAGAGACCATTTCTATTAAATTTCATATAGACTAGTTACTGATTATCTAGTATGTATACAGTTTTTTCCTCTATAAACATTTACTATATTTTATCTTTTCCTTCCATATCAATCAATTCCCTAATTTTAAGAAAAGGTTTTTGAATAATCATTACAGTTACTGGTTATTAAACAGTAGGCCTGAAATATGCTGTGTTAAAAATAGGTTCTGTTTAAGGAATCTCCATATTGCTTTCCATAGGGGCTGCACTAGTTTACAGTCCCACCAGCAGTGTATGAGAGTTCCTGTCTCTCCGCATCCACGCCAACATGTATTGTTTTGGGACTTTTTGATAAAGGCCA
>CM052441.1:19407629-19486915 GCA_028533085.1 Varecia variegata | reverse complement strand
GTTATTTTTTAATATGACTTCCCTCATGGAACTAATGCAGTGCAAACAGCTCAAAATATCAACAAAGTGTTTGGGAAGGATGTGGCTAAAGAATGCACAGTACATTGATGGTTTGAGAAGTTCTATTCTGGTGATTTTAATCTTGAAAATGAGCCACTCAGGCGAGCTGAGACTAAGGTGGGTGATGATGAGCTGAAAGCTGTAGTGGAAGCAAATCCATCTCAACCAATGAATGAATTAACAGCATGGTTTTTTATTAAGTTTTCATATTCTGATTTTAAACAATGAATAAATATATTAGGAGAAAAATGGAAAATTAAGTGCCAATGTCATTTGTGAATAAGATGCAACAGAAAAACACAATAGCAAACCAATCTACCAGATTAATCTTTCATGGCTGAGAATAATTTATTCCAAGAATTAAGTGATGTTTTACAATGATAAACTTTATTCATATATTCCATTACATTAACTATTTAAAAGAAAATTACTTAAATTATGCTGATACCAAAATATTATTAAATTCAGCACTATTTGTTATTGAGAAACAGCCAGTGAGATAGACATGTAATAAAAATATTGTCGTATAAAATACATGTACCTGAAAGCATTAGCAAGATTCATTTCTTATTCAGTAATTTTGAAATTTAAATGCACAGAAAATAGTATTATTTTCACAAGAGTATTGCAATGAACATTTTTATATACTTCTAGATTCACCATCTTTGAACATTTTATTCCATTTGTTTCTCCTCTGTTTTTATTTCTCAATTATTTGAGAAATTTTTGACAGACAAGACACTAGTTTATTCTTTATCACATGTTGCTTAAGATGAGAGCATTCTCTTACATACCCATACTGTAATGGTCATGCTCAAAAAACTTAACATTAAAAAATAACATCATTTACTACAGACCTCATCTCTAAATTTCCTCATTTATCTTAATAATTCTTTTATAAACCTTTTTCCCAGTCTTCAGTTACACATTACATATAATTGATGTGCTGTTTTAGTCTCCTTTAAATTAGAACATTTTCCCCATTGTCATTGTTGTTTATGACATTGACATTTTTGAAAAAATCAGTCCAGGTGTTTGAGGGCTTATCACTCAATTTGCATTTGTCTGGTTAGTTTTTTACATATAGATTCAGATGGAAAACTGTTGATAGGAATACTACTTAGGTGATGTCTGTTGCATTGTTTTTCTCAGGTATGCACACTTGGAGACAAGGAATGTCAGTCTGTCCCATTTTGGTAATACATTTGATCAGTGTATTAGATTTCTACTGCTGTGCAAGAAGTTGCCAAAAATGTAGCAACTTAACAATACAAATTTATTATCTCACAGTTTCTGAGGATCTGAAGTCTGGCAGATTTTAGCTGAGTTCTCTGCTTAGAATCTCACATGGTTGAAATCAAAGTGTTAGCTGCATCTGGAGGCTTGACTGGGGAAAGATCTGTTTTTAAGCTCTCTCAACTTGTTGGCAGAATCATTTTCTCGCAGTGGTATGACTACAGTCCCCATTTTCTTGCAGGTGGTCAGTATCACTCTTGGCTTCTGGAGACTGCCCGTAGTTCCTTGCCACTTGGCTCCCATGGGCAATTCAGAACATGGCAGCAGTTTCTTCCTCTCCCAGACAAGCAGGAGCACACTTCTCTGTTTCTTCCCTCACTGACAAGCCAGAGAAAACTCTCTACTTTTAAAGTATTCACTTGATTAGAACAGGCCAATTTCTGTTTTGCTGTATAACATAACATAATCATGGGAGTGATATTTCATCATAGTCATAGGTTCTACTCATGCATGCACTAGGGTGAGGTACTTTATAGGGTTTTTATATTAGAAGGTGAGAATCTTGGGACCATCTTAGAAGTCTTCCTATGTCAATCAGATTTTGCATTGTTACAAAAGGAGGGGGGGCTCAGAATTTTTTGGTCTTTGAAAGTCTAAAGAATTTACATATACAATTATTTGATCCTTGTCTTTTTTTGGAATAATTCATTGATACATTTCTCTACTTCCATGGGAATTGGTCTGTTTAAGCAGTCAATCTCTACTGGGGTCAAATTTTACAGAAAACTTTCATTGAAATGTTTATAGAAAACATTTATATAAGATTAAAATGTGTCTAAAATTTTGCAAAATAGCCTTCATAAATTTTTATTGTTTTGCTTTAATACTCTTCCTTTGTCATTTTTGATCTTATATAGTTATATTCAATACTTTTCATAAATTATGTTACCTAACCGGTTTATCCAAAGAACTGCATTTTTATTTGCTAATTAATTCTACTATTTTTGTTTGCTTTTAACCTCTTTAATTGCCAACTTTATCTTTATTATTTTCTTCCTGGTGCTTAATTTGGACTTACTTATTTATTTTCTTATTACTTGATTTAAAATTTTAAGTCACTTAATATTATTCCTACATGTTCATTGATACAAGTATTAAAGCTATGAATTCTCTGATCACTGTTTTAAAATGTAGTCCATGGTAGCTCATTGACACTGATACGTAATACTTTTATCATTTGATTTTAGAAATTTTGTAGGTATATATTTGCCCTTCCCTCAAGAGATGTTTAATAAATAATTTTTTAAACTAATATTCTTAGTGTAGAACAAATGTTTACAAGTTAATAAAAATATTTTATTCCCATTCTTCTTTCTTCCTTTCCTTTATTCTTTCCTTTGTTCTTTCTCTTCCTTCCTTCCTTTCTTTCTTCCTTACTGTTTCTCATGTTTTCCAAATAATCCAGTCAGGAAACCATTTGGTTGTGTCAAGCAAGGTAGCATACACACCTGGAACAAGGATGGCAGGTATAACAGCAGCCTGGCACAGGAAGACTGGGTCTGAGTGAGGAAAAATGTGACCACGAAAGCTGGTGACAGTGGGATGCTAGCGTGACATATTGAAGCCCCAGTGGAGTGATGAGAATATCCACATGGAGAGTGGTGATGACAACAAAAGATTAATTACACATAGAGTGGTTGATCCAACAAATGAATAAAATGAGGATTACAGTGGCCAGGTTTCATATTGTCAGAGAAGAGAATTACAAACATGTAAAGGGAGAAAAGTAGAATGAAAGCTGTGATACTAGATTGGAATTGAAGTTATCAGTATGAACTCAAGAATTCCAACAGATGTAGCTAAATAAAGAATTAAATTTAGATGTCTAACTATAGCTTCATGATCCAGGGCTCTGACTGGTTTCTTTAGAATCTACTTTCAAGGAGCTTAAAGTCAAGACTGGATATTTGACACACACCTCAAGACCAATGAATAAGATGTATGTTAAGGACTGTCATAAAAAGTAGAGATAAATTACTGAAATACAAAAGAATGAAAATAGTATTTTTTTTTTTTTTTGAGACATGGTCTCACTAGAGTGCAGTGGCATCATCATAGTACACTGCAATGCTGCAACCTCAAACTCCTGGCCTCAAGCCATCCTCCATCTGCCTGCCTCAGCCTCTGAGGTAGCTAACACCACAGGGTGCTATTTTTTTTTTTAAGAGATGGGGGGTCTTGCTATGTTGCTCAGGCTGGTCTCAAACTCCTGAAAATAGTATTTCGGAGAAGGCATCTTCAGACTTGGGAATGTAAAACCCATTAAAATCAATATAAAACATATTTGAAAACACGGCTATGGAGTCAGACTCATAAATTTAAATTCTGACTCCAGATTATCCAAATGTAAGATTTCACGCAAAGGGGATAACCTCTCTGACTCAGGTCCACATCTATAAAATGTAGATAATAATTACATTAATAATAGGGTCACTTTGAGGATTAAGTGAAGTAACATCCAAAGTTCCCAGAACAGTGTCTGATATATAGTAAAATGTCATATAAATAACAATATTATCACTTAAGACAATTGGTTTTAGAAATACAGAGCTGGGGAGAAATGAATTGATGCACAAGAGAGGCATAAGTCATGCTAAGAGGGGGTGAAACAGGGGCAGGATACAGGGAAGTGTATGTATTACCTCCTGTCTGAAGTGCATGGCCTGTGGTGGAGATATATTAGGAAGAGGTTGTAGAAGGTTTTGAATGGTCAGAAAATGAGGCCATGGTTAATAACTGGGCTGTTATTAACTATGGTATTCATTTTCCTGGCTTTAAAAGAATAGCACTAATATTTTTCTACGTATTCTTTAAACAAAAAGTTCCTCTTGATCATATCAAATAAGAACCCATTTACTTCTTTGCATTATCTTTGTCTTTGAGTTGAATACTTCACTTTTTAAGTATGCTTTTTAAAATTATATTTATGTAATCATGAGATTTTATTCTTGTAATTGATTTTATACTTTTACATGTTGTCTTACTGAGTATAAGTGAATTGCTGATTTATTACCTTTTAATTCTTGAAAGAACCTCACTATTCAAAAAAATATAGCTGTTTTACAAATACCTTTGGAGTCTATTTTCATAGACAAATGAGACTGGCTTACCTTTTTCTTATTATTATCTTTGTCATATTTTAGACTTAACACCACATTCACCTTACGGAATGTGTTAAAGATGACAATACTTTTCTTCTTTGTTTAAAGGTGATTTCTACAATCTCTTGATTTTGTTTTTTACAAGTTTGAAAAAAATGATCTATAAGTCAATCCTTAGATACTCTTTACTTGTTTGTTGATGTTAGCTTTTTAATCTATTTTATGCACAATTACTGTCCTATTTAAGTTGTCTCATATTGATATGTCAATTTTGGCAATTGACACTTTTTAATAAAATTGTCTATTCCATGTATGATTTCAGAAGTCTTCACATATATACACATACTGTATTTATTTACATTATCTTCATTTTTTAAAAAAATTCTGTTGGTATTGAAATTTACAGATTTTTTCCATTAGAAGTAAAAGTACGAACACTAACTCTAGACTTTTTAACAATTAAATTTTGTATTCACCTTACAATTTTGCTTTAACTTTTTATTATTTTCTACTTTATTCGTTTGATAATTTGTTCTTGTGCTGAAAACAAAATGCATCTTTAACTTGTTAATTTCTTCTCTTAATGTTTTGTTTTCGGAAACATTTAAAGGAAAGAAAGGCTTTATTCACATTTCAAGTTTTGCCATAGAGTATATTTTAGAGATTTAAAAATGTGTTAATTATGTTTGTGTTTGATTTTTTTCTTTTCTGAGCCTGTTTATCTTGGTGAAAGTTTGTTTTCCAATTTTCTAACTTTGATTACTTAAGAAATCATTCTTATCTTTACTACACTGTCATCTAAAAATGGGCATACATTATTTAAATTTAAAATAATAATGATTAAGTTTCCGTATACTTTAAAACAAACATTTTTTTCTTATCACTATAAATCTTATAATTTTAATATTCATGCTATTATTATTTTATTAAATATTTGCTTCCTTTACTTATTAAAATATGAAAGTGGTATACTAAAGCATCCTCCTAAAACTATTTTTTCCTCTTTCCTTGAATTTTATTGCTATATTTCCAAGGACAATCTAAAACAAGCAAACTCCTGATAAGTAGTAAAAGAATATATAGTAATAACAATATTAATTTTTACATATTAATAATGACAATAGCAGTGAGAGTTCCACTATTGACTATGTGTGCAGTGTGGTGTTTTATGGAAAACAAGGAGAAAGAAGGAGGTAGGTAAAGAACTACAGGTAAGGCAGGTAAGGTAACCAGAATATTGCAGGAAATATTACCTCTGGCACTAAAAGCAAGTCATAGTCTTGACATGTGTGGATTACCCAATAATATTTCTCATGGGAGTCCAACATGTGTCCAGAAAGCTAATCACGGTCAGCTTTTCAATATGTCAATGTCAGTATCTGTATCTACATATCTTTTGTTATTTTTATCTTGCAAATGCCATTCAGGTTGATTATAGAAAATACATAACAAAGAAGAAAATATAAGGTTATTAATAATATCTAGGAAATCAAACACTAAACTACCTAGGGTATATTCTAGCTATTTCTTTTCTATGCATGTTTATATTCACACTGATGTAATTGAGAATATTTGATTAAATTGATTCTGTATTTCAGCCTCTTTTTTTTGCCAACCTATAACATATTGCAAAACTTCTTCCATGTCCATAAATGATCTTACATTATATTATATAAATGGCTCTATAGTGATCAGTATAGGACAAAGACTGGCCAGGTGAACAATTCCAGTCCTCTTCCTGGCACATAGAAAGCCATATTTCCCAGCCTAAAATATGGGCTTGTCTAATTTTATAATACTTCATATACCCTTAGGATCATTTTGAGTAGTCAAAAATAGCAATGATGAATCAGTAAATGCCAAGGCCAACAACGTAAACAGATTGAATAAAACCCCTGGGTTGTGTCATGTTTGATCATTGAAGCATTAAACAAAGAAACAGAAAAAATAAATAACACAGCCTGCTAATAAGCATTTTTTTTAAATGTAGGAACTTCTGGACAGTGGGAGATTTAGAAGGCTTTAATTGGTGTTGTCATCATTGTCCTGCACCAGGAAATTATCTGTTTATTTTGTTCAGTTCACAACCTCCCCATTCATTTTAACAATTGATAGGTACAGAAATATCAATGTGAAAAATCTCTCTATGGGGATATCAGTGTCAAAACTATTTTGTGAAAAATGAGCCAATATACAACTACAGTCCAGTGGATGGCATTTAAAAACCCTAAATGCCCATCTTATTCTCATGAAAAACATGAATCGCTGTGTGTGATACACTTTTTCCTAAATATCCTTCAACTGAAAAGTCAAGGAACTGGCAAGTTAGCACTTCTGTGTGCCCTAGAGAAACGATCTTTGTAACCCTTTCGTTTTCCTTCCTCCCATTTCTCTGTTATTCTGTTTTCCAACTATGATTTCTTTTTTAAGTTGGCATTCTGTGCAAACCAATGTTGTTACCTTTGGTTATGATTTTATATTTTAACCTTATTTCCTCCTTGACATTTACCTTTCCATCCATGATCTGTTTTTCCATAGCAGTGGGACCTTCCTCTCCTCTGTGTCACATAATAAGATCAAAAGGCTGGATTCAGGGTGCTCACAGCCTGGTCTCCTCTATGGCAGTTCAGTCTGCAAGGTTAGAACTGTTATTTTATGTTTACCTTCTTTTGAGCTGTGCCGGTGGAACAAGAAATAAATGTTTTCTAAGCTCTCATATTTTCCTTCTACCTCCCTCTTCACTTTTCGGCAGCCTTAATGGCCAGAAAAACAAATATTGTTTTGACAGCAGGTTCCCAGTAATACACAGACTTGGTTTTATATATAACAATCATTCTTGAGTTAGCCAGTTTTAAAGAATAGTTAATAGAGAAAATCACATAGATGTGAAAAATGATATCATTAAACCTTTGTTTTTCTGTTCTCTCCTCTAGCTGTAAGCAAACACTTATTATAAGTGTCAGAGAAAGAAAATGTCCTGAGAAATTCTTGTTCTTTTAGTTTGAATGCTATGGCTGTACTTCTGAGGAAGACTGTGGCAATGTTTTATATTCAGACAAAAATATGAATTGTTTCACCTGAAATTTTCTTGAAACCTCGCATGTTTCACCTCAGAGAGATAATTATATGCAGATAAGACAGCTATTGTTAACTCACTTTAACAAATGTAACTTGCTCCCCTCAGAATTACCCATTTATATTTTAGAATGTATCTAGCCAAGAGATATTGAAAGTTCTAACTTCCTCTTATACTAACTGGGATATTGTGTGGCAGATATGTTAGTCAGCAGAATTACCAACCCATAGTGATGAGTAATACCTCTTAACATTTTCCAAAACCCTTGTACACATGAATCACCTTAAAATTGCCTTAGATATTTTCTAGAGAAATGAGGAAAATGTGAAAACATGAAGGATATTTAGAATAAGTGTTAATTCCAAACAGTTTAAAAATAATGCAACGAACTACATGAGGATCTCAATCTGGACAAGTCATAGTAGTTGAGAAATTCATGTACCTTGGAGTCTCAGCAGTTTTGCATTTCAACAATAATGGCTGAGGGCTAATTTGAGATGATTGTAGAGCTAATTGAGGTGGTTGGCAGGTATGTTTTCTGTTTTTGTTTTTCATAGAAATAAGGACTTTGTTATCAAATAATATGCTCAAGAATTATTTATGCTATTTATTTGACAAAACCAATCTTGAAGTACATTTAACCATCAATTTAGAATTGAAGTCTCATGATTAGGGTTGCTATACTTAAGTCTTAGAAGATGAGAGCTCACATCATAATGAAAAAATATTAAGGTAAAAGAGTGATTTGTTGTCCTGTTTCTTTGACATGCTTTTCAGAATTTAATGATTCTTTGAGCAAAATACCATATCTTTTGTGTGTATTAGATTGCCTTATTGGCCCAATTCTTCAACCATCTCTGAAGCCAAACCCTTACTATGGCCTCATAGTGGGTGGACCATATTCCTTCCCTTGACTTTGGAATTGATTAGGTAACCTGCTTTAATTAAAGAAAATGTCCAGAGTGATTGTATGCTATTTCTAAGTCATTGATTTGTTTCTGTTCACCATTTTCACTTCCAATATTATCATGAGAAGAGCTTGTGCTGGTTCATCTGCTAGTCAAAGGTGTATGTAGAGATACCCAATGTTACCCACAGACTTTCAGAAAGATGCTTATGAGTTCTAGCCTCTGCACCAGAAACGGATCCATCCACTGGATCCTGGTTTAAATCAGTTGAACTTCACGAAGTTGTACATCTATGAGGATAAATGATTATTGTTTTAAACCACTAGGAGTTGATTTGATAGCTTTAATGAGATATAATAGACTTGTAATAAACAGCACATACTTAAATTACAAAATTTAATGAGTTTTGATGTATATAAACTCCTAAAACCATCATAACAAAATCAAGAAAACACAATAATGAACATAATCACTCCCCAAATTCCAAAATGTGTTTGTATCCCTTTGTCCCTCAGCTCAGTGTCTATCTCATCCGCGAGAAACCATAGATCTGCTTTGGGTGACTGTAGATTAACTTGTATTGTCTAGCCTTTTATCTGAATGAAATCATATAATAGAGACTCTTTTTTTGTCTGCTGTCAGCAAAATCATTTTCAGAATCATCCATGTAGAAGTATGTATCAGTAGTTCACTGCTTTTTATTGCTGAGCAGTTTCCTATTACATGGGTATACTATAACTGTCTTGTTCATTAATATTTTGATTATACTTTGGGTTTCTCCAGTATGAGGGTTTCTAAAAATAAAGCTCTATGAACATTGAAGTATGGTATTTTGTATAAACAAATGCTTTCCCTTGAGTTAAGGAATGACTGAAACAAATTTAGTTTTAAATTAATTTGTTTTCTTCTTGTTACTGAGTTTTGTGAGTTCTTTCTATATTCTAGAAAGAAGTCTTTTATCAAGTATGAAATTTGCAAGTATTTTCTCCCAGGTTATGACAGTTTTTCCAATTTATCAATTTGTTCTTCCATGAATTGTGCTTTTCTGTTTTTAATCTAAGAAATTGTTATAAAACCCACAGTTATAATTTTCCCCCCCATGTTTTCTACTAGAAATTTTAAAAATTTAGGTTTTAAATTTTGGGCTATGATATATTTTGAGCTAAGTATTTTATATGTATGTGAGTTAATGGTCAAAGTTTTTTGATTTTTGTTTGTTTCTTTGCTTTGCATATTACTATTGAGTAGTTGTTCCAGCACCATTTGTTGAAAATATCACCTTTTCCCCATTGAATTGTTATAGCATTTAGTAAATAACAACATTGGGCCTTACTTAGTTTCATCATTCTATTTGTCTATCTTAATTCTAAAGCCACACTGTTTTGTTTACTGTAGCTTTATTATAAAACTTGAAATCCAGTGTTGTAGCACTATCATTTTGTTATTCTTCATCACATTTTTTCTTTTTAATATATTCTATTTCCTTACATATTTATGTACATTTTCAAATCAGCCTATTGCAACAAAAGGGCCTCAAGAAATTTTGATTGGTATTGCATTGATTCCATAGATCAATTTGGGGAGAAATGGCCTCTTAAAAACATTGACTCTTCTGGTCCATGACTGTGGTATACCTATCCATTTATTTTGCTCTTCTTTAATTATTTCGTTTGTATTTTCATTCATTTCCATTTCTCTCAGCCATGTTTGCAGTTTTTAGTATACACATACATATCTCTTGTCAAATTTATTTCTAACTATGTCATATTTTTGATGCTTATTTAAATGACATTGCCTTGAAATTTTAATTTCTTATTGTTTGCTGTTATTAAATAGAAATACAATTGATTAGTATGTTGATCTTGTTTCATGCACACTTACTAAGCTCACTTATTAGTCCTACTAGCTTTTTGTGTAAATTAAGTAGGATTTTCCACATAGACAATTATGTCATGAGCTAATAAAGACATATTTATTTTTTCCTTTACAGATTTTATGTCTATAATTTCTTTGTTCTTGCACTTTTTCATTTGATAGAACAGCTTATGCCATGTGGAATAGAATAGAATAGAAATGGTGAGAGCAAATGGCTTTGCCTAGTTCCTGATCTCCAAGAAAAGTGTTTAGGCCGGCGTGGTGGCTCATGCCTGTAGTCCCAGCACTTTAAGAGGCTGAGGCAGGAGGACAGCTTGAGCTCAGGAGTTTGAGACCAGCCTTGGCAACATAGTAAGATCCCTGTCTCTACAAAAAATAGTAATAATGAAAAAAGGTAACAGTGCATGATATCATGAGCCTATAGCCCTAGACACTTGGGAGTCTGAGGCAGGATGATCACTTCAGCACAAGAATCTGAGGTTACAGTGACCTATAATCAAGGCACTGCACTCTAGACATGGGGACAGAGTGAGACCCTGTCTCTAGTTAAAAAAAAAAAAAAAAAAAAGGAGGAAAAAAAGCATTCATTTTTTCAGCATTGAATATATATTGTCTAGATTCCCTTTATCAGATTTACAAACTTCACTTGTTTCTAGTTTGCTAAGAGATTCTAACAGAAATAGATGCTAAATTTTTTAAGCTGATTATTCTATCACCTCTTGAGATGATCATTTTTTATCTCTCAAATGATGAATTACGTTGATTTTAAAATCTTTAACTACGTTTTGGAGATAAATACTTTCTAGGTCATGATTTATTATCCTTTTTTTTTTTTTTTTTTGAGACAGAGTCTCGCTCTGTTGCCCGGGCTAGAGTGAGTGCCGTGGCATCAGCCTAGCTCACAGCAACCTCAAACTCCTGGGCTTAAGTGATCCTACTGCCTCAGCCTCCCGAGTAGCTGGGACTACAGGCATGCGCCACCATGCCCGGCTAATTTTTCTATATATATGTTTATGGTTGGCCAGATAATTTCTTTCTATTTTTAGTAGAGATGGGGTCTCGCTCTTGCTCAGGCTGGTCTCAAACTCCTGACCTCGAGTGATCCTTCCACCTCGGCCTCCCAGAGTGCTAGGATTACAGGCGTGAGCCACCGCACCTGGCCAATTTATTATCCATTTTATATTGAGTTTGATTTGCTGAAACTTTTAGAATTTTTTTATCTATGTTCATGAAAGATACTTGTCTGTATTTCTCTTTTAGTTTCTTGTATATGAATAATATTGACCTTATGCAAGCAACTGGGAAATATTTTCTCCTCTTCTATTTTTCTAAAGAATCTATGTAAAACTGATATGATTTTTTCCTTAAAAGTTTCATTGATGTCACCAGTTAAAATATCTGGGACTGGTATCTTCTTTTTGAGAAGGTTTGAACTGTACATTTAATTTCTTTAATAGAAATGTATGTTCACTCAAGTTATCTATTCCTTTTTTTTTTTTTTAATTTCAGCTTATTATGGGGGTATAAAAGTTCTGGTTAAATATATTGCCCATGCCCCTCCCATCCCCCTGAGTCTGAGCTTCAAGCATGTCCATTCCCCAGACAGTGCACACCACACTCATCATGTGGGTATACTTAGTGAAGTTTAGTAAATTATGCCTTTCAAAAAATTTTCCTGTTTCATCTAAGTGGTGAAGTTTGTTGGTATTTGAATTTCATATTGTTGGGTCTGGATATTTTTGTATTCCTATAAATATTCTCAAATGTTTTTCTAAAATACTATTTATTAATATGAAAATAACTTGATTCTTTCTAATCTTGCTTTTAAATTTATTATAAATAATCAGAGAAGTCTTTATTTTACTTCTCTATTGAGGCAATATTCTTCTGGTACTTTTTTCACTGGCCCATGATTTATCAGATTTTCCACTTTGATTAGTTGGAACACAAACAATTCCTGGCTCTGTGTAATCACTGAGGATGTCTCTCTTTGTTTATTAGAGTTATTCTTTCTCTTGCCTCTAATATTTTTCTCATATGCATGTGCTGATAAAAATCTATCTGTTGACTCTTGAGATACTACTCGCAGATCTCTAGATCTCTTTTTACCTCAGTAGCTCTCTGTTCTCTAGTGCTTTTTCCAGAAAATTCTAGCTGTTCTGGCTCCGCTTGTCTTCCAGATTCATATCCTCAACTCAAGTCTTGTGCATTGCATCTCAGGTCTATTGCCTTAAACAATGTTCTGGACACTTTATGCAGATGGTAAACTGAAGTAATTCTAAGGCTCATCTCATTTTTTCTTCTCTCAGAGATCACTGTGCTACATAGTGTCTCATATAAGTAAGGCATCATTTCATCAGATTTTATTTCATATAATTGGTCTATTTTATTTTATTTATTTCAAGTGTGAGAGTTAATCCAGTTGCTCTTACTCAATGTTGGCCAGAAATGAAATTCTAGTCTATTAATTCTTGACATAGGCATCAGAGAAATTCAATGGCCAACCATGAATCTTTTCCACAAATGGCGGTGATACAACTTTACAAATGAAAGGGAAAAATTGACTTTGAACCCTACCTCCCACCATACCCAGAGTTACTTTGAGATGTATTGCAAACCTAAAGGTAAAAGCTAAAACTATAACAATTGAAGAAAGAAAGAGAAAATTTTTTGTAAGCTGCATTTCTTTAGAGATAGCACAAATAAGCACCTATTAAGATTTCATCAAGATTAATTAGTTCTTCTCAACACAAACATCATTAAGGATATGAAAGGGCAAAGCATAGTCTGTGAGAATATTTGACAAGTGACTTACTTCCAAAATATACAGAAAAATGTATACAATTTAATATTAAACAATATAATCAATAAAACAAAATAAATTAAAAAAATAAAGAACAAAAACTTGAATAGGTACTTGATAGATGTGCAATACATATATATTTACTAGGAATCTATAGCTATACCTACCTGGCCAAGAAATTTATTTTTTATGTTTTTACATAAGAGAAATGTTCATAAAAGATTTCCGCAAGAAGGTTTATAGTAGCTTTCTTCACAATAACTAAAGGTTGGAAACAAAAAATTGTTCATCAATAGGAAAATAGACACATATGATACATTCTTATCATAGATAATACTTATCAAGAAAAAATCAAATAAATCAAAAAATTAGAGATATACAAAACAACATAAAACAAAGTTAATCATATTATGCTAATTTTAAACCTCATGAAAGTTGATAAACATTGTGAACATTATGAAAATTGTAAATCTTGAATAATTTAATTAACATGGCATTTAAAAATAGACAAAACAAGTCTTTAGTGATGGAAATAAGAATTGCCTGAAGTGGGCATTACTGGAAGAAGGCATGAGTTCATTTTCTGTTGTGATCAAAGTGTTCTTTGACCTGATTTAGGCAGTGGTTGCATATATTACATATCTCTTAAAATTCATTGAAATGTACCCTGAAAATCTGTGCATTGCACACTATATAAATTGTACTTCAGTAGAAATAAAATGAATCAACACAGGTTAAAAATACATCTTCTAACACTGTAACATCTTATGATAATTAAACATTAGGCATTTTTAAAAGGTCATGTATATTTTGAAATATATTGGATGATAATTTTATGTTCTAAATATAAGCCCTTGCAACTGAGTATCTTTATTTATGACAGGCATTTCGTTCTAAACATTGTACAGCAAATCACTTTAGGAAGCACTTAGTGCACTTATCAGTCTTTACAGACAATAGCTGATGAAGTAACACATGATGGAGTATGAAGCAGGCGATCAGGGCAAATCTTCGCTCCAGATTTGAGAACTAATGAGTGCCTCTGCGTCTGTGGTTTCCTTAAATTAGAAATTGATTAAAAGATCAAAGAAAAGAAGTATAAATTTCCAGATTCAATTACCTAAGTATTATTTTTAGCTCTGTTTATGTGGAAGCATAATGTATTAGGGTTCTCCACAGAAACAGAATCAATAGGAGATATATATGTATATGTATATATACACACACAGAGATGCAAGGAGGGTTCAAAAAATTTATGGAAAATGAAATTAAAAGACAAAAATAAAAAATATAAATTTTATTTCACAACATAACCTCCATCAAGGCCAAGACACATTTGTAAGTGATGATACCAACTATTTAGTCCATTCCTAAAGAACTGAGGGTCCTGGGAACTTAACTATGTCAATGTAGTCTTTTTTACAATATTAACTGAAGAAAAATGGGGACTCTTTAAAGATTTTTTGAGATTAGAAAACAAAATGAAGTCAGAAGAAGCCAAATCAGAACTGTAAGGTAGATGCCTACTGATTTCCCATCAAAACTCTCATAAAACTGCCCTGTTTGATAAGAAGAATGAGCAAGAGCATTGTCATGGTGGGGAAGGACTCCCTGGTGAAGCTTTTCTGGGAATTTTTTTGCTAAAGCTTTGGCTAACTGTCTCAAAATGCTCTCACAATAAACAGATGTTATCATTCTTTGGCCCTTCAGAAAGTTAACAAACAAAATTCCTTTAGCATCCCCCCAAAAACCCTTGCCAGGACCTTTGCTCTTAACCAATCCACTTTTGCTTTGACTGGACTATGTTCACCTCTTCAAAGCCATTGCTTTGGTTGTGCTTTGTCTTTGCAATCATACTGGTAAAGCCATGTTTCAGCTCCTGTTACAATTCTTCCAAGAAGTGCTTCAGTATCTTGATCCCATTCATTTAAAATTTCCATCGAAAACTCTGCTGCTGTCTGTAGCTGATCTGGGTGCAATGATTTTGGCACTCATTAAGTGGAAAGTTTGCTCAACTTTAATTTTGCAGTCAGGATTGTGTAAGTAAAACCAATTGAAATGTCGATGGTGTTGGCTATTGTCTCTGCTGTTAATAGTCAGTCCTCTTCAATTAGGGCGGGAACAAGATAAATTTTTTCCTCACTAATTGATGTAACTTGTCTGCTGCTGCAGATTTCATCTTCAACATTGTCTCGTCCCTTCCTAAAATGAGTTATCCATTTGCAAACTGCTGAATGCTTTACAGCATTGTCCCCATAAACTTTTGATAAAGCATCAATGATTTCACCATTCTTCCACCCAAGCTTCACCATAAATGTTGTGTTTGGTCTTGCTTAAATTTTCACAGTATTCATGTTGTCCTGATAGGGGCTCTTTTCAAACTTATGTCTTATCTTTCTTTGTGCCTGAAACTAGATCTTGTTTAGATGTGTTATAACCAGTTAACATAAGTTTATTCTGTTGCCCAAATTTTTTTAAATCCATTCATAGTTTTTTCATAATACTCATTTTCCATAAACTTTTTGAAGACTCCTAATGTGTATAGGCATGTATGCATGTGTGGAGAGAGAGAGAGAGAGAGAGAGAGAGTGATTAAGCTATTATAGAGGTTGAGAAGTCCCACAATTTGTAATAACCAAGCTGGAGTCCAAGTCCAAAAGCAGGAGAAGATCAATGTCCCAACGGTGAGGCAAAGAAAGTGAGTTCTTTTTGTTCTATTCAGGACTTTACTGGATTGCCTGAGGCCCATCTGATTGGGGAGGGCAATCTGTTTTACTCAGTCTATCAATTCAAATGCTAATCTCACCCAGAAACACCCTCACAGACGTATTCAGAATAATGTTTAACCAAATATCTGGGCACTGTGTGGCCAAGTTGACACTTAAAATTAATCATCATAAGTAAAGTGAACAACAAGGTGCACTGCTCAAACTTTTTTCTACTGGGAAGATCTCCCTTCCCACTGTCCTTCAGGGCTGTCCCAGAAAGGGGCCATAATGTTGCAACAGTCCACTTTGGGGTGTTGCCTGCATATCTTATAAACCAGGCCTGAGTCTCCTCTTTCTGTGTCAGTTGATTATAGGAAGTTTCCATGAAACCAGAGAGCAGGTAGGAGAGAGAAGTCCTGCAGCAGGAGTGGGGCCATAGGCAGTCAGGCCACTTCTTTAAGTAACTTACTTGCTCCTTCAGGGCTTGCTCAGGTCTGGTCACCCATGTACCATTTCCATTTGATGCATTTGGCACTCCCAAATTTATGGCCTGGTGAGTCAGATAAAACCCAGTTCATGAGGGGCAGCTCAGGTCATATGATAATTTGGTGGCCCACAGTTACGTGTTCAATTTCTACTGACATTCAGTAGTAAGCCAAGAGCTGTTTTCTTTAAAGGTGAGTCATTATTTGCAGAGGATGGCAGGAATTTTCTCCCTTCCCTTATATGAGCCTTACAAAGGCTCCAAACAGCATCTCCATGCATCCCTGACACTTTCAACACCATGAGACCCGCTGGATCATGTCATCCAAGTGGCAGAGCAGCATGGGTCTGCTGGAGGGCCTTCTATTGTTCTGGGTCCTACTCAAATCTAGCCACATTTCAGGTCACTTGGTATATGGCCTTGAGTAACACACCCAAATGAAGAATATATTGTCTCTAAAATCCAAAAAGGCTCACTAGGCATTGTGCTTCTGGTTTGGTTGTAGGAGAGACCATCCTATATCTTGGATAACTCAACATGCCCAATACCACTAGACCCCTAGACATGTCAATAAGATGAATTGCCTTTATTATATTGTGTCTTATTTTCTTCTTTTCTGTCCTATAATATTTTTGAGTAATATTATAACATTTTTTTCTACCTTGTTACAGTTATAAAAGAGTTATGAAGATAACACACACTTGTTGGTAAAAAATGTATAAATTAGTTTCTGAAAAATTTATTTCTATAAAGCAAAAACTCACTACTATGGAATAGAAATAAAATTATCATCCTAATGAATCATTCTTTTAACAAGCTGTCCTAATTCCTCACGTTTTATGTTAGCTGGCAGGATGTTATGTTCATCTATTCATGGTAAATACCAGTAGAATATATGTTTTACTAATATTTTGAAATAATATACTAATTATTTCCTAATGTGCTTACTTTTTCCTCCTAAATCCATCTGGTACATGACCATGACTAACATGTCTTTTGAGCCTTAATGTGTACCAAGGAATGTGTTAGTCACATGAAAGAAATTCAGAAAATGCACAGTTAATGAATTGTATCTTATATGCACATAGATAGGTCTGGGAAATTTATTTCTCCAGGGCGTTGATTCACATGGGAAGAAGTTTAACTTTTTTTGTTACTTATTTCATTCTTATTTTGATTATTTATTTTTTATAATATATTGCTGAGCTTAGCAGTCATTACTATTAATGCATTCTGTGGTAATTTATGGCTTATTTCAATGTAAGGCTGTTTGCACTATTCATTATGAACATCGGATCATTTTCTTTTTTTCAAGTCAATATTATTCTGAATAATTTTATTCATCAGTATACTTTTCACATTCATGAATATGCTGGTCTGTGAGTATTTCCTATTGCATGAATCATAATGTTACAGGCTTAGAAATCTACTGTCATGAGAGAATACTCACATCATTAAGCTATGGTGGCAATAGTTTCATATTATCATACTGTCAAAAAGAGATGTTAGTGGAATACACTGAAATATATAAATTGATGAAGCCAAAGATTTCAATGTTTTGTTATGTAATTGGGACAGAATATGAGAGGCTCATATTGTGGTATCTAATTGCTACACCCTTAGTGTTGGATGTTTGTGGCATGCCTGCATTGTCACTCCATATGGCCCTTACTTTTTTATTCTCCATGATCTTTAGATAGTTTCTCCCCATACTGGGGCTAGAACTAAAGTCAGTGAATTATATTATATCTGTAAATTGAGAGACCTACGGTCTATAAACTTTAAGTAAAGGAAAATTGAGAAAATTGATTTATTTTATCAGATAGGTGTCATTATTCCTCTGGAAAAAAAATGATACCTATCTTTCTGAACAGCAAGTATGATTTCAAAACAAAATACTGACAAGGTGTCCATTCTAAATATAGCTTTCAGAATTTTCTGGGCTAGAAAATGCTTGCTGATATCAAATGAATTTTACTTATAGGAACAAATAGGATAGTATAGTTTTAGCTAGCTCTCTTGGTAATAGCTTTATTCTGTATTCTTCCACAATGTAACGATACCCTGTAAGACAAGAAAGTATATCTGTGTGTTCAATCTTTTGATTTCACCTGAAATGAAGTTGCTCTGCCCCTAAATCAATATCTCAGTGTTGAGTTGATTACATGTTTGACGTTTGTAAAGGAATGAAAGAAGTCTGAGGTATTGCTCTTGTGCTAAGTGGGAATGTGCCAGAACAACCCAAGTTATAACTACACAGAGTGGTTATTTTTTTCTTTTCTTGTCAGACCGTGCTGTACACAGAAATTCTTTGGGAATCTGACTCCTGTTGTAAACTGTAATTAGTGAAAACTGCCATTGAATTGAGAGGGACTGGTTAGGTCAGAAAGAAGTAACAGTCAAGGCTGTTTTCTCAAGAAGAATACTAATCAATGCACCAAAATTACCTACTAACTTAATTCACTTAAAATTTTGGGTTAGACATCCAGACAATTGTCAACACTTTTTCCCTGAAAGGAAAGTAATTCTTACATTATTCTTGTGTATGTTTAGAAAGGAAGGCAGTGTTGGTAAGGCCAAGTGTACAGATGTGCTACCACAAGTTAGTACTCATTGGCCATGGAGTCATAGAAGAGGCTGTGTCTTTCTTGAGACTGGGAGAAAAGAAGGCATCAGATCTTAGCTGGATGACTTTGATAAGAGTAAACCTATGCTTTCTTACTCTGGTGCAGAAGAGCATGACCCTTCATGGTCCAGGGAATATTTAACTGTATAGGAGAATTGGGAACATCATGCAAGCCATCTCATTTTCTTTTTCATTCAGCAAAAGCGTAGCCTATATGAAAAGAGATTAAACAGAAACTTCCCAGAAACAGTTTAAGAGGGTGTCCTCAGAGTCTCTTCCACTGTCCTGCCTTTTCTAGCCTTCAATGTATAATTGTCAACAGACTTGATACTGATTTATCTAGAAGAATGCTATTCGCTGCCCTTTTGTAGCTTGAGAACAGGGCATTTAAAATTTAATTGTGCATTCTTTTTGAGATTTTGTAGCTGAGTGAAATTTTTAAAGGCTATTTTTTAGAACAGTTTTAGGTTCACAGTAAAATTGAGTGGAAGGCATAGAGATTTCCCATATACCCTCTGCCTCCCTCATTATATCAACATGCTCCATCAGAGTGATGCATTTGTTACAATTGATGAACCTACATTGACACATCAATGTAGGTGATTACACCAAAAGTCCATGGTTTACGTTAGTTAGGGTTCACTCTTGGTGTTGTACATTCTGTGGGTTTTGGCAAAATGTATAATTACATGTATATGCCATTATAGTATCATAGTATCTGCCAGTTTTACTGCCCTGAGAATCCTCTGTGATTGGCCTATTCATCCGTCCTCCCCCATAATTCCTAGCAATGATCGATCTTTTCATTGCCTCCATAATTTTGCCTTTTCCAGGAAAGGCATATAACTGTAATTACACAGCATGTAGCCTTTTCAGACTAGCTTCTTTCACTTAGTAATATGCATTTAAGTTTACTCTGTGTTTTTTCATGGTTTGATAGTTCATTTCTTTTTAGCACTGCATAAACTTCCATTGTATGGATGTACCACAGTTTATTTATCTATGCACCTACTAAAAGACATCTTTGCTGCTTCCAAGTTTTGTTAATTATGAATAAAGCTGCTATCAACATTCTTGTGGAGGTTTTTATGTGGATAAACATTTTTAACTCCTGTGTGTAAATAGCAAGGAGCACAAGCATAGATCATATGTTTAGAGTATGTTTAGGTTTAAGAAACTACCAAATTGTCTTCCAAAGTAGCTATACCATTTTGCATTCCCACCTGAAATGAATGAGGTGCCTGTTTCTCCACATCCTCACCAGCAGTCGGTGTTGTCAGGTTCTAGATTTTGGCCATTTTAATAGGTGTACGGTGGCATCTCATTGTTGTTTTAATTTGCATTTCCCAGCTGAAATAAGATGTACAACATCTTTTCATATGATTATTTGTCATCTGTATATTTTCATTCATGAGGTGTCTATTAAGGTATTTAACCCATTTGTTAATCCAGTTGTTTGTTTTCTTACTGTTGAATTTTAAGAGTTCTTTATATATTTTGGATAACAGATTTTATCCGTTGCGTCTTTTGCAAGCACACTTTTCCCAGTCTCTTGATTGTGCTTTTATTCTCTTGTCTGAGTGATTTTTAAACCATGTTCCACAGAGTTCTAGAGGCAGGACAGGGACAATCATTGTGGGCAAGAGAGAGACCAATTGCTGCCCTCAGATCTCTTATCTATTTCAACAATAGCTGTTCCATTTTAATCTATTTTGTGTATTCTCATAGAATTTTGTTTGAAGACTAGTTACTGTTAAAAATGTGATATGATATAGGTCAAGCATGATGGGGGAAGTGGTGGGAATTAGAATTAATTGCTCCCCCATTCCTTTGCATATTTAACAAATCCAGATGAAGCACCTTTGTAGTTTAAGACAGCAATAAGAGGAGGGAAGGGATTCTCCATATTTAAGTGGAACTAGAATAATCAGAAATATGTAAGGTGATTTGGGTAGGGAAATAAGGGATACAATAAAAGAAACAGAGCCATAAATGCAGAGGTAACACAAAATTAACCTGACATCTGTCCTGACTAGAGAGAAGTTAATGCCTTCCAATAAATGAAATTGTGTCCTAGAACAGTTTGTTTGGGTTTTGTATTCTTTATTGGTACAGTTTATATCTTCAACATACTTAAGCAAAAACATTTTTGAGACTTTAATAACTTCTACCATTTAAAATTGAATCAAATATAATGGTGTTACTAGAAATCAATGTCAAATATAAAATATTTTACTTAGGACCTTTGATGTCCTGTGACTTGTGACAAAAGAAAGTCTGGGGGATGGGCTCATCATTAACAATCTGCATTACTCATTCATTTGGATGTAATTTCCAAATTATGGGTATTAGTCTCTAAAGCATATTAGTAACTCATAAGTATAAATGCTTTATTTTTGGCATAGGCACTTATTATGACTAAACTTAAAAAGTCACGTTGCATATTATGCAATGGTTTTCTATTAGAGGAAGTTACTTGCAATTTCAATGAGACTTCACATTTTTTGGAAAAAAATTCTAAAGTTTAACATTTTCATTTTAAGGTAAAATTAATATGCTTTCAGTTATCTTCAAAGGTTCTTTTTGATTAAGCATTCAAAGTCATGAAGAAATTAAATTAAATTAAGCATGTTCTTATAATACTGATGAAATTAATCATTCTGATTGCTGTTTAAGTAACCCGTTTTCAAAGGCTGTCAAATTAAACATGTCTACACTTGAAAAATAGAGTATCGAGATATTAAACTCTATAATTTAAGCCAGAAAATAACAATAGTTTTGACATTTGGATATTTTTGACTCAACATCTACCCCTAATTTATATAAAACATTATGTGCTGAAAAGGTCGTTGAATAGGGCTTTACAAGTTCTGGTTTCTAGCTCCAAAATCTAATGCATGACATTGAGAAGATGATAGGACTTATCTAAGCCTCAATTTCTGTACATTTATAATGAAGTGACTATTTGAATTCCTTTCAGCCCTATGAATATAAATGCATTTTATCTGGATAGCCGTTGGATGTTTTTCACTTTGTTTTCATGAAATATACTTTAATAGTTATATAAAATGTGCTTAACTGAAGTTTCTCTTGAAGATATGTCCAAAGTATATATGCTGTTGAGGACAACTTCAAGATTATGTTTTTCTTGCTATTCTATCACTAATGATTTAACAACTTTGAGAAGTTTTAGCCTATTTCATGAGCAACGACAGTGTTCACTTCACTTCCTTTTGAACACATACTCTGTGTCTTCTAGTGGAGTTGAGCAGCACAACTTGTGTCTCTATATAGACTCCGATAGATAGATAGAGAGATAGATAGGGTTAGATGGGTGGATGATTCTTTGTTGTGAAATATCATATATATGGTAATGCTTGCTTGTAATTGGGAGAATTCTCTAAAATGCCTATATTGATCAACATACTATATAATATAGCCATGAAAAAGACTGGTTTATAATTACAATATGAATAGACAAACATTGGTATAAATGGCACAGCTCTGGCCACATAGACTACAGGGAAATCTTACAAATTGTCAGGGAGCCAGCTGTCCCCAGTGCAGTGAGGGTCTAGGAACTCTAAAATAGATCTACTGGCCTGTTCTGGTGATGTGGAAAGATATGTCAGCCAAAACTAATGTAAACTTTACCAAGTTGACACCCTTTATACTCTCTTCAGTTTTTCCCATTCAAATGAAATAGTACATGGAAAAAACTTGAAAATCAATTAAAATATTTATGTAACTTTCTGAAAAGATGAGGTGGGGTTGCATGCCCTGATACATATAAGCTCTAAGTGAAATCTCCTATAGATCTGCTCATTCTCAGTCTTACATAGCCTGGTGAGGCTTCTGTCCTTGACATTCAGTCTTTTTTCTCCTCCTCTGTTCTTAAACTATTCTATCCACATGGGCCTCTTTCCTTTCTCCTGTGTTTGTTTATATAGGTCTCCCTCTGCCTTTTGATGTAAATTAGTCTAGACTTTCTAATATGCTTCCAATTCTTCTTTTCACTCTTATAACAAAGTGAGGTGTAAATTCTCACATACTAATACTTTTTGTCTTTATTACCTTAACAAGTACAAGAGCGTAAGTTAAAAATCAGAAACCAAATATAAGTGTGTCTATATCCTAGATGTCCATTGGGAAGACAAGTCAGAAACTCAACTTCCAACCAAAAGAATACTGGTTGACTTCAGATTTGATACAGGTTTATGGGTTGTAACCTGTAGATTCAAAGTAGATAAGCATAATTATCTGAGGTGAGCACCAACCTCAGACAAAGTAGAGACTTGAAAATCATCGAAAGGTAGAATTCCTAACTATTAGCGCCAGTGATCTATGGGGGACAGGGGGAAGGACAAACAGACAGTGAATTCTGATACCAAGAATCCAGGATAAAGGCTCCATGAAACAAATTAAGACCACAGCAAGGAGGCTATAAAAACCAAGTGGCCTCAAGATGCTCTCATATGTACCTATGACTCTGATCCCCTTTAGGTACTTAACCATCAACTTTAAGAAGTTTGGGTTCTCACAGGATTTAAAAATGGTCAGGGGCAGGTTTGAATTTTGTCAATGATAATTGTGACCATTATGGTGGCAATGGAGTAGGAAAAGCCTAGCAGTTATTATCATAATTAATAACTATAAAATATTTAATTATCTCCACCTAGTCAAAGTGTATGAGATTATTCATATTCAACCATTTCTGAGGCACTAAAAAAGCAAATTATTATAATTCAAACTATGAACTATAATTCATACACAACATACAAAACTAACACAATTCATATGCAGATGTTCCCTGACTTACGATGTGATTACACACTGATAAACCCATCTTGAGTTGAAAATATGATAATTCTAAAATCCATATAATACGCCTAACAGTGGACATCATAACTTAGCCTAGCTCACCTTAAATGTGCTCAGAATACTTACATTAGCCTACAGTTGGACAAAATTGTCTAACGCAAAGCCTATTTTATAATAAAGTGTTGAGTATCTCAGATAATTTATTGAATACTGTACTGAAAGTGGAAAATTGAATGGTTATATGGGTATTTGAAGTAAGGTTTCTACTGAATGTGTATAACTTTTGCACCATTATAAATTGAAAAATTACAAGTTGAACCACTGTAAATTGGGGAGCATCTATATTGAAATACTAGCCTCCAATGAGATGATACTAAGAGCTAAGGCCTTTAGGGGGTGATTAGGTCATGAGAGTAGAGCCCCCATAAACGAGATTAGTGCTTTTATAAAAGAGACCCAAGAACTCCCTCGTCCCTTCTGCCTTGTGAGGACACAGGCAACAGCCAAAGGACAGCTGGGCCATCTATGAACAAGGAAGCAGGCCTTCACCAGGCACTGAGTATGCTGGTACCTTCATCTTGAACTTGCCAGCCTACACAACCTTGAGAGAAAAAGGTTGTCATTTAAGCCACCCAGTCTATACTATTTTTGGTATAGCAGTCTGAGCTGACTAAGACAATAGGCAGTTAGCACTCACCAATATCCTTCTGTGGTGTCCCCTGCATTGCACTTGTATATGTTTTGGAACATAGAAGAGAGGCAGGTAGACATGAATGTGTCTACAGGCATTCATTCCCCTGGTAGCCCCCACCTGCTCCTGCACAGCAGCTGTGACTAGTAGTGGCAAATTACTGAAAAATGTTGTCCTGGGCACCAGCAGCAAGTTCCTGACTATATGGGCCATATCTACAGTTCTGGATTTAACAATTAAGAGAAGCCTCCTTAACTTGAGCTCCTCTGGCCCTTCCATGGATTTAAGAAGATCTAATTCACTATATTAAATTGGCCTGTGCTTTCAGTATCCAGAATGGCTTCTGTTTTTTCTGACAAAACACAAATGGATACACAGAGCAATTGAAATCACCCTGTACTGAGGCTTCACGCTTGTCCTAGGCAATAACTATGGATGACAGAAACATGACAAAAATAGTCCTATTTTCCAGAATTTATTAGAAAAGAGAGACAGATATATTTACAAATAACAAGGTAAATAAAAGGCAAAATTATTGGGCATGTGCTAAGCACAATTCTAAGTTTTCTGCATATATTACCTTCTTAATGTTTACAACAGTCCACAATATACTCTTCTGCCCATGTCAAAGATGAGAAAACTGACACATGAAGAATTTGAGGAACTTGATCAAGGTTACACAGCTCATCAATGACAGAGTCATGACTCAAATTCAGGGCATCTGACTCTGGAGCCAGTGTTCTTACCCAATGTGTCATATAGTATCACCTCAAAGACGAGGATATAAAGTGCCAGAAATGAAGACAGAAAGGTGGTGAGTTTGGTAGGGTAAGTGGAAGGATATGGATCAGTAATACTATCTCTAGGGTTGGCTTTGTTTAAAGAGACATTTGCTTTGCAGAGAATTGGGGGTGTGGAAAGGCATTTTGGACAGCGATAAATGTACATTTAAAGATGTAAAGCCATAAAATATATGGAATATTTAGGAAATGTTGAGAAGCTAAATGTGCCTAGAATTCCAGCTCCATTGGATGAGAGAAGAATGGCACAGGAGTCTGGGATGCTAAAATGGGGCTCAACTGTCAGTTATCCTGAATGTCTCTTGCAAAATGAATGTATTATTATTTTAATGCTGGCATATCCTTAAATCAAATCACTGAGGTAATTAAATCAATTTTGTGTGCTTAATTGTGAATAAGGGAAAATGAGGGAAGCACATTATGGACAAGTCACACAGTGGGATTACCCCAAATTCAGACAATGAATGATGTGAAAGCTATTTCAAAGTGGCGGAACTAGCATATTTGTTCAGAGTACTTGTTCAAGGCATATGAACTAAGGCCTGTGACAATTTCTCTACTGAATTCTTAAGTACTTTTTGAACTATGAAGGGTTTTGTGTAACACAAGATCAGAAGATGTCAGTAATAAATTGTAACAGAGGAGAGTTGGCAGGTTATAAATTCTGTGCACAGTGTCTTGTTAGGGGTTAAGATTTCCAAGATACGGCTCTTGGCATTAATGGGAAGTCACAAAAAACATTTGTATGGGGTGCTCACATTCAGAATGTACCTTTGATAATCCATGGTAGTGTAGAAAAGCGTTAGCACTTGTATTTATAGTAATCTAAAGCACTTACATGTACTTCTTTATGGGTTTATTAGGCAAATGGGTACCCCTACATTTGGTAGGTTAGCTGTTCCCTTTTCAACTTAGAATGTTCTTTAAATGACTTTTAATCTTCAAGTTTTCCCACTATCTAGTTCTTTTCTTTACAACTTACATGATCCTTATTACCATAGTTCCTTCAAGGGCTTACTTTCCTTAAATGTCTTCAGAACCATGTCACCAAGCATACTTATCTGCAAATAATGGGCAACATGTATATTTCGCTAATAAAGATACTAGATTTGGTAAGTGGGATTGGTTATTTGTGGATAAGAATAAAGTTATTAATATAAATTATTTAGGAGCATTTGTCGCACAAATTGAGGAAGTATTATTAGAGTGCATTTGTATCAGTCAAATTAATTTTATGCACTTTTCAGCCATTAGGATAAGACATCTTCAATTTCTGTTGTAATTCTAAGCTTTAAAATTAGCATATATCTTTCATGTCTTTTAGTATAAATAAAGACTCTCTAAGTTGTTATAATAACACTGAGGTCATAGCAGAGATAATGATCCCAAAGGTATTAAAAAGAAGTAGACATTTATGTTAAACATCTTTTTCTGTCTTCCGATGTGACTTGCTAATTACTTAGCACAAAAAGAAAGATATACCAACAGAATAAATTAGCCAGTAAACAAAAAAAATGATTGCTAAAAAGGTTCAGTATAATTTCTCAGTTATTTTTCTGTCCTTTTAGTTTCAATGAACTATAATCCAATTTCTGGTATTTATTATTTTAGTGATTTAGAATCTTTCGGATATCAGAATTTTGATTCTTGAGTGGTAAGAATTTAAGTTTATATGTACATTTTCCTTTTGAACTTACGTTCATTTAAAATACCTATTATCATTATTGGTCCTTATAGACTATACAAGGCATAAAATAACATTATTTCAAATACATTTATCAATATAAAATATTGAACAAATACCAAAATCTATTGTTACAAATACAAAGATTAAAAAAATATTAATAGCTAGAATTTTGTGAGTACCTACTAAGGAATTAAAGGTGTGTTATTTTTAAATATAAACTCTAAATTTCACAATAAAACATTTGAGGTGTTATATATTTAATTTAAACATGAAATCTGAAGCTAAGCATATTAGACAACACACTCAAGAACACATCACTAACAAATAAGAGAGCAAGGATTCAAAACCATGTCTGTCACATAAAACCAATTCTTTTTTTACTGTGCTGACTCTGGACACTTTGATGTATACTCTATTAATATGTATTTTAGGGGCATATATGCTATTTTCTAAATTAAAATGTTTATTGAGATCATTTTAGATCCACATGAAGATGTAAGAAATAATAGAGATCCTGTTTATCCTTTACCCAGTTTCTCCCAAAGGTAATATTTTGCAAAACTATAGTGTAATATCACAATTATTATATATAGTTATTCATGCATATAATCTACAAATGATATTCAGATTTTCCAGCTTTTCTTATACTTGCGTGTGTGTGTTCATTTAGTTTTACATCATTTTATCACATGTGTAAATCTGTGTATCCACTGCCACAGGGAAGATACCAAACAATTCCATCATGACAAGATGACCTTACATTGTCCTTTTATAGCCACATTGAGCTCTCTCCTGCCACCCCCACCTCACAGTCCCTCACCCCTGGTGATCATTAATGTATGAATTCTCAATCTTTATAATTTTGTAATTTTAAGAATGTTACATAAATAGAATTTTAAGTATATCATATTTGAGGTTGACTTTTTTCATTCAAGATAATGCCCTTGAGGTACATCCAAATTTTTATCTGTATCAATAGCTTCTTGCTTTTTATTTGCTGACTAATATTCCATGGTATAGATGTATTACAGCTTGTTTAATCATTTACCTGTTGAAAAATATCAGAGCTTTTCCCAGTTTTTGGCTATTGCAAATAAAGCTGCAATGCATATTCGTATACAGGTTTTTGTGTGAACATATATTTTTATTTCCCTGGAATAAATGTCCAAGAGTGCAATTGCTTAGACATATGGTAATCGCATGTTTAATTTTATATAAAACTGCCAAACTATTTTTAGAGTGGCTGTGCCATTTTGTATTTTTACATTTCTATGAAGTGATCCAGTTTTTCCACATTATCACCAGGAGTATTTGGTGTCATATTTTTTATTTTAACCATTCGGATTGACGTGCTGTGACATTCATTATGGTGATAATTTTATTTGTCTTGTGGCTAAAGATGTTGAACATCTTTTCATGTGATTACCTGTCATCTTTATATCCTCTTCAGTGAGACCTCCATTCATTTCTTCTGCTTATTTTCTAATTGTATTATTTGTATTTTTACTGTTAAGTTTTGAGTTCTTTATAAATTCTAGATTCCAGCTCTTTGTTATATATGTGGTTTGCAAATATTGTCTCCCACTCTGCAGCATTCTATTTGTCTTGCTCAGATGGTGTTTCACAGAACAAGTTTCTAATTTTGATAAGGTCCAATTTATCATCTTTCCTTTTATAGATTATGCCTTTAATGTTATGTTCAAGAACTCTTTTTCTAGCTGTGAGAGATTTAACACTATATTTTTTTCTGAAATGTATCATAATTTGGGGTTTAACATTTGAATCTATTATCTAGTTTGACTAAATTTTTGTAAAAAGTGTGAAGCTTGCTATGGTTTGGATATGGTTGGTTTGTCTCCACCAAAACTCATGTTGAAATTTGATCCCCGATGTGACAGTGTTGGGAAGTGGGACCTAGTAGGAGGTGTTTGGGTTATGCCAGAGGAACCCTCATGAATGACTTAATGCTCTTTTCCAGGTAATGAGTAAGTTTTCACTCTTGTGAAACTGGATTGGTTCTTGAAGGAATGGATTAGTCCCCAAAAGTGGTTGTTATAAAGCCAAAATACCCTTCAGGTTTTCCCCTCTTTGCATTTGTCTACTGCCTCTTTGATCTTCTCTGCCATGTTGTGACACAGTACAAAAGCCTTGTCCAGACGCCTGTGCCATGACATTGAACTTCTCAGCCTATACAACTGTGAACTAAAGAAATCTATTTTCTTTATAAATACCCAAGCTCAGGTATTCTTTTATAGTAACATGAACTAAGACAAAGTTCAAACTGAGATTCATTATTTTTGCTTATGAATATCCAACTGGTCTAGCACCATTTGTTAAAAGGTCATATTTCCTCCACTGAAGTGTTTTTCATCTTTATTAAAATTCAGCTGGATTTATTTATGTGCCACATATTCTTAATTACTGCAACTATAGAATAAGTCTTGACTTTAGAAAATTGATTCCTCTCACTTTATTCTTATTTTTCAAAAATGTTTTGCTATACTAGTTTCTTAGTTTTCTGTGTGAATTTTAAAATGATCTTGTCTATATCTATAAAAAACATATAAATTTGGTAAGAATTATGACATAGCTATACATCAATTTGGGGAACATTGACATTTTTACTATGCTGATCCTTTCAATCCATGAATATGTTATGTTTCTCCATTTATTTAGATCTTTTTTGATTTTTTCATCAGTGTTCTGTGGTTTCCAGCACACAAGTCCCATATATGTTTTGTTAGTTCATTTTTTGTATAGTTTTAAATGGTATTATAGATTTAATATCCATGTGATATGTTTATTACTATTATAATAAAGTTAATTTTTATATTTTGTTCTTGTATAATGTTACCTTGTTAAACTCATATTTTTGTTTTTTGTAAATTCCTTGGGTTTTTCAAGATGGACTGTCATGTCATTTGCAAATGGAGAGAGTTTTATTTCTTCCTTTCTGTCTGTATGCCTTTTATTTGTTTTTCTTGACTTAGTATACTCATTGGACTTCTAGCACTATGTTAAATATATTAAATAAGAGCAACAAGAAGAGAAATTCATGCATTTCCCCAGAAAGAATTCCATCTTTCACCATTAAGTATAATGTTAGCCATTGGATTTTGGTAGGTGCTTTTTATGAACTTGAAGTAATTACTCTCTATTCTTAACTTGCTGATAAGTTTAATCATCAATGAGTGTTGGATTTTGTCAAACTTTTTCTGCATCAGTTTATGTGGTCATTTTTTTTTTGACTAGTTGTTCAAAATCAACACTAGTTGATTTTCAAGTATTAAACCAGTCTTTGCTGTGGTCTGAATGTTTGTGCCACCTCAATATTCATATATTGAAATCCTAACTCCCCAGGAAATGACATTGGCAGGTGGAACACTTTGGGATGTGATTAGGTTATGAAGCCCTTGTGAATAAGATTAGTGTCCTCATAAAGAGGCCCCAAAGAGGTGCTTTGCCTTTTCCACAATGTGAAAACACAGGGAAAACCACCATCTATGAACAAGGAACCAGGGCTTATTCAGATATCAAATATTCCTTGATCTTGGACTTCCCAGCCTCTGTAACTGTAAGAAATAAATTTCTGTTGTTTATAAGCTACTCAATCTATGATATCTTCTCATAGCAGCCTGAATTAACTAAGACAGTCTTGTATCTTTGCAATAAAACCTACTCGCTTGTGTTACATGATTATTTTTATATATTGTTGAATTCTATTGGCTGATATTTTATCAAAGATTTTTTATCAAAATTTATGAAGGATATCAGTTTGTAATTTTCTATTTTTCATACTTTCTTTGTCTTGTTCTGATATATAAGGTATTTCTTAATATTTCCTATGTCTTAATATCTGTTTGTACAGAATTCTTTCAGTCTCAATATCCCATCCTTGACAGTAAGAGTGTTTCTTTTCTCCTGGTATAAGGAGGGAAGCTCTCACATAGGAATATAATCTCTTCTTTTTTTAAGAAAAAGAAGGGGTATTCGATTCTCCTTTTTACATCTTCTGTTTTTCAAATACCTTTAACTCAAAACAGTCAATACAGTAGAGTGGCATATTCTAGGGGGTATTTTCTGAACTCCTTCAATTCATATGTCCAAACTTGTCAAATTGTATACATTAAATATGTGGAGTTTGGTGTATATCAATTATACCCCAATAAAATTGTTAAATATAAGAATATGACCACCATGAAAGTATCTCCTCCATATTTTTATCTCAAGGGTCTATCACAGTTTGTACACATTAAATGTCAAATACTATGTTCACAATGTCAGGTTCATTAAAAAAAAAGTTAAATGAGTGACTTCATTACATTTAGAAATCAAAGAAATTTCAGCCTTTCTCCTCACTTATAAAGTGGAAAATTAGAGGTCCATGTAAGGTATTATGACTTTTCTTTTATGCTAATATATAACTAGAGAGACATAGAGTTACAGTTGAAATCAGCTATCTAGACTTCTAACACATTGCTCTTTCATCTTCATCCTCTATGCAACACAGTGCATCTGAGCATATTGAGATATTCACTTCATTTCTACATTGATGCAGCATTTCTTTGGCAATGGTAGAAAACATCTCCAGCTGCAGATTTCCTTATAGATAAAGGAATTATATATTTTCTATGTGTCTGTGTTTTTCTCTGAATTGCTCTATCAGCACATGAATGAATATGAAATATGGTTAGATAAGGAAGTGCACCAAGTGATAGATCAGAGGCCGGGTTAAACCTTTCTATTTGGTATGCTCTTGGGGCTACTATGAGAATTAATTGATTTATTACAAGTAAGGAGCTTAGTACCTGGCACATAATAAAACTTAGTTGAATGTTAATTATTATCATCATTTTCTTTATTATATAGTTAGAGATTATCTTTTTGCTATTATGGAAACAGTTTTGAAAAAGCATAAACACACAGTGCATGTTTGTGTTAATGCAAGTGGATGCTATGTTGGAATAAAGACTAGTCAGGTAATAAATTGAGCTCCAGAACTAAAATGATCTCAATGAAGAATGAACAATGAACCTTAATACCTATCTTTTCTTGTCATCGTGCTCATGTGTGCAAGAGTTTATGTATGCCTGACAAGCCGAAAAGGATAAGACAGGGTCTGTAATGCCTCTCCCACTTCCTTTTTCTATTTCTTCCTATGGTTGAAATGAAACTTTGTTACAATGCTCAGGTACCATTGGTTGCTTGTAAATATATGTGAGAATGATGAGTTCTAAGGTTGAAATGATTCCATTTTAAAATGAAAAACTAAAAAGTGCCAGTATCTCTGGAAACTTTGAACTATGAAGCTTTCATCATAGTCTCAGGGTTATTCAAAAGAGGTCAAATTAGTAGAGACATATTATATGCATGTAAACAATTTTCTACATAAAATATAAGAAGTTTGATATTATCCAGATCAAAGAACCCTTAGAAAGGGGCCTTTCTATTCTTTTGTAAATGATCTGCAGACCCTTTTAACATAGCATACATTAAGAATCTTTAGTTCAAAAGGTTTGGTTATGAATTATAAGAACTGTAGCAATACAAATCTTATTTAAGCATCATATCATGTCTTTACCATGGCATCTCCCTTTGTGTTTTCTCATTGTCTTCCCTCTGTGTATGTCTGTCTTTGTGTCCAACTTTCCCCATTGTTATGAGGACACCAGGTACATTGGATTAGGGCCCACTCTAATGATGTTATTTAAATTTTATTAGTTCTGTAAAGACCTTATTTCCAAATAAGTTCCCATTTTAAGGTACTAAGGGCTAAGACTAGTACTTCAACATATCGTTTTGGGAGGAGATAAAATTCATCCCATAACAACAGGTGTTTAATATCATTTGAAAATGTGGACATTGATCCAGTTGTTTTCATCTAAAAATTGGGAACCATATAATATATCAAATATAGTACAATTTCTTTTTGATTTAAATAGGTCAGTAATAAATTCCAAAATTTAAGAAATTTTTCATGTTCTTTTATGCACTTTCCTCTTGTCAGTAAAAAGAAAAGCATAACCTTCTCTAGCCCATTTATATATCATTTCTATTAAGATAAAGGGCCTGAATTAGCTTGTTAGGTTCTCTTTTGAGAAGATATGTTTAATAATACCAAAAAAGTCCATATATCATGAAAAGGTTATATCTCAATTTCCAAAAGATTATCCAAATTTTGGTTGAACTTTGTTTTTTAATATAGCATAATAATGTGTTTTATTCTTTGAGATGTACATTTTTATCCAGTTTTCATGATAAAAAATATTGATCATCTTGTAATATAAACCTTCATCTGTTAGCTCAAATTTATACATGCTTCTCTCCAGTCCTTTGGTACACAGGCACACATTCTCAAGCTTTGATATAAGAAATGAGTATTAGAAGTTTTCTTGGGCTACGGTAACAAAATACCTCCAGCTGAGTAGCTTGAACGGCAGAAATTTATTTTCTCACAGTTTGGGAGGCTGGAAGTCACAGATCAGGTTGCCAGCATGTTTGGCTTCTTGTGAGGGCGCTTGTCCCAGATTGCAGATGCCACCTTCTCACAGTGTACTCACATGGCTTCTCCTTGATGTGTGTGAATCAGAGAGAGAGAGAGACAGAGAGAAAGGATCTCTGGTGTGTCTTCGTATAAGTACACAGATCTTGGCAGACTATAAGCCCCACCCATAGGGTAATAAGACCCCATTTAACCTTAATTACATCCTTGGGAGCCCTAGTCTCCAAATACATCCACACTCTGGGTGTTTGAGCTCAACATGTGAATTTTGAGGGTGCACATTCAGTCCAGAACAGAAGGCATTGAACAAGTTCTGCCAGGAATATAGCTCTGTTGAAATTTTTTGATAATCTTTCACAAAAAGCATTTTTTGTGTGTTTGTTTGTTTCTCTTTTGGTATTGCCTACAAAATTAAGTTAGCTCCATTGTACTTTATGGAAACAGATACAATCACTCCCATTAGGTAGCTATCTTGTAAAAGCCTACTGTTATTGAAGTAAGACTGAATTAGAGAAGATCAAATGCATGCAAATTTATTATTCTTAAATCATCTATAATACAATTCTATAAATGTTTCTTAGAAGTTATATTTATGCAAAACATACTGATTTTTCTGAATATGATTGATCACTGAGTTTCAAAGACAGCCCATTTTTAATTGACAATAAACTCAGTGGGAATCAAAAGTATTATTTTTCAGCCTAAAAATTTCCAAATTAGGTATACCAATAGTTATTTGGTTGCTAGAATTTTCACTGATTAGTACTCACCTACAATATTTCTTTTTAGTTTAGTAAACCATTAGGTAAGAAATACATTGATGAAAGGCCATATTTGGGAGAGATAATCTGTGTTATAAAAAAAGGCGCGATACCCTATAATAATGAGAAATGTTGGAGAAATGTTGGAGAAATGTATGAGATACCCAGAAATATGTATGTGAGATCTTTTATAAGGAATATATTGAAAAATATTAAGTATATTTATCATAGAAATTCCTACAGACATGAAAACTGCCATACATTTTTGAGTGATTTGAATAGAGATTTGGATTTAATTAGGAAGGCAAATTTCATTTGGCAAACAAATAGATGAAGGCATTGCCTTTGATAGGTACTTTGTGTTCAACATCTCATTTACTTTTCATAAATAACTGTTAGGGTGGTTACTAATGATTTAAACTTAAATCTGCCCAATTTTAACATCCATGCTTCTCCATTATGCCACACTGCCTCACACCCAAAAATCTCTCAGTCTTTCTGAATTTGCTTAGATTCGTATTCATGTGTATGGTCTGCTTCTGGAGATAGGAGCTTTCTTTCTGGATGACTAGAAGAGCTGAATGAATTACTGATAGGATAGAAGTGATTCAAACGTAAGGGAAATACAGGGAAACAATGTTTCCAAAGGAAACGTAGATTTCCACACAGGATATAGGTTCTCACTCCATATCTTTGTAACTGAAATCATTTTCTGATACTTTCCAGAAAAATCTTCATTTACACAAGCATTCTAGTTGCAAAGCTTGGTTACCGCAGATAGAAAGGGGGGTAGCATCCTATTATTGTAATAATTTTGATATTTAGATCAATTGCCATACTTAGGAGGGGGCATCCCTAGAAATACAGAAAATCTCAAGCTGAGGGTGACATTCAGTGAGGAGTAACAAGTATAGAACTTAAGAACAATGATGAGTTGATCACAATGTTAAACGCAAAAGAAACCCCTCACTCCCCCAAAATAGACACAGCAACTATTTTCAGCACTTTACATTGATTGCTTTAAGTGATGACAAAAAGTTATAGGCATAATCTTTCTAATTTTATAGCTTTACAAAACTGAAAACTAGAAGGTTGGCCATCATACTGCTTTTAAGAGGCAGACAATTAATTCAAACTCAGCTCCAATTTTATTCAAAAATTTTAAAAAATTCAATTATCTCCGTACCTCAATTTTATGTGTGTGAAAACTTGAGTATCTGTGGATAAAAGGCACAATTGCATTTTTCCCAGAGAAAGGGACCACAGCTTTCATAACATTCTCAAATGGATATGTGAGCCAACAACAACAACAAAAAACTATTGTGCAATAAAAATTCTTAGATATTAATGAGAAATCTCAATTGAAACAAACAAAAAATAATTTTAAATTTATGCAAATTAGGAGTTTCAAAATCCTTTTCTGTGGATTCCTGTGTTTTTACTAAGATGCTGTTTTAGTGATTTCCTCTGAATTTTACTTTGGATATTTATTTTTAACTATCTTAAAGGCTGAAATAGGATAATTGACACACAGATGTGTTGCTTGTCAAATTTTAATAATTTACATCAATCAAAACCTAATTTGAGGTACTGATTAGTAAAATTTCTTAAGCTATCTCTCATTGAAAATTATACTAAGGTTGCAACATATGACACCATTGCAACTTATAACCTGTGTGAACCAGGGTTCTTGGATATTTTATACCCACCTTCCATGCAAACAAAGAAAATACCTTTTTATAAGTTAAGGCTTTAGTTCTATAAGCTTTCACCTTCTCTATGCCTAGGGCAAAAGTTTAGCTAATCAGTACAGGTTATTAGTTTCATTAATTGCTATTTTATCCAGAATATATACCTTCTCTCTTTTTCTGAGATGAGAAGAGACAAAATCCCAACTACACGAAGAGAAGGAAGAAATATGGAGTTCACAATGTCATGTGCTTAAATGTGTTCTCACAAAATTCATATGTTGAAGTCATAACCCCCAGTGTCTCAGAATGTGACCCTGTTTGGGTCTTTAGAGAGGTATGAGGTTAAAATGAGTTCATCAAAACAAGCTCCTACTTCAGTATTATTGGTGTCCTTATTAAAAAAAAAAAGAGAAAATTTGGAGACACACATGCACACAGGAGGAACACCATGTCAAGATGAAGGCAGAGATCAGGGTGATATGTCTACAAGCCAAGGAACGTCTGAGATTGTCAGCAAACGACCAGAAGCTGAGAAAGAGGCATGAAACAGATTCTTCCTCATAGCCTTCAGAAGAAACAGCCTTGATCTAGACTTCCAGCCTCTAGAATTGTGAGACCATGAACTTCTATTGTTTAAACCATCCGTTTTTGGGTAATTTGATGTGGCAGTCCCAGAAAAACAATGCACACAAGTTCCTACACAGTCTCTATTTATTTATTTTTTATTTGTGATTATTTTATTATATCAATATAATTGGTCTGCTTGGGCCTTGTGACTTTTATTTCATGAGACCATGCCTCCTTGATTTAGCCGGATTTTAAAGTTGAGGAGAGATGTTTGCTAAAGTGAATTAGTCAACAGTTTATAAATATGATGGTTAGATAATATACATTTAAATCAGAGCACTTTTGATCCTCAACTGTATCCCTACATACAGGGCTAACTGGTATTGCCAATTTGTTTTCTGAGGGTTTTGTGATTCAAACAGTGTTTCTTCTTGATTTTTCTAGTGTTGACAGTTCTTTCACAGGTCAGATAAATCAGTTACAATTTATCTTTGTACTTGACACTTTATACTTCCAAAATTTGTTCCTATAATTTCTTCTCCAATCTTCTTAGGTTCGTGGGTTAAGGCATTTAAAAATTTGCTTTCTGCTGATTTAGGTAGGTTTCTGAAAAGGCAGAACATACATTCGTATGTTCTGTCTTATATCTTTAACTGAAAGTTCCACTAATTGACTTAGAAAATGAAAACATAATTAGATCATATAAACTAAATATATCCACTAAAACATTTATTTTTATTTATACTATATTTTTTATTGAAAAGAGGATTCTCCTCTGCCAAAATGTTTGAAAACTACTGAGCTATGATTTCATGTAAAAACTTCTGTGAACCTAATGATGTAGATAATTACTCTAGTGCTCAGTTTCACTTTCTATTATAACACACCCTTATTTTCTTTTATAAAATTTTTTATACACATTCATGAGCCAAGGGAGTCAAGAGTGATGATTTCTCAAACATTATGGTTTCTTCAGTCTTTGCTCATCATCTTTAGCTGTTAACATTAAGCGCTATCATTCATCACAACTGTAGTGGCTCACGCCTGTAATCCTAGCACTTGGGAGGCCGAGATGGGCGGATTGTTTGAGCTCAGGAGTTCGAGACCAGCCTGAGCAAGAGCGAGACCCCGTCTCTACTAAAAATAGAAAGAAATTATCTGGCCAACTAAAAATATATATAGAAAAAATTAGCCGGGCATGGTGGCGCATGCCTGTAGTCCCAGCTACTCGGGAGGCTGAGGCAGGAAGATCACTTGAGCCCAGGAGTTTGAGGTTGCTGTGAGCTAGGCTGACGCCACGGCACTCACTCTAGCCCGGGCAACAGAGCAAGACTCTGTCTCAAAAAAAAAAAAAAAAAAAAGAATTAAATCAGAAATGAAAATGGAGTAAACCTAAAAATAATAAGTACAATACAGATAAAACATGTTTATTTTTATTTTTACCTTTTACAAGTGCCAATGGCTTTGCATTGGTAAAACTTAGTATTATTGAACAATAAGTCAGACACTTGATTTTATATGAGGGTCCTGTCTGTAAAATAAAATAAATAATAAAAGCATTATTCATTCATTTATTAATCTTTAGTGATCAACAGAATCACTGACCCTGTGATTTTTCATGGAATGCTCTCTAATGTCCAACTGCATACACCTGACTGCATACACCAACTGAATATTTTCCTGTGCATTCGGCTTATTTACCTGACATATTGACCTAGCCATACTATCAAATAACTAACCAAGGTACTAGAATAGACAATCCCCAAGTTATTATCAAATAAACATGGGCCTATTTTTCAGAGTGCTGCCAAGTCTCAAAATGTGATTCTTTCACTGCTGAGCTGGCGGACAGTCTACCAGACCCAGGTGGGGGAGGCTGTTTGTTCCCTGTCGTCCTTTCCATCTCCCGAGGTATAGTTGATGAGGTTAAGAATCCAATAAAACTGTTGTTCTCCCTTGAATGATTCCCTGTATTGTATTAAACCATACAATTTCTGGGCATCGTGCCGTAAAAGTCAACTATTTGTTTTTCTTTAAATATCTGAAAAATGCAGTGTTTGTGTCAATCTTGGTTCAGTCCAGGGTAAATCAAAATGCTGTTTTCAAAAACATTTTCTTTCTAACATTTCTTCATGTCCCTGCTTAGCCGCATGCATGTCTTTGGTGAATATATTGAAATGGTTGCTGAGCTTGTCCTAAGTACAGTTGTAATGATCCTATTCTAAAAGAATTATGCATAATTAGGCCATAACAAGAGCTAAGTATATGGCATAGGAAAATGACTCAATGGCAGGAGAACTTTCAAACTAAAGCCAAATCCTTTATTAGTTCTCTTTGTTAATAAAATGTGGTCACCGTGGCTTTTATGTGAACCCTGCAGAGGCTGCTTAAAACTTTTGGACTGAGAGCTGCAATATAAGCTGTCTGTCCATCCATGTTTCTGTATATTTATCTATCAATAAACTTATCTTCTATTAATCCATCAACTTTCCAGTTAGTTTTTCTTAATGTAATCCATTCCAGAGGTAAAGTATGGCCACTAACAATGGACCATATTTAGCATGCTTTACAAAGATACCTATCATTTGTGATTTATTTTATTTTATTTTTTCCAGTTTATTGAGGTGTGATTGAAGCATCAAAAATATATGGATTGAAGTTGTACAATGTGATATTTTGATATATGTATACATCGTGAAATGATTACAATCAAGCACACAGCCATTATTCTAGTTATACCATTAAACCATCCGAATAGTTGGTAATATTGGCTTTTTTAAAAACTCACATACTTTAAGGAGCTTACAAAAAGTCTTTTCTAAGAATTCGTTATTTGCTTCCATGTTGAGTATTAATCTGTCATGTTCATATAGGTCAGATATATAACTTTTTAAACTTAACAAAGTACATATTTGTGGGATTCCGAATAACTGAAGTCAGAAAAATATATCATAAATACTTGTGAAAAATCTGTAGGTCTACTCCAAAATGACCACATTGTTGTCTCTGCCTGGAAAATCTCATACCTTCTGCAGCAGAGTCTATTTTTGGAGTTGAAAACCAGTCGGTCACAATACAAGTGGGATGACTGAAGGCTTGGGTAATGGGCTATAAAATCTTTTCCATCTAGGTCACTGATTGATTTGAGACTGTCACCAAGGTAGGTGGACAAAAAGTGATTGCTGCCATATAAGAACTGTCAAATCATGTGAAATGAAAGTAGGGTCTCAATTCTAGTAGACGTTTTTTCCATCTCCCTAACACATGCGTGCGTGCGTGCGTGCGTGTGCAGGCACATAGACTTAATGACTTCTTAGGTTGTTTTAGGGCAGAGTAAAATTACTCTAAGGTAATTCTTCTGCTCTGAAATTGTAGTACAGGATATATTTTGCTTAATTTATCCAAGAAGTATCATCAGGCAATTTCTGTTTTAGAATTAAAGTAGTCCACTATACCAGAGGGGATCATTTAAGCTCAGATTTTTATCTCTTTGTAGACTATAGTGAAATGAAATAAGTTCTTTTTTTTTTTTAACTCTTTAACTATATTGCTCTTCAATGCTGTTTAATATTTGGAGGAAGCAACATTTTGTCTGAATGATTCTACCAAATAAAGATGGAAAAAGAATTTAGTTTGATCAGCAAAGAATGTAGAAATTTACTTAAGTAGTAAAGAATGTGGCTGTCTGACTTTGGTATTATGTTACACCTCATGGTTCAGGCATCTTGTTTGCCTTAAATGGTTTCACAAGCAGGAGGGTTGACCCAGAGCAGATTCGCCGTGGCTACACAGAGCGCAGCTAAACAGCAAATTTAATGAGGTCGGAATTTCACACAATGCCTTATTCAAAGAATTCAGGCAGCAGGAGAGCAGTTATGGTGAATTGCAGTTGCCCATGGCTTTGCATCAAGAAGCAAAACCTTTCTCCACAAATAGTTTATAATAGTTCAAAAATAGATGCCAATTACATTTAGCTTTAAGATTCAAACATTTGTTAGGGAGGGGGACTCATGTATTCACGTTGTTAGAATTAAGGAAGTCCATTCATGAACCAAAAATACAGAGTTCCATTTACTCCTCTAAAGTCAGGAAGGATCAAAAGGGTTTCTTAATATATTTTGACATGCTGGAAATTTTTCCTTTGTTTCCCTATTTTATGTTTTTGCATCACCTACCACCTTATATTGCATTCTTTGCTTGTCTGTCTCCCTTACTTAAGTTTAAAGTCCTTGAAGACAGGCATTGGAGTACCTTAAATACTTAGTAAATGATTGCAGAATGAATGTTGAATGAAAATGAATGTCATTCATTCATGTACTTTATGCTAAACTGAGAAATAAAAAGCTCTGACTTTTCACTCTTATTCCCTTAAGAAGCATCAATGTAAGAATTTGATAGACAACTCATCTTTTTATGAAGCTAATGACCAGCTTTAATTTTGCAAATTCAATATCCAGTTTCCCTTCCTTTTTTCCCCTGTTGAAAAATAGTCCCAGGTTGGTCATTATTATAGCTCATTATTTTAGATCTGGTGATAAAACTAAAATTACAAAAGCACACTACCTCAGCTTCTAGGTTTTTGGTATTAAGGGTGAGAACATCCTCCCCTTATATTAGAACTCTGTGGCTCTGGGCATTTCTACATAATTATTGATCAACCTTGACCCATATTTTCTCAAAAAGTCATATGAACTGGACAGGATTGTGGTAGGAGCAAGGTGATCATAAAATGTATCACCTAAATTTGGACAGTTTTGCCTGAGGAAAAAAAAAAAAAAAGAAGAAGAAAAGAGAAGAAAAACTGCCAGGATGCTGGTACAATAGGTATAACAGACTCTGCTAGGGAAACCAAACCAGAGAATGAGGTCACCCTGGCAGAAACAGCCTGAACCAGTGAACAACACTGCCTCCCTTCCAATTGATTTCTGGTTTGGTTTTCCAGCATCTGCCTTTTTAATGTTTATGCAAAGCCTTGATTCAGCTTGACTGGAATTATTGAATGTTTACTACACTTTTGATAGCAAAAAGTAAGGTGATTTTCTTCCCCCAGTGGTGTCATTGGATAGTGGTCTTCAAATTGGGATTTTTCCAAGAATATGAGTGCAGACAATTGTTTGGTTTTTAAGACAGGGCCTTACTATTTTGCTTAGGCTGGTCTTGAATTCCTGGGCTCAAATGATCCTTCTGCCTTAGCTTCCTGAGTACCTGGGAGTACAGGCACATGCCGCCAAGCCTAGCTTGCAGACAGTTTTAAATGGAGTTAACTTATAGCTCCTCACCTACTATACTTAGTCTTTCCTAGCATGACATTGATTATTCATTTGTTTGTTTTTTTAAAATATCTTTTCTTAATTTAATATCCATTTACCAAAAAAAAAAAAAAAATTCCGCTCATTCATCTCCTCGGACATTTCAAATTATTGTTGTCTTGAGTGCTTTCATTAAGACTCCTTAATCTCACTATGGGATTTTTTTCCTCCTATTTTATACATATTTATGTAAGAAAGAAGCAGGGAATCAAAGACAGTATATTCTGTCCTTGTAGAATATTCCTAAATCAGATATATGGTAGATTATCCGTGATGAGATTGATGGCAATTTTCATTTAATGGCCTTATCTCTGTCAAACCCCTACTATTTTCAAAGAATACATTGCTCTTGAGAAAATATATAGTTAAAGCAGTCAGCTTCAGTAAGAAATAATAAATTCTTTAAAATGGTTTTTACTCACATATTTAATGTAAGCAATTTTTAAATGTTATTTTCAATCCTTATCCCTAGGATACATCACTAAGAAGAAAGAAGAGAATCTGTAAACATTCAATGTAATATAGATTTCTTAGTCTAACATTTTGAAAAGTAACTAGAGTGCCATTCAGGACACCACATTTTTCAAATTATGGTGGGAAAAAGTTGCAGTTGAAAAATTATTTATTTTATATTTGATATGCCTTATTCAATATTGTAGGTAAGTCTTATTTTGTCAAATCTTATCCCGAACTATTTATTAATTATAGGAAATCATCATCTTACTTTCATTTTAATCATTATGTGTTAAAGTATATTTTACTTCCTATTAGCAAACAAAAATTTAATGATAAATGTTGGATTAATTATTTTACAGTAGCATATCTCATTTCTTCCAGTAAATACACAAAGAAGTTTGATCCTTATTTCTAATTAAAATAATGAGGCTACTCGTATTTAATTTTTCCCAGAAGCTGAATGTCAGAGTTGAACACAGGCATGAACATATTTTCTGAAAGACTATATTTATCATACTCTTTTATCTTTAATATATAATTTTTGCTTCCCATTATATTAAATTATTACAAATTAAGTAATGAGATATGACATAAAATTTACTCAAATTATTATGTTAAATTTACATCATTTAAAAATTTTTGTTTGAGACACGGTCTCACTCTGTTGCCTAGGCTGGAGTATGGTAGCCCAATCACAGCTCACGACAAACTTGAATTTCTGGGGTCAAGGGATCCTCCTGCCTCAGCCTCCCTCCTGAGTAGCTAGGACTACAGGCATGCACCACCACCCCCAGCCAATTTTTTTGGGGAGATGAAGTCTTACTATGTGACCCCCCCAGGCTGGTCTTGAACTCCTGGCCTCAAGCAATCCTCCTGCCTCAGCTCCCCACAGTGCTGGGATTACAAGTGTGCATCCAGCCTATTTAACTATTTTTAATAATTTATTTTACTAGATACATTCTGGAATTTATTTCTCTTTCATTTTTTTTAATATTCCTCAAATGCACCTTAACAGGTACACTTGAATGAAAAAAATAAAGTGAAACTTTTTCTCACACAAAATGTCTGATTTGACAAATTGGGATAGTAGTGAGAACAAACGTTAATTCTGAAGTTATGATGTCCTACAAGTCTCTAAAAACAGCTAAATCAGGAAGCTCTTGAGTTTGGCAAGACAAACAAAAAGTTTAAAACACATGAAAAAATAAAATATTTTATTGGAAAAATTGCATTGTCAAAGGTGTTACAGTATTTTATTGTCCACAATCAAACAACTCTGAGGCTTCGAGGTTAAACAAGGTGCCTATAAGTGAAAAGCAAAATTAGGCTTAATTAGTAGTGACTTGATCAGTCTTGGAAGAGTGGGGGTAAAACTTGGTGAAACCACCCAAGAAGAAAATTGGCAATGCCTATTTCCTTCCAAAGTGGAACATTCATATACTCTGTATGCCAGACTTCTACTCTGAGGTATGCACCCAAGAGAAACTCTTGCACATGTAGTCCCAGAGACCCATGTGAGAATATCACAACAGCAAAAACCTGGAAGTTATCTGAATACCCACTGTGGCAAAATGGAGGAATAAACTATATGTTATTCCTTCATTGACACAAACTACAGTAGTCAGAATAAATGAACTACAATAATATGCCATAACGTAGGTGAATTTTGGCAACAAACTCTAAATAAAACTTTTTTTCAATAAATGCTAATCCGTTATGCAGATTTCTTCCATATATGATCTCAAGAAAGAGTAATTTTGGCAGACACCAGGAGTAGGATTATTCTTCCCATATTACCGATGGGGCAAGTGAGGCCTAGTGCAAGAGATGCCTGCTGAGAGTTCACCCTCTTGTGTCCAGATACGGAGCAGCACAAGAAGCCCAATTTCTGCCCTCCAGCCCCGGACTAAGCCCCTCTCCCATCCACAGTAAAAATAAATTCTGGGGTTGGAAATCACCAGGACACTAGCTGTGGCTCAGCCCCAGGGCCAGCCTGAGGACACCTTTGCAGGAAGCTGTGGGAACAACCATATAGGCAGAAAAAAGGTATCTGACTTGCATAATGGCTAAGAGCAGAGACTCTGGAGTCAGGCCTGGTTTTGATTCTCAGTTTCATGAATTAAGGTGTTACCTTGGGCAGATTATATAATTTCTCTAAGCCTTAGTTTCCTCATCTGTAAACGAGGAAAGGAACAATACCTATCTTATAGGATGGTTCATGAGGTCTGAATGAGGTATTGCATTTTAAGAACTTAGCGCTCCCTTCCTTGTCTGGTCTGGTCTCTTCTTGGTCCTGTCTCATTTCTTCTTCCCGTCTGGGCCCCTCTTCCTCATCTGGTCTGGTCTCCTCTTCCTCATCTGGTCTTGGTCACCTCTTCCGAGAATAGTCTCATCCAGTCTGGTCTCCTCCTCCTCATCTGGTCTCGTCTCCTCTTCCTCATCTGGTCTGATCTCCTCTTCCTTGTCCGATCTGGTCTCCTCTTCCTTTACCAGTCTCATCTCCTCTTCTTTGTCCAGTCTGGTCTCCTCTTCCTTGTCTGGTCTTGTCTCCTTTTCCAGTTTCTTCTTCCCTTTCTCGTCCAGTCTGGTCTCCTCTTCTGGTCTGGGCTCCTAAGTAAAACTTTTTTGAATAGCTTTACAGAAATTGAGAGTGAATGACTCAAGAGACTGGAGCACCAAAGATACAAAAAGTCTGAAAAACAAATCTGCACACAGTCTCTGGTTTCAAATTTTTGAATTTGGTACAAGTGAAAGAATAGTTAACTGAATTATCTGTTGAAATACATAATTGAAAATACTATTACAATATTTGAGATTTTTAGCATAGTTGGTGTGAAAGAACTGGGTATGTGCTAAATAACACAGTACTTTGATCTGGAATCTGCCTAGGTTTCCAGGGTTGAGTCTATTAAGATCCTTGCAGCTGATTCAGTTCAAGGTGGAAAATATGATGATGTTAATAATCATGTTTACCAGCCACATGTATAATATTTTAGAACTGGAGTCGATTTCAAGACATTCATTTTGCCCAGATTAGAACATTTTATTTTAGTGCATTTTCAAGCATTCCAGAAACAGTTCACACATGATGCAGTTGACAATACAAAGTAGTGGTTTCAAAATATTTCTTCATGAGAAAAATTTAGATCCATATAAAACAAACACACTCTCCCCAAAACACAGGTATTAAAAGATAGTTTTAAACCAAATAAACATTATTTATTAAAACATAGAGCTCTCTGTTAAAAGCAAAAATATTTTAGGCTATTTAAGAACTATTGGAACTCCAGCTATTGGATCTGAAACCAAATTTATTTTTCTACATTTGAGAATTAGTTACAAAATTCAGAATAGATTTCAGTTAATGAGCATTTATTTTGTACTTACTGAACGTAGAGTGATATGCATTTTAGAACAAACACATAATTTAGTTTTCTTCATCAGTTTTGTCTTAATAAAGAAGCCAAAAATTTCTTTATTTTTACCAAGGTGTAAAATAAAATGCTACAGTACTACAAATATGCCATACAGATGTCATCATCTCTTTAGTCTTGGCAGAGCCAGCCCCAGGCAAGATTGTGAAGGAGAAGATTGACACTGACATCACCAGACCTACTTTAGGCAGGTTTTTTTCTCCTCCTCAGAGTACTTTTTTTGCATCCTCAAGGAACTCTATACCATTGTGAAATTCTCTGACCCCTGCCAATTAAATCTGCTCTCAGCAAAGGCTTCAGACTCACTTGTACATCCCTCACTGTCAATTTAAGGAAAGGTATTACTTTACCAGGGTTCTTGACATTTTAAGCCATCTTTCTAATTGTGGAATCAGTGACTTTGTCCTCTCGCAAGCCAGATCGGCTTGTCTTCCAATGTAAAAGTCAAATCTTCCCTGGCATTGTGAGAAAAGAAAAAATGAAACTTACCAAAGAGTCATTCCTATAAGCAAACATGACTGATTGAAAGATTAATGCCCAATTAGCGATTCCTAGGTCACCAATTAAATCTCCTGACCACTCAGTCAATAATGATGGCAGTTATTGTATACAGGGTTTGTCACTGTTTGCAGATCTGTCTCTTAGCTTTATGACCAGTGCAACACATTGTTCAAACTGAGCCCTGTCAACCTTAATTGTTTCACACTACAGTAGCTCGTCTGCTGCTGTCATTCCCAGGTATTAATATTGATTCAAGCCCACTACATTGTCTCCTTGAAGCCTTTCTTCTTCCCACATTTCATAGGATTATTTGCACTATTTCACTTTGTCATATAGCAACTATTTTAGCACTCAACAGTTTTCTGTGCCCCTCGTATGATAAGACTACATCTGAGAATCTAACTTTAGGTTTCTGGATTGTTGACATTGGCTATCCCAATACTTTAAGTACTTTTCTAATTTGACTGGATGATAAACTCCATAAAGATAAGATACTTAGAGGTGGTCACAGGATGAACATCCATTCTGTAGGTAATCAAGGGAAATTCAGCTGCTTATTTTCCTAAAAATGAAAGGAAGGAGAATGTACGCCTTTCGATTGCTATCTCAATTTTAATACAAATAAAGTGCCTGGAGAAAAAGGAAATTCTCTGGTCACCACCATAAACTCATACTATATAACTGTAGGCGTGGCATCTGGGGGTTCCAAAAAATTTTAGGAAAGCACATTTGGTGTGTGCAAAAAAGATTCACGAGAAAGCATGTTAAATAAGCTTGGGAGGGATATATTAAAAAATTAGTAAAAGGATTTTTATTCTGATTTTATATTTATATTATCCACAAATGGACATGTGAACAAGTTTACTCATCCATGAATATTCCTATATGGAAGTAGATGTGAATTGCTATCATGTGAAAATGCCCATTCTCTCTCTCCCTTCCTCCCTTCCTCTCTCCCTCTCTCCCTTTCTCTCTGTCTTCCCCTCTCTCTCTCCCTCTATCCCCCTCTTTCTCCAGGGATTTCAGATTATAGTACTACTTTTTGAGATACTTTTCTAAGCCTTGAAAAAGATTTGCATTTCTTCCTACTTTGTTTAATTCTTGTAGTAGACACATGCAAACAAAACTATTAACTCATAACATGAATTTTAATTTCCACAGCTTTTTCTTGATCTATAATATGAAGTTGGTTTTGAACTTGTGACCTAAAATTATGAAACTATATTGCATTACCAATCTGCTAAGCCATACAAATTTTTGTATATAATTATTTATGAAATTATATTAGAATATATAAAAATCAGTTCCATTTAAATTATTTATTTTAATATACTTTCAAAAATGAAATTAAACATTAAATGTTCTAGCACATGACCTCCAGATGTACTCAATATAAAATTGATAAAGGAGGAATATAATTAAATATCCGTTCATTAAGGAAATTACAGAGGGCAGCAGCAATGTAAAGGATTGTATTAAATAAGGTTACATGGGTAAAAAAAAAAGTCCTCTAGTGCAATTAAAATGATTATAAGCACTGGACATGCAACAAACTTCTTTAACATGCCTACAGAAATTCATTTAAAGGTTGATATGTTGATGGATAATTATGCTCAGCTATTCACCGACCTCCTCCCCTGGGCCTGCCTCGGAGATGGAGATTCATGACTGATGTGCTTGAACTTGTCAGTTTTGAGAGTTAGAAACTTTTTTTTTCTGAGTACATCCTAATAGGCTTTGGTAATTATATAGCTATACCAAGACCAGGGTATGATTTAATGCTTTTTTAATTACAGCAAGTTTTGACTTCTATATTTGTGCAACATATATTTCACCTCATCAAGTAATCAACATTATTTTTGAGAGTCACCACCAAGTACAACAGCTGATTGCCAAGTAAAAAATGTAGCATGCTATCATCTAATTTAAAGTCCATACACACAGTAGGTTTGATGAGACCCTTCTTTTCTCTGGGAAAATGCTTCTCTAAAGAGCCTAACTTGCACTTTTGTACATGGAAAATAAACCATGACCCTTGCTGTCACAATCTTCTTCCTACGTATTTCCAGAACCTTTCTTTTAAGAGGGTTTGGCAATACCTGTGGAATGCTAAGCATGTGATAGAGCTTTTCTCTTTATTAAAAGGATGTAAAATGAGATACATCTGGATACTTGCATAATAGATTCAGAGCATTAACAATTAAAGCAATACTTAAAAATTTAAGCAATTCATAAATGCAGAAATGTGGACAAAACAACAAAAGTACACCTGGAGAAGATTATACTAAAGGAAAATTTTATGATGCTACAGAGATAATCTCAACGTATTAAAACTAATAAAATAGATATAAAAAGGTAATTAATACAATAGCTTTTCTTTCGTTGTTTACATATACATGTACAGTTCAATATTTAATTTCTGTGCCCACATTAGAGTGACTGTATTATCATGGTCATTATTTTAATTATTATTTTTTTTGGAGACAGGATCTTACTTTGTTGTCCAGGCATGAGGGCAGTGGCATCATCATAGCTCACTGCAACCTCAAACTCCTGGGTTCAAGTGATCCTCCTGCCTTAGCCTCCTGAGTAGCTGGGACTACAGGTGCACGCCACCAATTGTGGCTAATTTTTGTATTATTTGTAGAGACAGAGTCTCTCTATGTTGCTCAGGCTGGTCTTAAACTCCTGACTTCAAGCAATTTTCCTGCCTCAGCCTCCCAAAGGGTGGGGATTACAGATGTGAGTGACCACACCTGGCCTATTTTAATTTTTGGATTAATCATTCATATTCATGTTGAAATAAAATTTTTAAAAATAGACATTTTTAAAGGCAGTTTGCTAATACTTTGCTGTAACAAAGTACCACACACTGAGTGATTTAACAGAAATTTATGGTCTCACAGAATTGGAGGCAACAAGTCCAAAATCAAGGTGTTGGCCGGGTTGGTCCTTCTGAGGCCTTTGAGAAAAGAATCTGTTCCAATCCCCTCTCCTTGGCTTGTAGGTGACCATCTTGTCTTTTCTATATCTTTTCACATTATCTTCTTTCTATGTATGCCTTTGTATACAAATTTCTCTTTATTATAAGAATACCAGTCATATTGTATTAGGGCCCACCCTGAAGACCACATTTATCTTGATTACCTCTGCAAAAACGCTGTCTTCAAATAAGGTCACATTCTGTAGTACTGGGCAAGAAGACTCCAACATATAAATTTTAGAGGAACACAATTCAACCTACAACAGATTTATAGACATATAATTTGAATAGAGTGAAATTAACTCTTTTTAGGTACACATAAATGTATTTCCCATCACAGTGAAGATACAGAGTAGTTCCATCACTCCAAAATAGTCCCTGAGCCTCTAGGTGTTCAACCCTCCCCATTCCTCATCTGGTAACCACTGATTTGTTTTCTGTCCTATGATTTTGCCTTTTATAAGAATATTGTGAAAATGAAATCATACATACATATGCACTAATATGTTTATTGTTACACAAATACCACACTGTTTTAACTAATGTAGTTTTGAAACAAGTCTTAAATAGGGTAGCATGAGATCTCCAGCTCGTTTTTTATTTGAGATGTAATTCACATACTGTGGAAATCACAATTTTAATGTGGTACGATTCAATTCACAAGGTTGTATATAACCATTACCATTATCTAATTCCAGAAAATTTCATTACTCCAGAAAGAAACCCTGTACCATTAGCAGTTATTGCTCATCCTCTCTCCCCCTGTTCCTGATGTGAGAAGTAGGTTGATAGAACCACTGCTTGTATGGCCTTAGGGCTGAATGGGTGGGACTCTCAACCTCATAGGAAGAGAGGGTGGGGCCACCTTCCTGCTTGGCTCAGGGACAGAAGATTTAGGGATTACTCTTAGGCCTTGAAAGCTGCTGGAATATGATTTTTCTGGATTTCAGACTTGTTTGTGACTGATTTCCTTCTAATTTCTCACCTTTGGAATGGGAATGTCTATTCTGTATTTGTCTCACCATTGCATTTTTGAACTAGATAACTTTTTTCTAAGTTTCACCCATTGACAGACGGAAAAGAATTTTGTCCCAATATGGATCATATAAAAAGTCTCTCTTGTACTTGGTTTCAATGATTTAGAACATGAAATTTGGTACTTTTTAACTGATCATATCATCATGTTATTTTGGACTTACAGTTGATACTGGACTGGATTAACATTTTGGAGACTATTGGGATGCAGTGAGTGTATCTTGCATGTGAGAAATACATGGATATTGGAGGGTGGAAGGCAGAAAGCTGGCTGTTTGGGGTTGAACTATGCTCTCCACCAAAGGCACATTGAAATCCTTACATGTAGAACTGGGAAAATAACCTTATTTGGAAATAAGGTCTTTGCAGATGTAATCAAGTTAAAGTGAAGTTATATTGAATTAGGGTGGCCCCTAATCCAATGAATAGGTCCCTTATAAGAAAAGAGGAATTTGGACACAAATACACAGGGGAGACCACATATGAAGATGGGGGTAGAGACTGGAGTGACACATATATTAACACAAGCCAAGGAGCAGTAAGGATTGACAGCAACCATCAAACCTAGAAGAGGCAGGGAAGGATAATCGCCTAGAGACTTCAGAGAGAGCATGGCTCTGCCAACACCTTGATTTCAGACTTGTAATCTCCAAAAATGTGAAAGTGCCGGGTTGGCAGTCTGTTCTCGGTTCTTGGCATACTCTTGGCCGAAGAATGACCACACACGCCAATAGCAAGGCTAGCACGAAACAAAGTTTATTGAGGAAGAGCAAGATAGGTTTATAGAGTAAGAGCAAGATACCTACGCCACAGACGAGGAGCAGGCCACCTGTGATAAAAAGAGGCTCTGGTATGGTCTGGGTCCCTATTTTATATTACCTGGATTGGGGCCTCCTCATGGTTCAAACGTCATTGTTGACTGACTTGATGGACAGTTAATGACATGATAACTAGCCTTAGGTTGTTCTAGGTCATTTTCCAGAACCTATTGTGCCCCGGCTGTCTGGCCTACGCTGGGGAATTCCCGACATTCTTTTGCAGATTGGCAGGGTGTTCCTCCTTCACCCATGTGTGGCAATTGCTCAGGGCAGGATCAAGGACCAAGGTGGGACAGCACCAAGGTAGGGCACCTGCGTTGTCCTTCTTCCCCAGATGTGGCAATTGCTTGAAAAAGCACCAAGGCAAGAAGACCCTTGCTTTTGTCCCTAGGAGAGTCAGAGTTCCCTCACTATCTATCTAACAAAAGGACAAATTTCTGTTGTTTAAAGTCATCCAGTTTGTGATAATTTATTAATGTAGCCTGAGAAGTTATTAAAAGCAAAGGACATAAAATTCACCTTTATCCCTATGTTTGCCATTTCCAGTGCTTCTTATGCATTCTCACAAACATACATTTCCATGTGATGCTATATTCTTATTTTTGAACCACTTCTTTAGGTATTTCTTGTACTGTGAGTGTATTGGCAATGGATTCCCTCTGCTCATTTTAATATCTGAAAAAGTCTCAATTTCACATTCATACATTTATTTTTGAAATATAATATTACTGGGTGTAAAATAATGGGTATAGAATTTTCAGTTGAGTGTTTCCTTTTTTTCTTTTTTCGTTTGGTAGCGCCATGCATGGCGTAGTCCCATAAGATTGCAATGGAGAGGAAACGGTGCTAGAGCCTAGTGACATCACAGCACAGTGCATTACTCCTGTGTTTGTGGTGATGCTGGGATAAACAAACTATTATGTTGCCAGTAGTAAAAAAAGTATGGAAATTAAAAAATTTTAAAAATAGAAAAATAGCTTATAAAATAAAGAGATAAAGAAAAAATATTTTCTACTGCTGTACAGTGTGTTTGTGTTTTAAGCTAAGTGTTATTACAAAAGTCAAAAAGTTAAAAAAATTAATATGTTTATAAAGTAAAACAGTTACAGTAAGCTAAGGTTAATTTATTATTAAAGAAATAAAAATATTTTTGATAAATTTAGTGTAGCCTAGTTGTATAGTGTTTGTAAAGTCCACAGGAGTATACAGTAATATCCTTGGCCTTCACATTCACTCATCACTCTCTGACTCATAAAAAGAAATTCCACTCTTGCAAGCTCCATTCATGGTAAGCAGCCTATACAGCTACACCACTTTTATTTCTTATATGGTATTTTTACTATATCTTTTCTATGTTTAGATAAGCAAACACTTCCCATTGTGTTACAATTGCCTACAGTATTTAGTACAGTAACATGCTGTACAAGTTTTTAGCCTAGTAGCAATAGCCTACACCATGTAGCCTAGGTGTACCGTGCAAAAGGATTTTTCTTTGTTGCTGTATTTCAACCTCAGCTTTCAGCAGTTCCTGCACGTTTTTGCCACAGATATGGCTTTTCTCCACACTCTTACCCTCTTTCTCAGTAGCCTGATATTGCAGAAGGTGTCTCAGTTATCCTGCCCCAGCCTCATACTGGGCCTTCTCAGTGTTACTGTCTTTTCCCACTATGGCATCTGAACTCTGCTTTGTATCTTTTATGGGTTTTGTTGAAGATAAAGTTCTCTGACTCTTCCTCAGTGACAGTAGACTCCCTGTTGTGCACCAGAGGTGGATAATGGGTCCTAGTGTTCTTAGCCACCCCCAGTGGCTGATGGATTTTGCTTCCAACTCTCTCCCAGAAGCAGTATGTCTTCCTTAAGGGCCTGGAGCAAGGGAGTTTTATTGTGTGCCCACTAGTGGTTTAAGAATCTTGGTTTGGATGTCAAAAGGATCCAAGAAGCAGGCAGTGTGTTTTTTCCCATACCCCAGTGGTAGCCAGGCACTTTCTGCACACTTGTACCTCTGATGGAGGCTCCCCCAAGTCTCTGGCTCTGCCTCAGATCTTTCTTATCAACATCCAGAAGAAGCCTGTTGTAAGGAGCTTGAATGTGCGTGCAAATCCCTTTTGTTTGGGGCTTCTAATTATTCTAAACTAATATATTATCCTAACACTCAACGTTTAAGATTCAGTTAAAATTTCACCTGATTTCATTTTACCCACTTTTATGACGGTAATCTCCTTTACTATGTCTGTCAAAAGTACAACAGTAAATATATCTTTAAAAACAAAACAAAACAGGAAATAGGTCTCATCCATTTCTGGAGACACTTGTCACTCTTTGCAATCAGTTATCAATGGTGGCCTTGTGACCTCAGCTCGCTGAAGAGGTCAAAAGAAATTATACTTTTAGAGATTATCTTTTTTCATTGTTAGACGGAAATTGTATTCTCTCGTGTCTTTCTACATTGTAAGTGGGAGAAGTCCAATAACTTTTACATTACTCTATATTTATGATAACCTGAAGTACAGACAGTAAAAATTAACATCAAATAATAATGAACTAGTTAAAAAGCCATTTTCTTGATCTTGGAATAGTATTTTATTTATAAGATAAGGATATTCAAACTAGGAAACACTTCAACCGAAAAGAAATAAAAAGTGATAGAAATAAACAACAATGTTCAGATAATTACCTTAGCCTTTGTCTTAGAAATGTGTAAGAGTATAGCAAAATAATGATTTATATATATATATATATATATAAACATTCTTGTTTTTTGCCATTATCCACATACTATTCCATTTTCTGAGTGCCTTCAGAGTGATGTTTCTAAAATAAGTACAGGATTATGTCATCTGCTTACTTCTAATTTTAAATTGTTCCCCATTGCTCTTAGAACAAAGGCAGATCTACTTATCTTATCATAATTTTTAAAGCCCTGAATAAGCCCAGGACTTGTTTATCTCTCCAGTGTTATCTCTTTCCATTCCTCCAGTTACACTTCACACTTCTGTCATACTGACTTTATTTTAGTGCCTAGAGTGCACCCTGCTCTTTCTTTCCCCTGGACTTTCACAAATTCTTTACTCTCTTTCTATATTAATTCTTCTTCCCCTGGCCATCATACTACTTTAACTGGCTAACTCTTTTGCTACCATTTATGAATCAACATAGAAGTCATTCTTTTTAAATAACCTTTCTTGACCCCTAAGAAATAGATTCGGTTCCCTGGCATATGGTTCCATAACACTCTGCATTTCACCAGTCATAGCACCTATTTTTGTTGTTGTCATTCCCTATTTCTGTGTCCATATTATTCACAGTATCATGTAGAAGAAGTGGAAGTTCAAGTATCAAGTCTATTAGTGTATTCTTAAAGGCTTTCCTAGTATCTAGATATAGAACCAGGCACATAGTATATATTTATTGAATGTCAATGAGTAAATATTCTTCCTCTTTGCTGGTATAATAACTGCCCTTTAAAAAAAAGCTATGAAATACTGAGCAATTTTACCTGTTACTCTTAATTTCCAGGTAGAATCACTTTCTCCAAAATCCATTATCAGTTTCTCTTTAAAAATTTACTTTTTTTCCTTACTCTAAGGTTTGATGAGTAATGTTAGTGGGTAGGATGCACATAAAGGAAAACTAGCACTTATATAAAGGGTGACGTCAAAATTGTCAAATCTCTTCAAAATTTTCATTATAACACAGTGAATGGAATGGCTCATTTCCATCAAATTGTGCTACAGAAGTAAAAATTAATAAGTTGGACTTTATAGTTGAACACAGTTGAAAAGAGGGACAACTTTGTTTCAAAAGGCTTACTCATCATTTCACATTTGCTAGCATATGTATGTCCATGTGTTTATTCCACAGCAACTTTCAATAAAGTTGAGTAATTCTATCCAAATTTATTCTTCAGCCGTAGTACACTAGCTGAACATAAAGGCTAATTTGTGGTTCTGTTCATCATGTTGAAAAGAAATATTAGCGTATATATTTTTTAAATGAGAAGATTATATTTTAGTGAAAATCATATATATATCATTTCACTAGAAAATTGGTTTGTAATACTAACTACAAACAAATAAAAAATTATTTCCTTTAAGTGTTTACAGATTTGTGACATGTCTGAATAACATCTAATTTTCGTAGAACTACATGTCAAAACACTTAGGTGTTTTTTTGGTAGGTTATAATAATATCCACTAAAGTGGGTTGAGCGTTAGCTACACCCACTGAGACTCATCTCACTATCAACGAAAGCAAATCTCAGACTTAATTATACCACACATGCCATCATTTACTAATCAAATATTAACAAGAAAACCTACAAGAGCATATAAAACTTGTTCTTTAATCCTGATGAAATCCAATTCTTTGTAATTGCATGTGTTCTGATGATACTTTGCCTAAAGGGGTCAGATTCGTCAGATAAGGCAATTCTGACCTAAGCAAGCTTAGGTTACCCTTTATAGGTAACATAAGGTAACCAGAAATCCTCCAATCTAATGTTTAGACATAGAGCTGTGTAGCAAAAATCCTTTGGGCACCATCTCTGTCTTGGTTTGTTTGGGCTGATTAAAATATAGACTGGATGGCTTATGAACAGAAATTTATTTTTCATAGTTCTGGGGGCTGGAAAGTCCAAGATCAAGGCACAGGCAAATTTGGGGTTTCTAATTTGCATCCTACTTATCCTACCTGTTTCTACCATAATGTTAGCTGGTACTTCTAGAGTAAGGATTCATTATTTGGGGATCTGATTACAATTAGAACTATCTACACTTTCTAGACCAGTGAAGAAAATAGCATAATAGCTTGATGAATATTTTTGATTTATTGATTGGCACAAGGCTTTGAGATAAGTTCATGAGGAGGGGGGAGATATTCTCATTCTACATTTTTATTTAATATGTGTGTTTTTTAAAGTGCCATTCCCTTTTATATTTTGCATTCACTTTTATAATTACTTTAAACTTTGATGAAGGAAGTCCATACTTCATTGTGGGGCATTTTTATTGTTAGGAGATTGGGTGTAATCCTTCCAAGACTTGTGGGCATGGTTTATAATGCACTGTTTTGAGAGAGGGTAAATAAGTTCATTTTTGTTTTATAGTCAAATGAGCAAAGAAAGTATAATTTGGGGGAATTTGATACTAACTACATCAGCTAAGTATGTCACCATAAAGAGTTATTTTTGTGTCTATGATATCAAAATTTTTGTAAGTAAAAATATATAATATATACTTCTGTTTGATGTGAATATATTTAGGTTTCCTTTAAAATGATTAATTCATTAACTGAGCAAATATTTACCAAATTTAGGGTAATTCATGTCCTGAACCAGGAACAATGAGTCTTCAAAGAGTCCCCAATCCAAACAAAGAGAGAGAGAGAGAGAGATAAATTGGGGACTGGGAGAAAAGGAAGAGGGACATTTGTAAAAATGCTAAACAAATTGAGTTGAAGCTAATACAAAAAGGCAGCTGTGGGAGTATGGATAGTTCAAGTAACACTTAAAAAAAAAAATTGACTGAGTCAAATTCACCCAGCCGGTCATGAGAGAGCCTCACACATTCTTTTGATTATTGGATTGTAAGCACCATGTTGAGTAATTTGATTTAGCTGCAAACATTCACTTTCTGAAAGAAATTTGTTCTGTATGATGCTACATCGGTCAAAATTTTCTGGATGTTTTTCTTCCAAACTTTATGGGTGCTTAGTTAGGTGTAACCATGTCACTAAATTTTGCCCAAGGAGATGTATTTGGAAAGGCAAGCCTTTGGGGAGACAGCTGAAATTTGTTATCTCAAATTGAAAGTACTTATTTTTGACCTATCTACTTTTCTTCCTCCTTTAGGCTTGGACCTGTAATGTAATGGCAGATGCTTTAGCCCTGTGGTCCCCAAGCCCCCGGCTGTGGACCGCTACCGTGGCATGTTAGTAACCAGGGCACACAGCATGAGGTGAGTGGTAGGTCAGCAAGCAAAGCCTCATCTGCATTTACAGCCACTCCCCATCACTCGCATCATGGCATAAGCTCCGCCTCCTGTCAGATCAGCGCCTGCATTGGAGTCTCGTAGGAGCACGAACCCTACTGTAAACTGCACACGCGAGGGATCTAGGTTGTGCTCCTTATGAGAATCTAATGCCTGATGATCTGAGGTGGAGCTGAGGCAGTGATGCTAGCGCTGGGTAGCAGGTGCAAATACAGATTATCATTAGCAGAGAGATTTGACTGCACAATAAATGTAATTAATGCGCTTGAATCATCCTGAAACCATCCCCTGCCCCTCGCCAGCCCCCACTCCAGTCCGGTCCGTGGAAAAATTGGGTTGCATGAAACTGGTCCCTGGTGCTAAAAGGTTGGGGAGCACTGCGTTAGCTGTTATGGTCCACCAGCTGATATGAGGTTATAACCACAGGTTAGAATGGTGAAAAAAAGAGCAAGAGTAGCCTGGGTCTCTTATAACTGTAGATGCCCATGTCCCATATCAGCCCTGGTCGGTTATGTTCAGACTTCTTTTTCATAAAAATATATATATATATATTTCATTTTTTAGGCCACTGCAATTCTCAATTCATTCAACAGACAAGAAAAATAAAGGGTTTTTTAAAACTTCACCAAAGTCTATATTATTTTATTTTTCCTACACCAATAGAAAGTGTTCCCATGCAATTTTCAACTTTATTTATGGGTAGAAATTTCAGAATCCCATTTCATTTCAGGGGTTAAATTAATGTCTTGATGTAGCAGTAGCAATGAAAAGAAGTCTTAAGTTTTATTCCTGCCCGCAAAGTCTGTTATTTTGTACCCTCTGATTTTAAGTAGAGCGTCCATACAAAACCTTCTCTTGGCGCCTGTTCTCCCATTCTTGTCCATTTCTTCCTGACATCATTCTCCTACTCCTTTTTTAAAATAACACATGTGCTGCCTTCTAAAATTGACCTTTCCTTTATTTCCTTAATATTAGGCATTGCTCTCATAACTCAAGATGAGTTGCTAATGGAAAGTGGATTAATTTCCTAAAGCTGCTGGAAAAAAGTGTCACAAACAAGGTGGCTTAACCAACACTTATGGATTCAGGCTCACCCTAATCAACTATGACTTCACCATAACTTGATTACATCTGCAAAGACACTATTGCCAAATAAGGTTGCATTCACAGGTACCAGAAGTTGGGACTTCAACGTATCTTTTTGGGGGACACAATTCAAAATGCGAATTGTACCACTATAACTGTCATGACTGCCACTACTCCAGACAGGGATAGCCAATTGTGTATGGATATGCCTTTGGTTTAGAATTGAAGTTTCAGGATTTACTTTTAATGGCCATAAGGGATGTATAGTAATTAAGGATTATGCAGTAGTTACGACATGACAGGCAGCATAATAAGCTCTTTCCAAGAATTATTCTTTATTAGCCTAGCATTTGCAAAACAAATAAAACTTTTGTAAAATATTTTAAATAAATCTGAAATAAATAAAATCAAAAGTATAGAAATAGATCAAATAAGCTGTTTTTTCATTAATAAGAGCAAAAATCTATTTTTTTTTTATACAGAGTCTTGCTCTGTCACCTTGGGTAGAGTGCCATGGCATCAGCCTAGCTCACAGCAACCTCAAACTCCTGGGCTCAAGTGATCCTTCTGCCTCAGCCTCCTGAGTAGCTGGCACTACAGGTGCATGTCACCATGCCCGCGTAATTTTTTCTATTTTCAGTAGAGCTGGTGTCTCGTTCTTGCTCAGGCTGGTCTTGAACTCCTGAGCTCAAGCAATCCTCCCACCTCAGCCTCCCAGAGTGCTAGGATTACAGGCGTGAGCCACTGCACCCAGCCAAGAGCAAAAATCTTGAAATAAAAAATGGAGATGAAATGAGAACTTAATGATTAAATGAGACTAAGACATAAATCAACCTGTTCTGTATGGATCTTATTTGCATCTTGACCAAATAAACAGTTAAGAAAGTTATGATAAAATAGAGAAAATTGGAACATTAATCCAAGAGTTGGTGACATTAAAGTAATTACTGCTTTAAATGAGATATTGGTTAAATGTTATTTTTACAAAAATAATTTCTTAGAATTATAAACTGAAATATCTCCATATTTCATGGGGATAGCTCTGATGTCTGGGGTTTGCTTTATAATAACCTTGGTTGGGGAGGTATAGATGCAGAAAATTGACCATGAGTTGATAATTGTAAATATTAAATGATGAAATAATGAGTACAGGGAGTTTCAGTATACTCTTTTCTCAACTTGTGCATATTTTTGTAATTTTCATAATAAACAGAGAAAATGACTAGAAAATAATCTTCAATCTGTAAAATGAAACTGTTACAGACGTCTTTATAACGAATTATTTTCTTTACCTGAAAAGGGGAGGAAAAACAAAATGTCACAGTTTGTAAAGCTTTACAAGTTAAAGAGTTTTAATATAGTTTTACTGATGATATCACATTAAATCATCATTACACAACAGAGAATTAAGTGATAATGTCATCTCAATTTTTTCAAAAGAAATAAAAACTAAGTCATTCCTTTTTTACCAATTGTAAAATCAGGCTCAAATTCCATTTCTTCAGGATCTCTAAATGGACCAGCAAGTCTTGGAACTATCTTTATGGCATCCCAACTTGCATTTTTTCATTTCATTTCAAGTCAATTGATATTTTCAATATGTGTTTGTGTGTGACTTATCAGAAAACAAACATGGGCACCTGCTTATGGGGAATAATCATTCACAACATATTTGCTGATATTTGAACGTTCTTTTGATACAGAGAAGTGATGCTTTTTCAAGAAAAAATTTAAAACTAAAGAAATAGGAAAAGGAATAAAGTTATTAATAAAATCCTATGAAAGATATAGGAAAGAAGAGTGAGAGAGTGTTAGTTACTAGGAACTTGAAGGTAGGGAATGCAAGAATCATGGAGAAGAGAATAGTCAGAATAAGTGTAGCTTATGAGGAATTGAGGAGGCCAGGGTCTGACTCAGGTTCGTGGCTCTAGGCAAGGTATGAAGTAGGCCAGTTTAGCAAAGGACCACAGCTTTCTGGCTTCTGTCACTATCCAGGGTAGGCAAGAGTTAGACAGACTTAAAGGGTAAAACTCTTTTTTTTCAGGTTATCAAAAGCATTACTTTATTTTCTTATGAAACAGCATGAAGCAATACATATTAAAGAAGAATTTGCATGTGATATGTCTTGCCATCTGGAAAATTCCTACAGAGAATTCTATAATCCTTTTTTCCCAAATCTTATCTCTTTTCTCATAAAAGTTGTTGATATTTCAAGCCTGAGAAAGGTAATATAAACGAGGTTTGTTGTGCACTAAACTAACTAAGAATTGATTTATAAGACCAAAGGCTTTGGAGAAACAAAATATACTTCTCTTTAAGTAATTTTTAAAAAATCTTCAAATATAGAAATAGTAAAATAATTCCCTTTTTGCCTTGGCAGTGCATATAAACTCAAAAACATTTACAAAGTAATAGATCTTAAGGAAAATGTTCCGGTGAATGTTTGTGACATTAGAGATGGAAATAAGCCAGGTTCTGAGGTCTGATATTCTTAATATAAGGAAGTTATAGACATCAAAGAAGAGAAATGGTCATGAGTTCCAGGGAATGAAAGATTTACAGGAACATTGTCAATTACTCCCTTGTCTTGGAAGAAATTCTGGAAAGGCCACACATTTTGTGACTGTAAACAGGCCTTTTGTATAGAAGGGCTAACATACCATGCAATGCCAAGCCACTGAAGAGTTCCCATTCTGTCTTGTCAAAAACAAAAACAAAATGAGAAAAAAAAAAAAAAAAAAGGAAAGGAAAAAAAGAAAAAAAAAGAAAGAAAAAAAGGAAAAAGTTTAATGTATATAACAGGATCAATTATATTATGGGTATAAGAAAATAACTGAGAATCAGTATTGTATAATTGGTGAGAGTTTAGGATTTGGAATAAGATCACCTGGCTTCACATTCCACCTTGATCTTGATCCACAAGTATCTCTAAGACAGGACCTTCTCATCTCTGAAATAGATTTGAAATAGGTTATAAAGAGATTAAGACGTGATAATGCATGTAAAGTGCTTACCATGGTACCTGCCTTATAGTAATTGCTCAATAAATGTTAATATTTATGATCATCATTATCTTACTAATATTCATATCATTGGTTGGTGCTAATGTGATAACAAAATAAAATTTTTGGCAAAAAACCAACTTTATGACCAACTTGGAATACCTTTTGATTTCTTTTTTTTTTTTTTTTTTGAGACAGAGTCAAAAAAAACTCTAGCCTGTTGTCCAGGCTAGAGTGCCATGGCGTCAGCCTAGCTCACAACAACCTCAAACTCCTGGGCTCAAGCAATCCTTCTGCCTCAGCCTTCCGAGTAGCTGGGACTACAGGCATGTGCCACCATGCCCGGCTAATTTTTCTCTATGTATTTTTAGCTGTGCATATAATTTCTTTCTATTTTTAGTAGAGACGGGGTCTCGCTCTTGCTCAGGCTGGTCTCGAACTCCTGAGCTCAAACAATCTGGACGCCTCGGCCTTCCAGAGTGCTAGGATTATAGGCGTGAGCCACCGCACCCGGTCTGGAATACCTTTCGGTTTTTAGTGAAATTCCCAAATTTGAATTTTGGTAACTGAAGTGGCTATCCAATTGATCCCTGATATCTATCTATAATTATCTTTTTCTATACAACCATTGCCATGTAACATGTTATTCCTCTCCAGGTTAGAGTTAAGATGCATAGAAATACAAAGTTTTACAGGTTTACCACGTATTCCCCAAATGCAGGAGGAGTGGGTCTGGAGTAGAGATCTCTGTATTTTAATGAAAAACAGATGTGTAATCACAATCACTGACTATGTCTTCTTTCTTAAGGATCATAAATCCAAGTAGTCTGCAGACATCTAACTGTATATGACCGAGGAAAGGCTGGAGCAAAGGTTGATGAAAGGAACTTCTGTGTTTCAAATACTGGTGGTCTCTGCATGCCCTTACCAAATAGAATCCCAGGTTAGTACATTTCACTTTTATTCCCATCTATACCATTCCATACTTACATTTCCCCTAAAGGATGTGAAACTGGTAAGAAACACAGTGACTTCTTCAACACTGAGTAATGGGGTACCACTGGTAGACAAGAGCCCACGTAAGAGATAAAGTATAAATTCAGAGCAGTCCAGACGAGTTATTCCACAGATTCTTCAGTTAATTCAACTTCTGTGCTAATTGCAGAAAGCAGTATGATGCCTTGCAGGTGCCATAAAACCCAAACTATTTTTCCATAGAGCAATCATGTCAGGTCTCAGCTGGTTAAACTAAGCAATCCTTACAGGATTCGGGATCAGAAGGAAACTCAAGAGTCCCAGAAGAAATTTATTGGTGCTCCCATGAAAGTTCAGTGGGTTTGATAATTTACTCAGGATGATTGCAAGAACATTGTCAGAGGCCCCTCCAGATCCATAAAACCCAGATTTGCATCGCCTATGCCTTTTGCAAATTAAAGGGTTGACAAAGGTCCCTATGAGGTTTTGAGGTAGCCAGAACTCCAACAGGATGGAGAGTGCAGAAAAGCAGGCATCTTTACCTAACAACAAATGGATTTTTTAAATTATGCATATTGCTCTCTTTGCAGAAGACACTTAAAGATAAGTGTCTTTGCATAAGACAAAGGTCTAACTTGGAAAATTCTATAGTTTCACTGAGGGAAAAACTAAGAGCCATCATTGGACTTAAGGGAAATAAAGTAAAAAGTAATCTTTGAAAGAAGCAACACTATCAATTCACATTTAAAAAGAATGTGTCAATTCACCTCAGAAATAAATTCATGTATTAAGGTTTCTTAATATGACATGTCTACTGATTTTTAAAACTATTTTTATTAAGATAATTAAAAACTTTAGGTTTACCTTTAAAGTCAATACTGTTTATTACCATATTTTAAATATCTGAAATTTCAAAAAGCTCCGATTATAAAACACAGATAAATGTATTCATAAATTAGACACAAGTAAATATGGAATAAACAGTACACATGTTTCTACTTGAAATTTTTAATCTGAAGCACAGCTTTATCAATAAAACTCCTAATGAAAAAGTATAAAAACCCTAAATATCCTGCACCTTCAGTATTTTCTGATTATGGTAATATGAAGTAGCAAACATTGCTTTTTAGGCTATAAATGTTCCTATGCAGGGATCATGTGTGATGTATCCACCGTGTTATTTCTAAGCATGAAATAAAGAACTGCTTCTTATCCAGCGGCATTATGGATAATGCTTGATCATGCATGAAAATCCCATTATATTAAATCCTATTAATGATATATAAAATTTTTATAATATAATTTTCCATCATATTAGTGATACATCATATCACATTATAGTTTTCTTGTCATTAATATTATGTTTATGCCTTTAGCTAGAGTTAAAAGGGAATTATTAATAACCCATAACAAGAACCTTTTAATTGTCACATTGTTCTGCATGGTCTCTTTAGATACTAATATGTTTGCCTTAAACATGGAGAGAAAAAAAAAACAGGCTGATGTAAGTTTGTGCGGGATAATATGCATGACTCACTCATCTGAATGTTCAAATGAGAGCTGCAAAATCAGAATCAAAATCAAAATCAAAATCCTTTTGACCTCATTGCTAAAGGCTGAGTGTTCCAATGGGATTAAGCAATGTTTTATTTTTGCTCTCCACAATGAATTTTTATGATAAGAAATGTAATGTTGACAATTTCTTCCCTTATCTCCACCCCTTTTTCTAAGTTCTTTTCTCTGTTGATTCCCTGGCCAATACCTTGCTTTTCAGTGCCCTGTTCCATTGGTTCTTAGTTGTAGTTCAGTGTTGACATTTTCCATATAACACTATACATAGGTATCAATTTTGTATGTCCTTTAATTATCCTCCTTAATTGCTATCATCCTAACTGATTCTACTCAGTTTAGTGGTTGCGACTTGACTCACTGATAATGCAATAAGGTCTGACTCCAGTTTATGACAATTCCAAAGACCACCTGGGGAGGTGCTAGAGGACATGCCAATTTCCTGTTCTTAAAAGTGGAGGCGTCCACAGTTCTGTGGCTTATCCAAGTATGTAGGAGTGGCATTTGCAATTCTGTTTTAGCTAGCAATTTAATCATTCTTTTGTTCATATTTGAATAATAAAAAAAAACTAAGTGCTCAATATGACCAAAAGTTATGCAGTATGTAAGACATTTATAAAAAGAAATTGTGTGTTAATTTTCCTCCATGTCATAATGCTTCATTCTTAGGTTATTTATCTTTCTGTTAACTCATTTAAAAACAAAATCTAATTTTATATAGAACTGTTAAAAGCACTTACCAAATTAAAACTATCAGGCTCAAGAAAAAGAGATTTGTCTTTTATTTAATTCAGTCAGTTTGTTGGCCTGCTTTTTAATACAGCTAGAGACATAAATAAAAAGAAATAAGTTCTATTTTGTTGTGCATATGAAAATACAATCAACTTATAAACCCTCTTTGCTACCAGGAGACAGTATAGCAGAGGGATTACAAAGGCCAACTATAGAAGTGTAGTATATGGAAATCCTAGTCTCAATACCTCATAGTTGGGCCAATCTCTCTCTTACCTCATCTGTAAAACAAGAGCAAAAGCAGTATCTGTTACACAGGATATTTTTGAGGACAAAGTGATTTAATGTATGTAAGTTTTAAAGAACAATGCCTGGTATATGATATAGGCTCAATTAATATTTACTGTTTTTATTACCATCAAAAGTTCAATATATAACATGCATTTATTGATGCTCGTGTTAATGAATATACTCATTTTATTTGTTCAATATACTCATTTTATTTGTATCCTGACCACTTTAAAACATGTTTTAGTTGACATAAAGATTATAATGCCATGAAAGAGAAAAAAATTACACAAAAACCCCCAAAAGCTGAATGTGGTACATGAATCTCTCTTTAAGTGGTTGAGAAGGTATATGCGGTGAGTCTACAGTGAGCTGATTGTAATGAAAATTCCACTTTTCATTATGCTTCCTGATAGCAAATGCAAAAAGTGGCATTTATTACATTACATTATTTTGTTTGTTTCTGCAATTAAATTCAGGCACTTCTCCCTTGTGACTGAAAAAAACAACATTGAGTGATATTTTCAATTTTATTTCATTCTTGACCTCATGGAAACATTTGCCTAGGATCTTAATTTTTTATTTCTGTCATTCTATATTCCATTATATTCTCTGTTCCGTTAATGTTGGGGACGAGAAAAGAACAGGCCATCTATGCCATGTGAGTCCACCACTAATAGCAGTGAAATGCTGAGAGCAAGGCAATTGTCACATCAGCCCTTTCAAAAGCAGAACACACAACAGTAGTTACTCAATAATGTGTGCATTTTATTAGATTTTTAATAATTGTTGATACTCCATTTGTAATCTTGCCATCAAAAAATAATCTGATTCAAATTTCAACTTTATTAGCACTGGTCTTTATTAATAATTAATATCACCTTACTAGTTATATTTTACTTTTCAGTGGTTTTAAATATTTAAATAACAAATCAGCTTTAAATAGCTAATAACATATCAGGATCAATTTCATTAGCTTAGATGTTATAAAATGACATTTCATAGGAAAAATGGCAGTCAAGATATTCACTTTAGAATAGTTACTAAGCGGGGAGTCCCTGTGGGTGGGCGTAAACGGAGCGTATAATTGAGAGTATGGAGAAGCAGGTGGGAGTAGAGTGTATCGTATTACTTTTAAGCAAAACAGAAAATGTCCTTCAATCACTCTGTTTCTCTTCTGCTAGGAGCTAATAGTGCTGAATTTTGTGACCTCCTTTGTATTTCTAGTAATCAACTTTAACGGAGCCTCCTAAGCAAATAGACATTAATGTGTGCTGGGCATTTATGACATATCTGATAAATATTAAGATAATAAATGAATAAAAATAGTATTCTTATTATTTTATCACTAGCTAATGTGTTAGTGTGTGGGTGCGTGAGAGGGAATGGAGAGGACATCATTTATTATAACATGTTATTTGCTAATATATTTATAAAAGAATATTAGAATGAGTCATTATTTTCTGGAAACCAGATTCTCCCTGGTGCCTTCCTCACTGTTGGGTAAGTCAGTTACTTGCATGTTAACCATTTCAGGGCCCTGATGGCTCATGCCTCTAAATAACACTCACGCTGAATCCAAGTCAAGCTTTCGAACACATGGAGAACACTAGGGAATTAAAAGGAAAAGGTATTATTGCAATTCACATATTTTCAAATGTCCTTTTTTCAAAAAACTTTCTCTTAACCTAGCCTCAGGACATAACTCTAATGTCCACGAGTCACAGAGTCTCTGAGAACCAGTCCATTTTGTCTCTTCAGTCACAGCAAACTTGAGCAATTTGTGCTTTTTATGCATGACCACAAACTTCTGCCTTTCCCCCTTCCCGCTGCTTGGCTGTTGTTGTTAGGTCCTCAGGTCGCAAAACTGACTGACCTTGGTAGTGAGAACACAACAGTTTAGTGATGTCTGGCAATGATAACGTCTAGTTGCTATATTCTAATATGATGCAAATGCCTTAAAGTAAGAAAAACCTTTCAATTCCTTCCCTCTTAGTTATTTTAAGCCAAAGCTTACATATACAGAAAATTTCTCTGTGCCTGGCTATAGAGCAGACTATTTCTACATGAACTTAAAGTACACATAAACCCTCCTCTTCACTCATTTTCTAATCCTCCTTTCCTCCCATAATAAGATGAAGTTGATGAGTGTGCTTGGAAAATCATTATGGGTAGAAGAAAGGCTGTGGTTTTTCTCCTCCAAAATATCCAGCCCACAGTATTTTCTTGTGGGTGATAGGCACAGAAAATTGTGTAACAATCAGAAGCTACTCGTAGGCATTTCAGCTCGGAGATGTAATGCCTATTGTGTAAGAATTCTCTCTTGTTTGAGGACCACCACCCCCACCCAGTGGAAACTCTTGCTTAGGATCTTCACATGGATTACATCATTCTACTTTTCCTTCAGTATTTGCTGGGAATGAGAAAGGAGTTGTCTCTCTTTATAACAGAGAGACAACTTCATAACTTGTTATTGACTTCATAACAAGTAACATCAATATCATTATAATAGTATTCGATATCTGATATGCATGAGTATCACAGATATATGGATGTGATTTGGTCCATGCCAGAGCCAGTAAGTTCATTCAGGAAATATAATAGCAACGTCATACATAAGAAGCCTGGACCGAGGGAATAGATTGGGAATCTGAATTTTAATAGAAGCTCAATTAAGAGGCAGGTGTTAAGAGGGAAATATGTTAGATCAAATCAATACCTTCTGAATCTATTTGAGAGCATTATTGAGCACATTTTGTACTAGTTATAAAATTATGAACTTTGCATGTGTGTGCCAATATAGGTGAACATACATAGATAAAAGCCCAATATATATGTATGTATCATTATGCACAAACATATGTAACAATAACTTTATTTTTTAAACAATAATGGCAATGAAGATAAATTAAAATTTCTTTATTTTTCATCATTATATTATATTGGTTAAGAGCACAGGGTTTGAAACTGGGTTCAAGTATTGCTTCAGGAATGACAATGTCAACTATTTCTGGATACCAGAAAACTTATAACAGTGAGATAAATTAACCAGTTATAAAATTATAGTCAGGGGTGGAGAAAAGTGGTAAACTAAAGATCTGATACATCAAAATAGGCATGTATCCTATAAATCATCAAAGCTTCAGGTGATTTGCATATTAGGAAGTGGGCTACAGCCTACTTTTTAAGGAAAGTCAGATATCTGAGTTGTACCTGCTGTATGCTGTATTAGAAATTAAGAACTTACCCAACAACATCAATTACAAATCTGGTTCATAATTTTCAAAGTAAGGGTTTTGTTACTCAATTTTTATGTATATAAAACAAAGATATTAATGTTTAATTCATGCCATTTTTCTTAGAATTGCATAAATTAATTGAAATAATGTCTGGTATCCAGTAAGTGCTCCATAAAAGTGAGCAACTATTCTAACTAAAGTATCTGTTGTTTTCAAATTGTTATCATTTATTCAGTAAGTACTTTGTGACTGTTGTTTGTCAAGTACCATGTAAATTTACAGATGAAGAGAGGATACTACAGAACCACTTTCTTTTCTTTGGCATTAAATTGTTACATATCAACTAGTACCTTGATATGTGTCTATCTTAATTTTCTTATAGAATAACCTTTTTTTTTTTTTAGGATTTACACACTATGTGCTGGTAAATATTTAACAACTGGCTCTACAAGAAGAGGAGAGAGAACGACAGCATGAGAGAAACAGTACCTGAGAGAGAATGCTCTCAAGAGGGAAAATTTGAGAAGCCATGATTTGTAGAATCTGCCATTTTCCATGGTGTGAATAATCCTTCTGTGGCTGATTTTAGGCTAGCAATATGAGGTAATTGAACACTGATTTGTGAAGAAATGCTAAAAATCACCTTTTACAAGCCGGTTAGTTTGTGATGGCTTTAGTACATCCCTAAATATAAAACTTGTGAGTGATGTGGTATTGCAATTTGAGAGAGCAATTTTTATATTCATGATAAGGCTTGAACACAAACAGAAGTGTCATTGTACCAAAAGTCAAACATAATAGGACACACAAATATCATCAAATGTAAGTTTAAACTTTCTCATATAGAAAGTAAAATCATATGAAAATAGCATTTGCTTCAGACTGGAAGGAGAAGGGCAAAACATAAGTATGAAGATGACATAGTTTTTGTTGTTTTTTAAGATAGACTTTTATATAGCATTTCTTATATGCCAGGCATGATTCTAATAAGTTTGTAATCATTATAAAAAATTCTAATAGCATTAAAAACTTATAATGACTGGTTTGAATAATAATTTATTTGAAAATATAGCATTAAAATTAATAGTCTTAGAATATAGTCATACTTTGATAAAAATCGTCATGTTCCACAAAAGACTAGATGCAATTTTGCTATGTGTGAAAACTAGAGACCAGAAGGTCTGCTAGATATAATAAGTTATCATTCTCCCCAAGAAACATAAGGGCCCAAATAAGAAAAATAGTGAATACTGAAAGAAAAGAAATTGTTTAATTGTAAATATTGCCTATGCGATAAAATAAAAACATAAAGAAAATCGCTGTGATTTATAATGCACATAACCAGGCCATTTGCAAGTATTTTTTCAGTTGTTCATATTTTCATTAATATTTTGAATACTTTACTATGTGGTAGGCACTGTGCTCATTCACAGGATGGTGAAAAACACAGATGGGGAGAGATCCCTGCTTTCATGGAGCCCACAGTATAGTTGGGAGCTTGTATTCTGTACAAGTGAGGGTTAGCAATGCTAGCAGTTGTTGGCAGTGCCAAACAAATCTCCAAAGCTCACTGGCTTTCAAATAAAAAATTCTATCATCTTTATACAAATTATAATATGAATGTTACCATTCAGCATACAATCTACCACAGGGTCATTCAAGAAGCCAGGCAAACTTCGTCTGAGGACTCTGCCATCCTTTGGGTCCTAAAAGTCCTTTCCCTTCAGCAGATGGAGAAAGATAGAATAGCGACTAGTGAACCATGCAACAGAATTTTAAAGGCCAGTACTGGGAGAGGCACAATCACTCTGTTGGCCGCATCACTGCAAGGGTAGCTGGGAAAAGCGGCCCATGTGTGCACTTGGAGGTAAGGCTTTGTCAGCATTTTGGCTTTTGGCTATTCTAATAGTTGTACAGTATATCTTATTTTTTTAAATTTCTAATTACTTAATGACATATGGTGTTAAAAAATCTTTTCTTATGCCTACTTGCCATCTGTATATATTCTTTGGTGAGATGTCGGTTCTTTTGCCCATTTTTGGATCAGGTTGTTTATTACTTTATCATTGAGTTTTCAGGGTATTTTATATATTTTGGATAACAATCCTTTACCAGATATATCTTTTGCAAATAGTTTTCCTTAGTCTGTGGTTTGTCTTCTCATTCTCTTAACTTTGTCTTTTGCAGAGCAGAAGTTTTTAATTTTAATAAAATCCAGTTTATCAATTATTTCTTCATGGATTATAGCTTTGTTGCTGTGTCTAAAAAGTCATCACCATGCCCAAGGTCATCTAGGTTTTCTCTTATAATATCTTCTAGGAGTTTTATAGTTATGCATTTCATATTTAGGTCTATGATCTATTTTGAGATAATTTTTGTAAAGTATACAAGGTCTGTGTCTAGATTCATTTATTGCATGTGGGTGTTCAATTGTCCCAGTCCCATTTTTTGAAAAGACTCTCTTTTCTCCATTGTATTGTATTTGCTCTTTTGTCAAAGATCAGATGACTGTATTTATGTGGGTCTATTTCTCACTCAGAAGAAAGGGAAATTAGTTTGATGAAACCACAGTCTCTGGCACATGTTTGATTTCACAATTAAAGCTCACAATTAATTAATTTATGTAGATAAAATCATCACATCCATTTTATAGATGAGAAAATGGAAGCCCATAAAAAGATTAAATTACTTTCCAAAGTTAACATACTTAGTTTATCATAGCTGGGACTTGAAACCCGGTCAAGATCTTACTACATGTGAATCAATAAGCAGAGGGATTTTGTTTGTTTATTTTTGTCTTATTTTGTGTTTAAATTTCTGGGAAAAATGATTCAGTTCATTTGAATCAAATTTTTTTCCAATAAAACAAGCTCTACAACATTTAAAATTAACCCCACTACCAGGAACTCAACAAGACCAAATTACGTAAGACATTTTAGCCTATTCTTTATTTTCCAGTTTGGGGATTTTATATAGATAGTGGAAAAATTTTGATAAAGTCTCAGGGATGTACTCTAAACAAAACATATTACTCTAAAATATATCATTTTCAATTAGTATCAATAAGACATAAAATGCTGCCACAACCGAAGACATAACCCTTGATGAAGAATGTTGAATGATTATTTTATTGTGGTTCAGAGAGGTATTTGAAATACCATTCTGCCATCTTTGGAAACTAATAAAATATAGATTGAAGAGAAAGGTAAATAATTATAGATTTTAAAGTTCATATTTCAAATTCCACCCAGCCCACACCAATCCAAAAGTCACTAATTTGATTTAAGTCTATGTGGTAAAACTCCATTTGTCTTTGAGTTGTCATTCAGTCCTCTATGACAAATTCTTAAAATACTTTCTCGATACATACATAACTTGATGAAATGTCCTTAAAACATTTTAAGCAGTTAAGAGAAATAATCAAGAATATTATGAAAAGATTTATTTCATTTCTCTATTTACTTTAATTAGCAAATGTGAATTTGCAAATGTGAATTAGCAGGAATATTCACATAGACCAAGTGGTAATACAGAGTGGAGTAATTTTACACTGTAACAATCACATATTTTTATTAAGCTCTTAGACTTACTGGAAATGTATTTTCTTGTACTTTGATAAGATGGCAATAGGCACTTTAAATCTCAGAACAATAGATATAAACACTTATTTTACATGAGAGAAGCAAAGAGATTTTTCTATTGTTTTAAAATTCATTTTGCTATGTGATGTAAGCCCATTTTGAAGTCTCTTTCTTGTCAGGAATAATATTTTGTTTCAAACTAAGACACAATGTATTTCTCTTTTGAGAAAGCTATTCATCTTAAATAGAGAAAAGTTCCAAAACAGCAAGTTAGGCTTATCCCTTACTGTTCGTACCTAAAATATTTAACTTATAGGGCCAAAAAAAAAAAAAAAAAAAGGTAAAAAGAAAGGAGACAAACTTTCATGCTAAAAAATCCTGTATCTAAAGTTTTCTACAAAAACAACTAGCTGACCAAAGATGGTACCATTGCCTAGAGATTAGCACTGGGAAGAAAATAAGCAAGACTAAAGCATTTATGGTTTATACATCTGTCTATTTAAAGGACTTCCAACCCCACAGCCCTACATTCTTGTCAGGAGAGAAATGGAAAATCCAGTTACATCTGTCTAGTAGGTCTATCATTATTCAGGACAAAAACACTGCTTAGTCATTCCCTAACTCAGAATTCTCTCTTTTTAGCAACTTAATGCAGTATCATGAAACAACTGCCCCAGACGGTTTATAAGAAGACTCTCTGCCAAAAATACATCAATTGTAAGGAAAACAGGAAACATAGCAAAGAGAAAGGCAAACTTACCCAGTTTTCTGAGTCACCTCTTCCTGTGGACTCATCTTGTCACAAAATTCCATTTATTTAGGAGAGCTAAAAGTATGAATTAGAGGAAAAGGGTTAGAGCCTGATATGCTGTTAATTGCTGTAAGCAGCAAGCTCTTCTAAGGCCTAGTTCTAGGACAAAGTATAAAGTGGCGAATTCAGCTTTGGCATTGTCTCCTCTCCCCTTTCTGTGTTCAAATCCCTCTGTTCCAGGTGGCCAGGGACCCACTGTCTTATCTGGATTCCAAGGACCTAATTTTTTCCACATTAAAATCAATGCAGTTAGTTACCCTGCTGAACTAATCAATTAACATGATGAACTAGTGCCAAGTGTGGATATAATTGGAGGTTTTGTGAAAGTTTGGTTGGGATTACACAAACTATGGTAGAACTTTTTCAATGAATCGTAGTAACTAACCAAAAATAACAATCAAAATTTATTCAGCATTTACTAAGTTCAGTCAGTGGACTAATTGCTTCAGATCATCTCATTAAAACTCTACAACAATACTCTTAGGTAATTGTTATAATTTGTGTATATATATATGTACACATACATGATAATTATTATTATAATTTGTGTGTGTATCTATATTAAAATGTGTATGTGTTTGTGTATATATGTTTAATAGAGGTTTAAAGTGTAAGTAACATTCCAGAGGATACACAACTGGTAACTAATGGTAACTAGTGGAGCAAGGAGTCAATTATGTCATTAGGTCATTATGCTGATTTGCGTGGTTATTCTGATGGAGGTGTGCTTAGGGGTGAGAGTAGGAGCCTCCTATCAAAACACATCCTATCAGAACATATCTCAAAATTCACATAGATAACTGAGCATCTCCTGACTCATGTCATTGGTGTGGCAGTCATATATGTTATAAAAATTTCCTGAATGATTGGAATACCCAGTCTGATTGAGAACACACATTAACATTGAGTAACTGATATACTGACAGTGGGTGAACACCAGTGTCATTTGGTGCAGACTAGAAATCATAAGCAAAAGAGTAAGTGGGGTACAAGTTCGCCAGTTCAAATAGTAGTCACACCTCCCGCCAGCACCGTAGACAGGAATTAAGACTGGGGTATAAGACAGGTATAAGTCAGGGCAGTGCTGGAAATTGTGAGACATTTCTCTGGATATGTTTCAGTTGTAAAAAGAGAGAGAAGCCTATTTAGACGGATTTTTGAGAGTGAATGAAAGGCCCTGGACTGGAGTGCTTTGATCCTGTCCTTCTCCCCAGACCCACATTCCCTTCACAGATCTTTTCTAACCACCCCTGTCAGCCACAATGCTCTTGGAGAGGGGTCCTAGTAGGAAATTTGATTCCCAGTCATGCCCCTTCCTGGCCACTCTCAGACTTTTCTTTCTGCTTGTCTGTTCTTTTTATGTGGGGGAGACCTGAGGCGCTGGAGTTCTATTGGGGCAGGCTATTATTTCCAAGCAGCTACACCCACAGCCTTAAGAAATGCTCCAATTTGCAAACCAAGTCTTTGAGAAGTCTTCCTTGCTCAGGACGTTAGCCCATTTGGCTGGATACCCAGTTCAAAATTGGTTCTCATTTTTTATTACTTTCTAGATGACTTGTCATTGCAGTTTTGATTTCCTCTTTGATATCAAGAGAACCCTCTTATGGGCTCCCTTAGTTGTGTGATGCTTTATTTGCTCATTGGAGACCCTGAGGAGGAGCAGTGCTAAGAGTAGTGGAAAGTGCAACGGATTCCTCTGCTCCGGGCTATTTAAGGAGGAACAGGAATGCTTCGGTTCTAATGGATGTAGGTTTTAGATAAGGCCTCTCTAATGCCTTATGTCCCAGGGACTTACAGACTCACGGGGTGCAAAGAGCTTAGCCCCTGTCTTCCTAGTCTCCTAAGCGCTTTGTGAGCATAGACATGCTACTTCAGCCCACTTAGACCTTCTGCCAGGGCTCCAAATGAGAGTGGAAAACAGACATCATTTGAAATATTTAAAATATTCAATTACGAGGTCATAGCTCAGACTGTCTATGTTTAATTCAACCACAACAATAATTGATTGAGTTTCTAGGAATAATAGCAGTTTAAAATACTCTGCCAGCGTTCCCTCCCATTTCTTCTCCTAATTGATTCCTTTTGCTTTGCTTATTCAGGTGGGAGGGGCTGGAGGATGAGGATTTAACAGATGTTGAAGCACTTACTCCCCTCTGGATTGGCCAAATGAGAGCCCTGATTTAAGAATCTAAACTGTGTTTCTCATTGCTCAACACTTTGGGGAGCAGCAAATGTTTCCAAACACCTGAGAACAGTAGAGACTTAACACATTGGAAGGTTTTTTTGGTCAAAAAATAAGAATATTTCATGAACTGACCACCCAGCATCAGATGGTAGAATGCATATTACAGATGGTAACAGTGTGAACAGAAGAGGACCTCGGACCATGTACCTCCCTTCCCATTCCTTGTACCTTGTATTTTCAGTAAAGATAGAAAACCCCTTAATAGACTGATGAAAAGTTTCCAACATCGTGTGAATAAAATTCATAAAAGAAATTAAGTTAGATTATAGTCTGCTGATGATAATGATATCACTCAAATGATGTACTCGCCGCCTACTTGGATGGGAATGATGATCTTCATGTATATACAAGTAAGCAGTGATAAAACTCTTTTGGGACTGGGAATAAGGCAAATTTTATCCAGTAATCTTTACCAGTATATCTGTTTTGCTACTGAACACGTTTCCCTTAAAGCAGTATGATCCAGGGTTTACATGTATACATTTAAAAATATTTCAATATATTGTATTTTCATCATTCAGAATTTAAATTATTTTAAAATAATTATTTCATGTATATTATGCTGTGTAAAGAATTAATTCGATTTCTAACATTCATGTATAAGGTATGAACAAATAGGCAGACATGTTAATAAATATTTATAATTAATGAAAGTCAACATATCATATATGCTTAAAATGCAGAATTAGACTACAAAGAAATAATGTGAATGAGAATATGAGTTACTTACAAGACGGTCATTTAAATTACAAAATGACTTCTTTGTTACAGGAAATTTCATTTAATTATTTAAGAAATAGGTCACCCTTCTATTTCTCTTGTAATATTATTCCTCATAATGGGATGAATGATTTTCATTCTGTTTTTTTCATATTATTATGTGGGACTGTTTTTATTGACTGTTCATAAAGTGCACTTAATAACTTCAGATATATTGCAGTTTCCTAGTTAATTAAATATGTATAATATCAATTGGCTAGGAGTATAAATATATTCACTCAGTTTTTTTAAATTATCTTCTTGATATTATAAATATTTTTTCCTAATGAAATAATGAAGCATAATAATATAGTAACATGCAAAACACATTAGGAATGTTTTCCTTATCTTGATTTGTGTTGAAATAATCTGGGTAACAGAAGAAAGTTATCTAGAAGTTTCTGATTGGCTTTCAAGGTACTCTATTTATACTGCCTTTATTTTCTAATCGCCCCATCACATTTAATTAACTAGTGAGCTCCTCTAGAATATGAGCCATAGCTTATTTACATTGAAATCGCCACCATCTATTTCAGTGCCTGGAATATAGCAGATTTGCAATAATTAGAACTCTGTTTTCTATCTTGGCCTCAGTATCTCTTTTTTCTTTGTAATGGAAATAACAATTACAATACATTATATAGCTATGACAGGAAAAATAAACTATTATGTATATTAAAAACATTTTAACTTATCAATCAATACAAATCATATTAGATTTTATTATGTAGATTTTATTCATCCTTTAAAATTCAGCTTAAATCATTTTTATCTTCCTGAAGATGTTCTGATTACTTCAGTTTGCAATTATTTCTTCGTTTCTCACACTGCAATTTTCCTGTTTAGACAATAAATAAATTAAAAATAAGATAATTAAATTTTATAAATAAGAGAGGTTTAGTCCAACACGTGGTGGAAGAGGCTAAGCCCCAGGGAAATACAGTGGGAGGAAATGGAATATTTTGACTCTTGGGTGGCTGCTTCTCTTATGATTGTATGTGATGAGAGACAGATGGACAGGCATGTTAAAAAAATCTCAATCCATTTATCTGTAAAATCAATGGACATCAAAATAGGCTATCTAGAGAACTTTTTGTTTCAGGACTGATCACAATAAATATGCCATGTTGATTCTGCAACGTAATTGTGCATTCCCGAAGATATTACAAATAAATTACACACCAGGGGCATCTGCCTTTAGAAAAATGCCTCTGTATTAGAAGATGCCATTCTTCCCATTTCATAAGGTAAAAGGAAGCCATCAGACATGACCAGCCTCAACCCTATACTCCCTTGAGAACATCAGCAGTCTTTCCTATGTTTCCAACAGAGTGGTAATATTAAGATGAGGGGAAAAAAATCTATATGTTTGTCCAAGATAGATTTCTCAGTCTGAGTTTTTAACCAAATCCTTGTCTGTCTTCTCTTGTACTTTGCTCCACAAATTATTGTCACTTCCCATTGATTTTCCCTTTCTTCTCCCTATTACCACATTTCCTATAAACATATTTACTGCAACCCTCTTCTAAATAAGTCTTCTTGGCTCTATGACCCCCTATCGCCATCATAATCTCTATGTCTTTTTTCCTCTTCTTGAAAAAGTGTCTCAATTTGTTATATTTTTCTTAATTTGATCCCTACTGCTTAACCTGCTGCAATCAGGCATGGATCCAGGTTTGCAGGGCATGAAATTTACAAGCAAGTGAGGGGCTTTGATTAAATTTCAGTGGTTTCATGATACATCTGCCCTTGCCAGCAAACTTATTTCTCTTTTCACCAACTACCAAGAGAGTTCTCATTAGGGTTACCAAATACTTGGTAGGTGCTAAGAGAGAGGATGCACTTGAAAACTTCTTTGGATGCATTTGTTATTTATGTTCAATATACTTATCCCACATGGCTTCAAAGTTGTTGCTTCTTTGTCTTCGAGCAACCAGTACTACTAATGCAGCTTGACAGCCATCTGATTTTCATTCCTTGGTAAGTAACCTTTCTTCCTGCTCACCCAAAACCCCTTGCAAGGTTTTAGGCTCTTTTGTGTATGTTTGTTGTTCTGAAATTTAGGGAGAATGATCTCAGTGTGGGTCTGTTTACATACATTTTGCCTGATTTGGTAAGTTTTATAATGCAAAGATTTCTAAGAATTTCCAGCTATGGAAACTCATATCCAATTGATTATTTCTTCTGAAAGTTGTGAAGTAATGAGATATTATATAATTTATGTAAAACATTATATAAATATACACATAAAATATGTGTATAAATTCATTAAAATGTATGAAAAAATATGACTCAAACAGTTAACCATGGCTATTTTTGGGAATATTTTGTTTGAGGAAAACAGTAAAATGGAACATTTACTCTCAATCTTTTTAAACAACTCATAATTAACATAGAGTATACCAAACAAACGTACACTTAGAAAAGTCTTGACATAAGTATACACCCATGAAACTATCACCATAAACAAGAGAGTGGGTATATCGATTACTTCTAAAAGTTTTCTCCTCCCACTTTGTAATCACTCCCACCAATTCCTGTCCACCCACTCACATCCCAAGGTTATTACCGACTTTCTTTTTATCAGTATCAATGAGCTTGTATTTTCTAGAATTTTATATAAATGAACTCATAGGGTATGTGTGATTTTTTTTGTCTGCCTTCTTACTCTCCATTTAATTATTTTGAGATTCCCCATGTTGTATCAATAGCTAACAGTTTAATTCTTACTCTGTGTAGATTTTAATTAGCATTGCTTTTTATATATCATATATACAAATCAATTTGGAGAGAACTGGCATCTTAACAATATTGAGACTTCCAGCCAATGCTCATAGTTAAGCTTTTGTTACATTGCTGTTATTCTAACAGCAATGATTTGAGGCTTTGAGTAGTACATAAGTCTTGCACATATTTTGTCAGATTTAACCATAAAGATTTTATATCATTTAAGTATTAATAGTATTATTTTTTAATTTCATTTTAAACTTGTTTTATTATAAATCAAATTTAGTTATGAATACTGAGTTTTTATACTACAATCTTGCTAAACTTCTTCATACTTTTAATAGCTTTTGGTAGGTTTCATTGCATTTTCTACATATAAAAATGTAGTCAGCATATGAAGATAATTTCTCCATTTCTTTAAAACCTGAATGAATTTAATTTCTTTATTTTGCCTTACTGCACTGGCTACAAACTTGAGTACAATGTCTAAAAGAAGTGATGAAATCAGATGTGATTTTCTGTTCCTGATCTTAGGGTAAAAGCATTCATTCATTCACATCATTTTTCATGAATGCGCTTTACCAGGATGAAAGATTTCTATTCTGTCTCTAATTTCCTTAGAGTTTTAATATGAACTGATGTTTGATTTTGTAACATGCTTTTTTTGCATTTTTTGAGATTATCATGTCTTTTATTTTTATAATACTTTGTTGATGTGGAGGATTTTTTATTGCTTTTTGAATGTTATAACAACTTTGCTTTGCTCCACTTGATCAAAATGTATTATCCTTTTTAGTATTGTTGAATTTTATTTGCTAGCATTTAGTTTAGAATTTTCACATCTATCTCATGAGGGATATTGGTCTGTTGTTTTCTTGTAATATGATTGCCTGGTTTTAGTGACAGAATAATGCTGGCTTCATAGAATAAGTTGGGAAGTTCTTCTCTTTAAATTTCCAGAAAAGTTTGTTTAGAATTGGTATTATTTCTTCTTTTAATGTTTGGTTGAATTTGCCAATAAAACTATTTGATCCTGGGTTTTTCTTTTCGGGTCATTTTAAGCTACAAATTAAATTACTTAATAAATCTTAACTATTCAGAATATCTACCTCTTACTGAGAGTGCTTTGGCAGTTTGTTTCTACAGAAATTCAAAACAAAGTTTGAAGAAGGCAGGAAAGAGATTGAAGAGAGAGAAAAGAAAGGATCGGGCAAAATGGATAATGCCGAAAAAGTGACTGAAAAGCTAGAAGCTCTTTCGGTGAAGGAGGAGACCAAGGAGGAAGCTGAGGA
>CM052441.1:19338099-19407129 GCA_028533085.1 Varecia variegata | reverse complement strand
AAGCAATAAATCATCTTATTTTATTTCCTTTTCCTTTCTTTTTTCTTCTTTTTTAAAATTTTGCCCTGCCCTTCCTTTTTGGTTTTATTCTGTTTTGTTTTTACAAGGGACTTTATATAAAGAACTGAATTCCAACATTCAGGTTGGTTTGTTTTCTAAGTTTTGCCCTATTGAAGACGATTTCAGAAAATCCATTCCCCAGTCATGAAAATGTACTGTGCTAACTTTCTTTTCCATAGTGGAAACACTTATTTATAGTCATCAAAAATAGTGAATAAATACCACATTTGGAACCTGGGGGAAAAAAAAAAAGAAATTTGCCCACTTAATTCATATTGTTATAGTTATTGACATAAAATTGTTCCCAATAGTCCTCTTTTAGCTTTTTAACATTTGCGAAATCTGCAGTGATGTTATTAAATACTTCTCTCATTCTTAAGATAGCATTTTCTCTTTATTTTTTCCTGATCCTTCTGACTGGAACATTAGAAACTATAATGATCTCCTCAAAGAACCATCTTTGGTTTCATTTGGTTTCTCCATTGTTTGTCTGTTCTCCATATCATTGATTTCTGTTCTCCTTAGTTTCTCTCTACTTTTTACTTTTGGTTTTACTTCTTTTTCCAGTTTCTTAAGGTTCATGTTGAAACTTAAGCATAAGGTAGGTATCTTTCTTATATTCTAATATAAGCTTTTAGTGCTATAAATTACCCCTCTTATTACTGCTTTTGATACATTTTGTTTTCATTTACATTCAGTTCAAACTGCTTTCTAAGTTCTCTTTTGATTATCTCTTTGATCCTTGAATTATTTAAAAATGTGTTATTTAGTTTCCCAATATTTGCAAACATCCCAGAGCTCTTTCTGGTATTGATTTCTAATTTAATTCTGTTGTAGTCAGCCAATATACTTTGTATGATCTGAATCCTTCCAAATTTGCTGAGACTTATTTCGTGGTCCAAAATATTGTCCACTTCCCTTTTAGTTACCCAGATTAGCCCTATTCAATATGGGTGTGGGCTACTTGAAGCAATGGATACCAGGGTGTATCAGCTGTCACAAGTGTCTATTATGAACCAGTCTACACACAACTGGGGATCCAACATGCTCTGATAGAATTTGCATTGCATTTAGAGGTTTTAAAATACAAACATATACTAATAAGTGAACAAATTACTTATAGATTATAATAAGTACATCAAAAGAATTATCAGGATGTAGTGGTAAAACAAAAAGGCAGGCTAGTGCAGTTTTACTTGGAGTAACAGACTATCAGCAAAAGGACAATTGAATTCTGAGGACGAGAATAAATCAGCCATTCAAATAGCAGAGGCAAGAGAAATATTGGCAGAGAGAATATTGAAAAGACCTTGGTGTTGGAGAGAAAAAAGTGTGGATTGACAATGTAGCTGGAATTTAAAGGACGATAGTATGATGTATGTTTGGAGAAGTCAATAGAAATCATATGATCAGTTATTTCAATTTTGTTCCAAGTAAACTAAAAAGTCACTGAAGGGTTTTAAGCAGGGAGATTGGTATAGTCTTACATACCTATAAATAAAAAGATAATTTGGTGGTTGCTTGCCCGATTAGAGCCTATGCTGAAGGAATGATAGTAGATGTTTGGCTGGACAGAGCCAAAGTTGACACAAGTATATACAGTTTTCTGGGAGGGCAAGGCTGCTAGAAGTGAATTATAAGAGAAACAAGACAGATAATAAATATTTTTGGGAGATAGAGCCAACTAGATTTATTGGTGGATTGGGTATAGATGGTGAAAGAAAAGGGGAATAAATCTCAAGGACATTATGCTAAGTGAAAGAAGTCAAAGACAAAGGGCTACATATCTGTATGATCCATTTATAAGAGTTATAGAAAAGGTAAAAACTCTAGTGGTACGTACCTGTAGTCCAAGCTACTTGGGAGACTGAGGCAGGAGGATCTCATGAGCCCAGGAGTTTGTGGCTACAGTTAGCTATGATCAAGCCACTGTACCCCAGCCTGGGGAACAGAGCAAGATCAGCTCAAAAAAATAAATACATACATAAAATAAAAGTGCCACCAGATGGATAGGTGATATCTGGATGGTTTTCATCCTGTAGCAAAAACAAATGTATAGCACAAACTCACTGAAGGTGATCAGAAAGAGATGCTGAGCTCAGTAATTTTAAAAATAACCAGAAACAGGAAGTCTGATTATAAAAGGAACTTTATATAGGCACTTTATGTGGTAAAGTTGTTTTCCATAGAGTTATGAGTTAACCATTCTGAAATTGATGTACATGTATACTGGAATTGATCAAATAAAGAAATGTATGGTGAATGTTGGCAGCCAGGTTTCTCACTGTTGTAGATAAAGTTTATGTGTGATTAAGCCAGGAAGGTTAGAATAAACCATGTGATATTGAATTAGGGTTGCAGTTATCAGTATGAACTCATGTTTAGCTTAAAAAAATTGAAATGGATGGATACAGGAACAATTATACATGTGAATACATGGTTTGTTGTGCATTTGTAAGTTTCCTAGCTCTCACCACTGGGAGCAGCAAGAACTAACAACACACCAGTAGCAAGAAACATACTCAACACCTTGACATTTGTTTCTAATAGCATTTTCCAATAACAGCAACCAGGACTTCTTGGAAAAATAGCTTATTCTAGGGCTGGGGTAGAATATATACAAGATGAGTCTAGGATGGTGCTTCTTCTGATGCCAGAAAGTAAGGAAATTCTCAAAAATCAAAACAATTCAGTTATATTGAAGGGACACAGGAGCTAACTCAATGAGCTCCCAGGAGTCAATGTTTGAATAATTTGATAAAAAAAGCAAACGATATAGTACTATATTATAATTCAAAATATAAAATATATATCCCTGAGTCTATACTGATATAAATGATTGAATAAATTGATACCTGGAGAGGAAAATACACATTTTTCTTAGAAAGGTATTTCAAAATATTTATGTAGATACTACTCCCTCAAGGAGATGGATTATAACTCTCATACCTTAAGTATGGAATATTCTTATTTTTTATTTTTTTAAATTGGCTCATAATAATTGTTGTACATATTTATGGGGTACATAGTAATAATGTTTCAATACATATAATGTATAGTGATTAGAAAAGGTTAATTAGCATATCCATCATCTTAATAATTTATCATTTCTTTATCTTGGGAACATTCAATATGATTTTTCCCCAAAGAATACAGCATGGAAAAGAGAGAAATCAGAATAAGGAAGTAGACATTGGAGAACCTGATAAACCCCACCTTAGCCAGGTATGAGCATCAATGTTAGTATCATTAGTGATAACTCAATTACACATACAACTGATACATTGTATTGAGAATATCACCTCACATCTTTAGATTTCCACCCACACCCATAACGCCAGTTTAATTATGAAAAAAAAATCCAAGAGATAGCATTTGAGAAGAAGTTTACAAAATACCTGACCAATAAACTTTTGCATCATCAAAAACAAGAAAAGTTTGAGAAATTAGCTCAGAGAAGCCTAAGGAGACATGATAACTGCATGTATGTGATAATGAGATCCTGGAAAAATAAAAGGACGTTAGAAAAAAATGAACAAAGCTAGAATAAAGTAGGGAGTTTAGTTAAAAATGGTAATTATACTAATAGTTAATATAATAGTATAGAATAATGGTAAATATTTATATTAGTTATAGTTATCAATATTGGTTCATTAGTCATATATTTATATATTCTTTTGGTCACATGTATTTTTAGTTATATAAATTAATATTGATTCACATATATATAGAGAGAGAGTCATTAGTTGTGACAAATGTACCATAGTAGTGTAAGATATGAACAACAGGAAAAACTAGGTGTGAGGTATAAGGGAACTCTGCACTACCTTTTAATCTTTTTTGTGAATGTAAATGTATTCTAAAATAAAACATTCATTGAAAATATATACAAAATTCATTAAATTTACATGTTATCAAAAATTTTAATTTATACCATAAGGTCTGTTCTCATGGATCAGACTGTCAAAGACTAATAACAATAATATTAGTAACACCAAATGCTAAAATCTTTTTGTATAAATGAACACTTATAGATCTCTGATGGGTAAAAAAACTTCTACAGTTGTGTATGGTTGAGAGAACATCATTTTTTTCTGATAGCAAATTGGAGGGAAGTATAGTTGCCTCCCTAATACATGTGGCACATGAAAAGATAACTATTACGTATAAGATCTATCATCATGTTTGTAACTTCAAATTTTCCTTTCAGTTTACTCTAGCCAAAATTATTTAGTCCAAATGGCTGTGTTTATGAGACCTTAATGTTTATTTATCCACAAAGGAAAATATTTTTTATTTTTCTATTTATGAATGTCAATTTTTTTGGAAAAGTCATCATAACTATTACAAGCTAATGGCAGTGCCTCAGTAAATTTCTACAAACACTTATAAAACCGGGATTATCAAATAAATCTATCTACTATTTGCAATCTCAAACTGATGATAATTCTGAATTTCATAAAATATAAAAACTTTTCATGGAAAAATTCTGGAATCTGTATGATAGAGCAATCAGGTGAGCAATCCAGAATTACCTCCCTGGAAAAGTAAAAATATAATAATAATATAATTTTCTCTTTTGTAGCATTTTACAGTTTTAAAAATATGAATACTTTCACATATACTCATTTAATGTGGAAAATAAATGATAGCTCTCAAGAATTACAAGTAGGCTGGGTGCAGTGGCTCATGCTTGTAATCCTAGCACTCTGGGAGGCAGAGGTGGGAGGCCGGAGGATTACTTGAGCTCAGGAGTTCCAGACCAGCCTGAGCAAGAGCAATATTCAGTCTCTACTAAAAATAGAAAAAATTAGCCGGGCACGGTATCATGCACCTATAGTTCCAGCTACTTGGGAGGCTGAGGCAGTAGGATTGCTTGATCCTGGGAGTTTGAGGTTGCTGTGAGCTAGGCTGATGCCACTGCACTCTAGCCCTGGCAACAGAGTGAGACTCTGTTTCACAAAAACTAATAATAATAATAATAATAATTAAAAGTAACTTGGTCAAGAACATAAATATACCTTTAGGAAACTAAGATTTGCTAGAGTTTTAACACATTGACTGCAACACTAGAAAAAAAATTTTTTTTTCCTTGGGGCCATGGTGTTTTATTACAAACAGAATAAAAACTTTGAAAACAAAACAATTCCTTCTAATTTAATGAAAAAATTGTTATTTTATTGTTTTCTGTGAGTAATATGCAATTAAATCGTCAATATTAATTGTAACAATAAGAAGATCAACAAGTAACATTTTCACACGCCAGCTGCAGGGTTTTGCTCAGAGGGCCACCCATCACGTAACACCTATGCTACAGCTTGGCAGCATGAGTTGCCTACGTGCCACATGGCTCCCAAGGTAAAGAGACATGTGAGTTTCATATGCTTCACGAGGCCCTGGGCTCAAAACTAGCTTGAGTTAAATACAACTCACATGGCAGTTAATGTATTAAATCACTAAAGTAAGAGAAATATTTGCATGCAGATTCTTTCAAGGGAGCAATTTATCGTATGCATTTTCAATGTTGGCATATCCTTAACGAGTGTTACTTATGCTTTGTTACTTGGTCATTTCTCATCCATAACAAATACTACCATAGTTCCTATCTCGTTTATAATGAATAATATTGTGTTTCATGATTTCAGCTTTTAAAGTAGAGTTCAATATAGTATTCCTTTGTTAAAGTGCAATTGAAACATCATGACATCCTAATAATGTATTTTTGGCTGTCCAAACATCCCTAAGACACCAAACCTTTCATTTTTAGAAGGAGACTTGACAAAATGGCTAATACATTATATCAAAAAAGGCACATACTATATGTGAATACATACTCACCCCATATATAGACTTACGTGTGTTTGTGTGTGAATGCATCTCATTGAAAATGTAGAGTTTTATAGACAGAAAAAGCAGGGAATTCATAGTAATGAAATTTCCCAATATGTTAAATCATAACACTCCTGAGTTTTACAGTAAGAGTGAGCCATTAGTCTATAGTATTTCTTTGCTGAGATTGATACTCATATTCATGTTTAATAACTTTAGTGATAGACTTTATATTGTTATATACTGAGTTCACTTTGACAGATTTGGCAATTAAGTTACTTTTCACATGCTGGTAATTAGGTTTAGTGACAGCCAATACAACAAAATAGATCTTTAACCAAATAATACAATGCACAGTGTGTTAATTCTAAGTGATTTGTTTTGAAAGTTAATTTGCTTCTGATTATATTATTGTTACAGGTTTGGAGTGTTGGGTTTTATTTTGTTTTGTTTTGCTGACTCTGAAGAAACTAACTCAAATTTTTATATGAGAATGTTCTAGGAGGTTCCCTTCTGCTAAAATGGGAGGCAAATGTACTTGCAGCATTTTCAATTCCTTCAGTATACAGGAAGAGTCAATACTTGAGAAGTCATGTGTCTCACACCAGCAGTATTTGGGCAATATATGTAACCTAAACATTCGTACCCCCGTCAGATGCTGAAAAAAAAAGTCAATTAAAAAAATGTTACAGAAGATGTAAGATATACTGACATTTTATTTTAAAATGTAGAAAAATTAGGAAGATAAAGTTAATAAAACTACAAAAGTATAGAGAAAAAGATATAGCAAAGTAATAAAATACTCTGAAAATAAAAAAAAAAAAAAGAGAGAGAACAAGCAGGCTCTGATTGAGAATAATCAGATTTCACCTCTAAGTCTGCAGTCTGGATTTTTAGACTTAGGTTTCTGCACTTCTTCTATTCACAAGTATGTGTACTACTTATGGCAGTATTTATATTTCGGCTCCTTTGTTTGTTTCATATTGGCCCTAAGTCATTCCCAGCTTAGATTAACTCTAAGGATACAAGAACCATTTGTGGGCTGAACTAAAAGTTTGGGTTTTAGATTTGACCTAGAAAATGATCCAACTTCCTGACTTAATGCTAGAATTTCTTCAATCTCAATACACTCTCTGAACAGTAAAATTGTAACATCTCTCTGTGATTTTGTAAAACAAGCTGAAATCACAATCCATAAATTGGCCTAGAATTTAATTGGCCATTAAGAGGAAGATAGGGAACTGAATGAAGTTGTCTCACTTTCTCCTTTCCATTTGATAAATCTCATAGTAGTATTTATGTCTGATCCTACTGTGCTTATATAACTTCAATGATTATTACTCAGCATAAATTATATGTGTCTTTATATTTGATATGCTTGAGATATTTAGCTAGAGTTGTGCTACAGCAATATTTATATTAAATTGTGTCTCCTAAGAGTCTAGAACCGTCTCTCCTTACTTGATTATATTTGCTAAATTAAGAAATATCTACTGTGTTTCAAGCTCTGTTTTACATAGACATTAGGAACAAAATAATGAGTAATAAAGACCTGATTTTTTGACTCATAGCTCCTATATTCAACAGGAAAGATTGAACATTAAAAAAATATGTGTTTTGTGTTCATTGCTATGACAGAAAATTTCAGGGTGCTGTGGGAACTCATTTTTCACAGTAATTTGAAAAATTATTACTAAAAATGGGGTAAGATGAAACTGAGAAACTATAATTGGAGAATAACCTAGGTCATAAGCTAAGATGTCTTTAAGAATCAATGGGTGAAATTCAAGCCAGATTGAATTTTTTCAGGTAAAAGTTAAAATGTATAATTTTGAAGTTAAAATGTATTCATTTTTAAAGATGAAAATACCTACATCAAATCATATACCAGGTGATTCTCAAAACATTTTAAGTTTCCCCAGTAACTTATATTTTGTCATCTGTACATATAGCTGATCTTTTGTACCTATCTATATTGTAGTCTTTACAATCTCTTGGAAGTCAGGAATTTCATTAAATCATTACCCTTTGTATAAAACAGCAATTGAATTTACTTGTCTTAAATTTATGTGTGTGAAGCAGTGATTGTATCTATTTAGCATGTCTATGAAGTGAAGGCCTCCCTTTGCACTGCTCTCTGATTATTTTTTATTTAGCCTATGCTCATTTTATCAGGGCCACACATTGAGTAGAATTTATAAATATACAAATTTTAAAATATCTTAAGCACTCATTAGGTACTGTGCTACATAATGTGAAATCAACAGTAAAAATAAAAACTGAGTTCTTCTTTTACAGAATTTTGAGCTTCATTTTGATGGGGATGGAGCCATGAGTCATCCTCCAGACAATTATTTAAGTAACTATGTAATTGTGACCAGTCATATAAAAGACAAGTAAAAAATCGCTATCAAAGTAGCAATAGAGATGTGTAAATCAAGCTGGGGTGTCATCCAAATGGTCTCTAAGTACAAAACAAAAAAAATAAACCTAAGATGAGAAGGGTGAGCAGAGACGACAGGTGATTGTGTCGGGGTTCTGGGCAGGGGGTAGGAAGGAGAATGGGACAGCAGGTAGAGATCATAGCTTGGCCTTGAACCTAAAAGGATCTGATGTCCAGAAGTTGAAAGAACCCAATATTCTTTCAATGAAAAAGAGAATGAATGAAAAGAAAAATGTCTGCCATAGTTCAGATCAAGCTGTACTATAACTAAGCAGGTTTGCTTAGTATATGAATTTCTTTTAAGAATACTGGACTGTCAAGAAGGGGAGCTATATTTATTGATAATATCTTTTGAAAATATCAATTGCTTCTGTTTGGGCAGAGAATTAGAGTGATACAGAAACAGAAAGAGACCAGTTAGAAGACTTTTTCAAAAAGCCTAAGCTACTTGGAATAAGATGGAAAGAAGGGGACATTTTAATAGAAGTTCACTCAAGTGGGCATGGATTGATTAAAGGTGGGTAATAAGAGACTTGTTCCAGGAAGGCTTCCCAGGTGTCTGCCATGAGCATTGGATGTGGGGGAAAGTCTGTTGCTCAGATGGAGAAGAGCAGAAAAGAAACATGTTTGGGGTTGGGGGCATTGACAGTTTGGTCTCAAACATGCTACATTTGTGATGTTTATGAGATATCTAAGTGATAATATCAGGTAAACAGTTAAATGCATGTTTCAAAGCACTAAAGAGAAGTCTGGAAATAGAATGTGAGTCATCTGAATATTCATGGTATTTAAAGTTATGGCAATAGATGGAAACCTAAGGAGAGAGCATAGGTTGAGAAGAAAAATGGCCTTATATATAGAGTCCCAGGTGGTGGAAACCAGCAATTTTCCAAAGCAGCAAAGTAGAGGAAAAAATGACAATGAATACTTTAAGAGAGAGTCTAGAGAATTAAGTATTAATAAAAATCCAGGAGAATTTTGTGTCTCTAAAATCAGGTAAATAACTTTTCCGACGTAGAATGATAAACTGTGCCAATGCCACTGAGAAATCTGTATGTCTGAAATTAAAGCATAACCTCCATATCCCCCCTTCACCTTGGTATTTTTATCCCCCTTATTAATCCCAACCCAGTTCAATTTCTAAAAAATAAAAATAAAAACAAAACAAAACATCTCTTGCTCATTTTCGTTTTTTGTTATTTTGAGAAGGTATCATCGTAGTCCTAAATAATGTTTTATAACTCTAGTTTTTTAATTCATTAACTCAAAGTATATTTGCATTTCCTCTTAAGAAAAGAAACATGTTTCTCATCATATCATACAGATATTTATACTTTAATAATATTATTTGTTAACTGTTAAATTCTTAAGAGTTTAATTTCTAGGCCTGATTTACTTCCATCATCCTGCAATTTACTTTTTGTTTGTTTGCTTTCAAAAAATATTTTGAAGGAGTATTCACTCAAACAAGGGCAGATCTTTTTACCATTATTAATAAAATATATTGGGGACTTGAGAGAGACAACACATCACCTCCCAGCTCCAAGAGTCAAAGAAGAGTCAAAGTGATAAATATTTTTGCGTGAGCCTCTTCATCAGAATCCTAATTGAGCATCTACTGTGTGCCAGGTCCCAGGAGTCACTATCCTGCTGCTCAGACCAAGCCATCTAAGTGCTTATCATGAGAGTTTTTAAAACTATATGTGCTCTGAAGAAGCTTCTGCTGTAAAAGGACCAGATAGCAAATATCTCTTGCATGTTTTTTTAATATATGTGGTCCTTTAAAAATGTAAAAACAGCTCTTAGGTTGGAGGTCATACGAAAACAGACCACAGGCCTATTTGGACCATGAGTCATAGTTCGCTGACCCCTGCTAAAGGACAATTTTTAAAGATAGGGAGAAATTTTCTGGTCTTCCCCCCTCCCCCAAAAAAACGGACACAGGGAGGGCTGGTGAAAGAAAATATGGTAAATATGTAGACAAAGGGTTTTGTTTTTTTTCACTATTCATAAGAGTTTTTGTCATTTTTGGGGAAAGAGAATGTATGGATAGGGTAAAAAATTGACCACTGCCAAAGGACATGCACTGAATATTAATAGTAGGTATTCCTTCCCCTCCAACTCTCAGATCCCACTCCGATTTAGAGAGGCAGTCACACTGTACCTAGTAGCTTGTGTATCTTTCCAGGGATATTCTGTGCATGCACAAGCAAAAATAATAATTAATTAATTAATTAATTGAAATAAAAAATATTTTGTTGTCTTACCCTCACTTTTGATTAATAATTTGTGTCAATCTACATTAAGATCTTCTTAATATCTTTCATATTTCATTAGGACTTAGATAGCTTTTGATCCTCATTTTCATCATTAATTTATGCCACTTCTCTTCCATTTGCCTTTGTCCTTTAGAAATGTGTCAAAACCTTTATTCTGCTTATATATACACTAACCTTCTGTGCACATACACGGAAAATGTATTCATTTTACCTCTTTTATGATTATTATTCCAAAAATTTCAGGAGATTACAGTGGCAAATTTATGTGCTCAATCTTCCTTCTTGAATTAGAAATTTATCCTTTAGATTTTGCAATATGAGCTATCAGAGTAGATTTAAATGGGGATGCTGTTGGGAAGGAGCAGGTTCTGACCAAGTGAACTGTTGAAGATGCAAGCGATGGGTAGACATGGAAATGAGTTATTCAGGGTCTAGGCAGAGAGAATTAACTTTTTCTTTTGAAGCTACATTAGTTTGCAGTCTTTTCATCTCTTAGGAAATTTTAGTCATCTGGAGATTTGGAGATATATACACATGCACACTCAGATACACATGTATGCATATACAAAGGCTTTGGGTATAGTATAGATGTAAAAGAGTATTTTTAGTGCTTTTCCAAAGAACTTGCTTAAGGGTGATGGATATCTGATAATTATATTTAAATACAACAATTCCTCATTCCTTTTGTCTTGAAGGATATATTTTGTAACAATTTCAAGGTTCATAACCTATGTGAAAACTGGTATTTCCAAGATTCACATCCTCTACATAGAAATTAGATTTTTTCCTGAATATACTGGCCCAAATTAAAATTAATTTGCCATTTATAAGCCAAATTACTAAATGTTCCTTAGGTTGCTTAACTCCAGCAAGACTTTATTTTACACAGAAAAGTCTCCCACAAACTTTAAGATTCCCTTATATACTTTTTCTCTAAATCATTTATGACAATGTTAAAGAAGGCATTGCTGACACCGCTCCCTAAGGAATATTGGTGTTTATACTCCCTTGTTTAGAAAAGTGCCTACTTATTCCTAACTTTTCCTCTTGTCACTAAGCTAGTTTTATATACGTGATAAAATAGTTCTCCAGATCCTGTGTTTTAAAAATTTTTAATGCATTTTGGTACATAATTTTATCAATTATTTTATTGAAGTCTCAGTATTTATATCCACTGATTGCTTTTCTGAACATGCTTTTGCAGTCTATTTTTCTCCCTTTAAAAGCTTTTGTGATTTACGTTTTATGGATGAGTTACCTTTTTTATGAGGCTCTTTAACTAGTACACTAATATGTTATGTTTGCCAGTATTCATTAAGATCTCTCTTTACCAGATAATCTATTAATTTTCTGGGAATGCTATCAGACTTCATTGTGTTATTTATTTCAGAATATCTTTTTCCAAAGTATCTTTTGAATGGAAGAGCAATTACCTTAGGCAGTCATAACTACTTATATATTTTAGGGCAATATCTTATTTCTAATGTGTTGTAAGCAAATGTTTTTTGAGGACTAATGTTTATATAATTGTCAGTTATTTCCCTAGAGCTCAGATTTGATCGTGTCCCAAAAGTTTACAATATCATTTCACTGAATATTCAGTATTTTTCACAGGTCCCATGCAAGTTATTTTCCTTTCTACCTATCCTGAATGCAGGAAAATTCCATCTAGAATTGATGGAAACAAAAATCTAAAAGATGTGATATTGTCCTTAGCCTCCTCTTCACCATTCAAGTCCATTGGGGAGGGTTGTCAGATAATTTCAGCAGAAATGTAGTAAATCTAACAATATCAAACATAAGCATCAATGTTGTATTATAATGTATATTACAAACCTACATAGTAAGCAAAAATTAGTTGCACAAAATTCGTATCACACAATGCCCTTGATTCTCAAAAATAAAGCTAAACTATTTTTATCATGCAGTTAAAAGAAACAACTACAGACACCTGCGCTTGGGTATTTGCAATGCTTTTTTTCCCCTCAGATCTACAGCTGAGAGACAGATTCATATAAATAGTTCCTGCATAATTTCCCCTGTTTTCACAAACATTTAACACATTTATAGTCAATGGAATTACGTGTGTGTATGTGCACACACGTATATATCCATATATTATATATATAATATATATGTATGAAATGTCCGATTTTGAATCAAATGTGTAGTTTATCTCAAACAAGAAACAGTACAATTAATCAAAATATGTGCCTTAATAACCTAATATATATGTATATGTTGTTTTATTCCCAATCGTCTCTTGCCTGCAACCTTGACCAAGAGTAGACATAACATGACTCATCCACAGATACATTGATCCAGCATCCTGTTTCTCTAAAACTTCCCACGAGCCCCAGGCTGCCGGGATTATACCGCTGCAGAATCTTTGCTTCATCACTTATCCCTCCTACTTCCTGTCATCTCCCTCCAAATTTCTGGGGATGGTAATCCATTTAAGCAAATGAAATAATGAAAGTGTGTGGCCATTAAATATCAATAGATTTGGCTATTTAAAAATTGATATAGAATGCAGTGAAAAATCCACAAAGAATCTGAGTCTTAACAATAGGGGATGGCAAGGAGGGTGGCCCAAACTTTTGCTTTCTGTAGGTTCTACCAGGTGGGGTTCCTCAAATGACAGCAGATGAGCCAGTATTCCTCGCCAAATTAGAATGACACTTCAGGTTTGTATATCTTGTAATTAATGAAAATCCTTCCCAGATTCTATTAATAGTTGCAGTTTGGCTTCTAGTATTGAGAGCCACTGTTGAGGATTACCAAATGTTTTGAGTCTTCGTAGGTATCTTAAAGGAAATTTAGGATACTGAGAAATATTATACAGGCAGAAAACTGTGTGTGTGATCTTTGATATGGAACTTAAAGGATATGCAAAATTTCTACCAGGCAGAGAGGAAAGAAGAGTAAGGACATTCTGGGGAAATAAAGCAGAGTGAGGAGACAATAAAAACCTAAATAATGCTAGGAAGAAAATAGGTGTTTTTGTCTGACGGAAATATAGACTTATATATGAGGGGTTAATAGGAAATAAGGACGAAAACATTGCTCCCATGTTAGAATGTGCCTTGTGGAGGGTGTGTGTGTGTGCCCACAGGGGTGAGTGTGTGTATGTGTGTGTGTGTGTGTGTGTGTGTGTGTGTGTGGTGGCAATGGGAAGCCATTAAACATTCTGAGAAAGAGCCTCATGACCAGAAGTGTGCTTTGAAAATGTAAATCTGACAATTGAATGCATGATGATGACCTGGACAAAGGAGAAGCTGGAGGCAGGGGGTTCATAAGCCAAAATGTTGGTGTAGCTAAGACATCACAGGGTATGAAATGGATAATGTTTTGGAGAATACAAAATAATCTATCAGTGTTTTATTTCCTGTAGATCTTTTTAACCTGTGGGTTTCCATCAATTGAATAAATGCCACACATTTCTTCAGAGGGTAGACAGGTTACTCTTTGGGTACAATAAAAAAGTCATTGCTCAACTTTGAGTTTCAAATTATAAATATGTTTTGGATACAATTTAGGGTTATCTGTGTTTCCATTCTTCTCCTCTGAGAATTGATTGGGTAGTCAGCAGCTGTAAATATTTTGGATATACATGCTCATCAGATTTTCTAAAGGTGTGTATCCAGAGAGGATGTACTTTAGGAAATGCAGCCCTGTGTATCTTTTAAGGAAGGCTGTGATATTTCTGTTGTTTTTCTATTCCAAATCTGACATTTTCTTTCAAAGGAAGTTTGTATCAGCTCACTCTCACCTTGTTATTCAGAAACAGAGCTTCTGAGAGCTCCGATCCCCAGAGAGTGATAGATCAATGTGAGAGCTCACATTTGTTTGAATGTATGTCAGGTAATCACAGTACAGCCCCTGACTATTGACTGAGTAAAGAGAAAGTGAAAAATTCTGATATTTTCCACTGGAATCATAAATTCTAGGCATGTTTCTGCAATAAAATAAAAATATAAGTTTTTTTGTTCATTTTCAAAAAATAACTTGTTAATCCATGGCCCATAAAAATGAGCTGTGATTTGAGTGGTCATTATACTTGAAAAGCTTTATTTAGCATTGTATCACTTTATTTCTATATTGTAATTTTCCCATGGGATAGCTAAAATTACTCTTATAAGTTGCTCATTTCTGTGCTGCCAACTTCTCTAAATATGCATTGCTTAAATATTTTGATATATACTAATCCCACTGCTTTCATGTTTACATATATCCCAAAATGGAAACCTTAAAGATGACTAAGATTAGACCATAAAAAACAGAGTGAAGTTAATAAAACATGAGATTTTGTATTCTCTCAGATTCCCAAGGCCAAATTTAAAGGCTCAATTATCAGACCATTGGCTTCCCTTTGATATGAGATAATGATAAATAATATTTAACTAATACTTGAATAATGCTTTGTAACTTTTAAAATATTTTCATATGCGTTGCCATATCCTTACGGTATTCCTCTGCAGTAGATTCATTCATTATCCCCTTTGTTCACTGATCCTCAGTGAGATTAATTTACTTTTCCCTGATTGCAATTAGCAACGTTGAGCTGGAATATGTTTTCTGCTTTCTGTGTTCCCCCTGGGCTCTTTCCCTGAAACCTCCATGTTGCCTCTCTCCATCCCTGACCTTGGGGACTTCCCACCTCTTTCTCTATCAGCTGCCTCACCTCACAGTTGCATTTCCTGGTCACAAATGGGCTGGTCAGATGGGTATTAATAGAGGAAACACCTAACAGTACTTTTTTTTTTTTTTTTTTTTTTTTTTTTACAATGAGTCAGGAACACCATCCTTGTGCATGGCATCCCGCCTGCTTATTTGTTTCATGAGTGAGAGCATCTCTTCAGCTTTTGTGCAAAATGAAAGGATCATTAGGAACACCAATTTAAATTAGAGTAGGCAGAGTAAATCTGTAAGAGACAAAAACCAGAAATTAATCACCTGTGGCAACTGTCATTTGAAGTTATCCTCCCCTCATTCCACTCCAGCACATCCACATAAACACAAAGAGAGATCATATTGTTTACTGGTATCAAACTGCAGGATTTGGCTTGCCTAAGGCGTTGCTCTAGCCCAGAATCCAAGCCGCCACAAATACCAATTTGGAATGCAGCTTCAGCGCTGGTGGAAAAGCTGTCACAGGCAAGTCTGAAATACTGAGAGTGCTGAGCTCCTGACGTTGCTAAAGATGATCATGAAGACGTTTATCCAGCCTCTCCTGCCTCCCCTTGGCCCATCCCTTCAGAAGCTTATGTCAAGTGTGACAGGCTGGGTGATGAATGGGTAGAAAGTTGACAGGTGACGACAGGCGGCTGAGTAGGTGAAATCCTCCATCGTTAATTCTTGTGATTTTACCTTTCTGACACAATGAACTTATATTAGAATGTATAACTAAATAAACCACAGGAAGAAAAGCCATTCACGAAAAAATAGAGTCCAGAACAGAAAGCCATGCTCTCATTTCTCCCAAGCGTCTTGATTGCTGGACTTTTGGAATATTATTCGTAATTAAAGACGTATTATTTAGAGTTAAGTGGGATGATCCGTTGTGTTGTTTTTCTCTGGAATATATATCCAGAGTATTTAGCTCAACGTCATGAGTCAGAAAAATCCCATTTCTCATAAATCTCTTGTGGACTAGACTAAAAAAGAAATCAGCTCATTGGAATTTTGATTAATGAGAAAAGGAGAAAGGTTTAAGGGTGAGTGCTTTGTTCTATTGATGTCCATGAAATGTTGGTGACTGCCTGACACATCCTAGTCCAAAGCAATTGAAAATCATTTTAACTTTGCTTTGTTTTCAGAGGCTTAGGGGTTATTGAATTGAGAGAAATTGGACTGAAACAAGTAATTTTTTTGACACAGGCCACTAAACAGCTTAGAGACCATGAGCCTGAAGGCCCTAAGCAGGTCATTTAGTATAGCTGCTGCCTTTCTCAGGGGGTGCTTTCTCCCTACATAAATATACTGAGGAACGAGTCTTAGTGACATCTGAATTTTCTTGTCTTCATATTTACAATTAGTGATTAATCGCAATGAGGTTTTTGTCTATACTTCTACATCACAATTGACAATAACGATCCAATTGGGATCAGTATAGGCAGAGAAGATGATAAAGTTGTAGCCTTTCTTTAAAGCAAGGAGGAGAATTTCCTGGTTCCAGTTCAAGTATATGAATTCCTATTTGGAAAATATTTTATATTCTTTTTGAGAATGTCAGAGAATTATTTTACATAGTATTTTTAAATTTAGTAATACTGGGGTGGAGATTCCAATCCCTTCATTTTTTCCTACTTTTTAAACACAGGTTTATAGCCACAGATATATATTTTTTTTAATTTGAAAATTCTCATTTTATTTAAAATACATATTTCTATATGAGTTCCATAATAAAACTTTTTAAGTCTTTTCCTATTTTTCTGATATTATGATATTATGATATAAATCACTTGCTGATTTTTCTTGCTTTAAGGCATTTGATTTTTCTATAATCTTTTAAAGGGTTTATATTTAATAAGTAATATTTATAAAACATGTTAGGTTTTCTATTTTGGACCTTCTGTCATGCCACTTCTTGAAAAGTATAATTTGAAATATCTTTACTCCTTGTGAAGTTATATCCCTTTATACTTAAAAAGATTAAAATCAGTAATCTGTTGTGTTTCTCTTTTAGTATTCTGTTTTGGGGCAAACTATGTTTTCTAATATACAAGTTCCAATAACTGTTTCATACAATATAGTATATGTTGTGATGCTGAGACATTTTATATATAGCTTTATAAGCCATTCATTTATACTAATCAGGTTTTTGTTTCTACTTAATTTTTAAACCTGAAGAAATAGAATTTAAAGCATTCCTTTCAGTTTATGCTTTCTTGAGTCTTAGAGTAATTCATGATTTTCTTTGTTTTAGGTTCAAATCCTAATTGATGATATCACAACCAAGTGCTAGATCATAGAGTTTGGCTAAAGAAATTAATGACTCAGGGCCTCAAGTTCCTCATCTGGAAAATGAGCTTAATAATTACAATAATAATATCTCTATGGCTTCTGTAAGTCTTAAGTGAGATAGTATACATCAAGTGCTTAAGAAGTGTCACTGTAAGCCCTCAATAAATAGCAGTTATTGCTATTCTTCAAGACTCTAGGGATGATTTATAGACTGACCACAAAATAAAATGTTTTATCTCAGTGCAGTTGAAAAAAATTTATGGTGAACCAATTCAGTTTCTGTTGCTCTGCATAGCACTGGTGATATTAAGAAAAATAAGGTATTATTCTGCTTTGAAGGAATTTTCAAACTGTAGTGAAGACAGAATACACAGTCCAGCAAATAATAATTCAATGTGATTTGTGCATGGTAAAAGTATGTAGCACCACTATTGGGGGAGAAGAAACCTAGGAATAATATAAGGAAGTGTCATGTGTAAGTTTGAGAAAAATGAACATGTGTTTACCAGATATCAAGAGAAGAGAAGGAAGAAAATTTCAGGTGAAGTAACATAGCATCATGTATAAAGAATATGTATAAAGTCATGTACTATATTATGAATATTTTATCTGTAATTTAGAGCATTATAATATTAAAATAAAACTTTTAGTAGAAGAACATCTGGGGAAATATACCCCAGCAAGGTTTTTAGGGGTAACAACCTTGCTCGGGTAGAAGTGTCAAGACACGAATATATTCAATGTTAATAAAAAATTGTATGTTGTGTATATTTGAAATATTAACATAGGCATTTCATTGGCTTATTATACATATTTACTTGTGTTAGCCTTTTTAGCATGAAGAAATACATGCTCACAGGAAAAAATCATAGACTTATATACAGAAGAGTATAAAGTGTAAAGTTAAGGTTACCTTTCACCATCTTAGCTTTCTCTCAAAATGTTAATTTCTGTTAAGAAGTTTTTACATAGACTTCTAGAGGTATGAAATGAATATGGCTGTCTGTATCAGGATTTGTCCACTATAAGTATGTGGCAAATCACTCTTTGTTTTATTTGGGCAATATATTTTTAAAAATTTTTAAAAACTGATGGTGAATGCATTTAGGTATGAAATCCATCCTATAATTCACAACCACTACTTCCAATTGTTTTGTTTATGGCCCATGGACCTTGCCTGGTCTTTTAAGGACAGCAATTGAATTGGAACCCTTGAGGCAAACTTGAAGATTTGTGTGTGTGTGTGTGTGTGTGTGTGTGTGTATTTTATGTAAAGGATCATGTTACACTTACTGTCTTCCACCTTTCTGTTTTTTTCATCGTATGTAATGAACATTTTTGATATGAGTACATATGAGTTTACATTATTCATTTTAAATAAATACATAATATCCCATTCTAAGGATATACCATAATTTATTTAACTAGTCCTGGAATAATAAACATTGTTTTATTTTTCTTTATAATTATAACTATGTTGGAAGGAAGATTCTGTACCTATACATTCATGCATTTATTTGGCTCAATTTGTACATAAGTGTGTAGAAATAGATTTATTTGGAAATTTGAGGTATTAACTTTTGGTCTCTTCTGTGTGTTTAGAAACACAGAGACAAATTGAAAGCAAAATAAATGGCTTAAGAATGATGGGAAATAGCCCAAACCCCATAAATTTAGGGTTTTCTGGTGAAGCTAGAATGAAGTACAAGGCTGAGACCAGAAGCAAAAAAGGTGTCTCCCTCTATCCCTTACTATCTAGGCCTCAGTACCATTTGATGATAGAGTTTGGTCTTGCAAAGTTGAGCATGTATCAAGATCGATGTGTCATATCTGGTGAGACCATTGTACACACTGTACCAGTCTTTTGTCTCTGGCCCTAGGAGATGGCTACTTGCAAATAGGAGACTTGGGCAAGGCCAGCCTCGGCCTGCTAACTGACCACAGAGCAGGCAGCACAGGGGCATAGTGGGGTGTGCTCCTGATCTGGAGGCAAAATATCTCTACCCACTAGTAAAGATGTGGCATGCCTCTTACTTTGTTTTTGGAGCCGTCGCTAAATTGCCTTCAAAAAGTTTGTAGCCATTTACAGTCCACTGAAAACTCCCAGCAATATTTGGTATTATTTAACTTTTACCAATCTAATAGGGTAAACTGAGGCTTCCCTAATTGTTGAAAATTGTATCACTTTAAATATGAATAAAGTTGAAGATTTTTTTCCATAGGTTTACTGACCTTTTATATTTCTTACCTCTAAACCTTTATATACCTAAGTGGCCATTCATAGGGGGTTAATAATAATTACCAAAACAAGTATACCTGTTATTTATTAAGTACTGACTCTATGGTAGGTTCTAAAGTAAGTATTTTGCTTGGATTAATTTATCTAATCTATAAAACACATGAGTTGCGAACCATTTTTATCCCTCATCCTTAGGTGAGGAAACAGATGCTAGAGGAAAAGAAATCTTGCTCCAGTTTATACACACAGTAGAGTTAAGGTCTGTACCTGAGTGCCCACCTTTGTTGATTTTTATATTCTTCTATTCATGGCTTCTTTAAAAATTTACTTAATGGCCGGACGCGGTGGCTCACGCCTGTAATCCTAGCACTCTGGGAGGCTGAGGCAGGTGGATTGTTTGAGCTCAGGAGTTCGAGACTAGCCTGAGCAAGAGCGAGACCCCCGTCTCTACTAAAAATAGAAAGAAATTATCTGGCCAACTAAAAATATATATAGAAAAAATTAGCCGGGCATGGTGGTGCATGCCTGCAGTCCCAGCTACTCAGGAGGCTGAGGCAGTAGGATCGCTCAAGCCCAGGAGTTTGAGGTTGCTGTGAGCTAGGCTGATGCCACGGCACTCACTCTAGCCCGGGCAACAAAGTGAGACTCTGTCTCAAAAAAAAAAAATAAATAAATAAAATAAAATAAAAATTTACTTAAAAGTGTTCTCTCTCAAAAGTTGAAATTTAATCTTTATCATATTTGTACAGTGTTCTCTTGTTTTGATTTTTTTTTAACTTTTAAAACAATAATCATTATGCTGATTATTTAAAACTTGTTTGAGAATCCAAGGCAAATCCTGGTTCACTATGATATGTATCCACGGAAATCACACCACCAAATGGGACACATAGTAGTGGCTAGAGAGCCTCAGCCCCACCATAGCGGACTTTTCATGCAAAGGAACTTCACTGAGATTGGGTCATTTAAATTTTCTCCACTGAAATGATAAAATTTAAATTAAAAAAACTGGAAATTGTTGCAGCCCCAAGTCATGTGAAGGGCAGTGCCATGAACGTCATCAGATTGTTTCTCTGTTGCCATTTGACTTTGGGGTTGGGCTTCTCATCTTTTCTTTAAATTAAATTAGTTATTCCCAGTTAATATTTTGTTTTGGTTAGAATGAAGTTTCTGATGTTTAGAACCCAAAGAACTTTAACAGATATATTAATCGCATTTATAAATCAGAGTTTTCCTTTTTGTTTGGAGGGATTGGATTTGTCTATTTACCTCTTTTTTCTTGGAGCAACTTTATCTGTTAACTTCTTTTCATTTGGGCATGTTTTGCTCTAGACATTTAATTCTGTGATCCAGTTCAAATATTTGTTGTAAGGAAATTCATATTGTTTCCTCGCTACTCAGTTTTTCCAGTGCTATAATAAATAATTCATATTTTCTCCATTGACTGAAATGCCATATTTATAAGTCACCAAATTCCCATAAAATTTAGAGATATTTCAGTGTATTTATCTGGTTATTTTTTGCCTATGCTATATTATTTGTAACAATGCAATTTTATACTCTATTTTATGACTGGTAATGCCTGCCTCAATCTACATTTTTAGAGCTTTTTCTATAATTTTTCTCACTTGTTTACTTTTCTAGGTGAAATATAAGAATCCTCTACAAAGGGAGCTACGTATCTGTTAAAGTTTTATGACAAGTGCATTCAATTTAATAATTTAGAGTTTATTGACATCTTTATACCACTGAGACTCTTTATCCAAAGAGGGCTATTTGTATTTTGACTTTTTTTTAAGGAAATCTTTTGCATGTTTTATTTTTTTTAATGTAGATTCTCTTACTTTTATTTTTATTATTTTCAGTACATTTCACAGAGAACAGTGGAGTAAATATGCTTCTACTTACTCAGTTTTACCAGACATGTAATATCTATAGTTTATTAAGACTACTTCTTGCTTTTCTCATGGTTTTGTAAGTTTTAAACACTGGCTTTGGCTTTCTTTGGGGGTTGTCAGTGTAGTATGATTTAGATTTTCTTTTGTGAATGTTCTTCGTTTGCTTTTCCTTTTTATACTGCTACGCTGTTAAACTTGTCATGATTTTCCTTGTGAAGACCTCTAAAGATGGCACACAGAAAACCATGTAGACTGCCTTGTCATACTCAAATAGTTCATTTTATTTCTTTCTTTCACATTAATTTAGAATGGGTACCTTTGTCATGTTTTTATATTATAGTCTCTAATCTGCTGATACAACATTCCATAAAATATGCATGGCTATATTTAATATAAAAGCATTTGACACTAATACTGAAGTGCTTTTCTTAAACTTTAGGTGAGAAGGTTACTAATAAACCACTTCACCTTTTTCCTATTGGACTATAATAAGATTTTACAATAAGGTCCGTTCAATCATCTTGTTCTTTCTTTAAAAACGACCTTGTGAGATGAGAGGTCTTTTCTTTGGTTACAAATGAGACTGTGATCTTAAGTTACTCTCCTGTGCTCATTCAGCAGTAAAACGCAAGTGAACTGAAGAACAATTAGGGCATTATATATTTTTTAAAAAAAGAATAAAAATGTGTTTCAACTTATAGGTGAGACCAGCATTACAGTGCACAGACACAAGAACACTGTCCACTTTGGAGCCAAGACTGCCTGCTGGATTAAGGGCCCACAGAGAGCTGAGAGCTGTGCAATACCTCAAAGACTGAAGAAAAGCATCAGACAACCATCTTTCCTTAGAGGATTTTGCTGCAGACAGCTTGAAGTCGAAGAAGGTTATAAACTGACCATGGGAGAGTAGGGAAAAAATATAGCCTTTGGAAAGGAAAATGAAGATCTCTTACAGTAGAGTTAGTAAACAAGCCAACATAAGTGACTAAGCAAGAAGGCCACTTGCTGGCTAGTGTACATTGTCTCTCTCTCTCTCACACACACACACACACACACACACACACACACACACACACACAATTTTAGTTATACCAGTGAGCTGGGCTTCTTAGGCATTCAAATATTTACACAATGTTTAGATAACCTTGACCATCAAACACTTGATAATTTATTTTGCTTACCAGATAATTTATTTTGGTACCAGAAGACTTTGCCCATCTATCCATTTATGCTTCTGTTGCATGTTTCATTATTACTTTTTAAAATTTCTGGGTCATGAGCTCCTTGAGGACAGAGACCTGTGCAACTGAAGAATTTAGGAGAGAATCTGAAATGTAAATCTGATTCAATCACTTTTTTCATCATCAATAAATAGATGCAGGGATAAAAGAAAAAATGTGTTATTAGCTCAGAAGAGCAAAAAACAATATAGTGAAACATAGAGCTCTAGATATAAGAATTTTAAAATTCTTCCTTTGGGAGTCTCTAAAGACATTTAAAAATATTTATTGTAGAACATGTTATACTTTGAACCATAGCAATTTTACCTACTAACTTAAAGCTGATTTATGCTAGATTTCTTCTGATAATGATGCTTAAAAATACAAGAGATGGTATCAGTCTGTTAGGAATATTTTTGAGAATACCTTCCCCCTTAAATGAATGGCTTAAGCTGCAGATATTCTGTAGCCAAAAAGATGCCATGGGATGTGTTAATAAGAGTTGCCCTTCTAGCTGCATGTAATATTTATATACTATCTAGGTGCTAGAGATTCAGAAACTTAATTATAATTTTTTCCTTGCAGAAACTCCTTTTCACATTATGAATAATTTACTGTTCTTACTTCTTTGAACTCAATTGTGGAATTAACATAGACTAATTTGGCACTTCCAGTCCTCTCCCAGGTGAAATTAAACAAAAATATAAAAAGTGATCACCGAACTAATGACTTTAGATGAGTGTAATTTTATGTAAATTCTAAAAGATTTGGTAATTAAGAATGAGTTTCATTTCAACTTCATTGTTCATTTCCTCTTAATTGTTACAACAATTTAATTCCAAACATGATAAAATCATACCTCTCTGTTGCTACACCTGCAAGCTTTATAAAGTTTGTTCAGGATTTAGGTAGATTAAGAAATAAAGTGGAAAATAAGCAGACAAAAATCATGTTTTATTATAAAATTACATTTCTGGCTTTTAAATACTGAGTTTATTTATTCATGAATAAAAGTTACATCATTACTAAATTGATCTGTTCAAACGTCTGATCCTGTATTAAACAGAAAAACTAGCTTTGAAAGTAGTAATAGCACAGTCAAGGAAAAAATTGTAGAACTATATTTTTTTTAACTTATAAAATATCTAAGTTGCTTGGTTTTAAGAAGGGCAATATGGTTGACTAGAACAATCAGTCACTAGATCATTTCAGAAAGAAGGAAAAGTTTTAGAAGGAAAAAAAATAGCTCAGGCAGAATTCTGAGGGAAAAGTGTCAGAATCTACCAGAGAGATCTGTAACCAAGGTTTCCATCCAGAATCTAGACCACCATCAAAGGATCCACAAGCAAAGCCAAAGGTCCTTTCCTGATATATGATACAGACACACTCTTAAGAGTGTGCGGGAAAAACCAGCCCCATCCTAATAAATGAAAATCCCCAAACCAGAAGCAATGTCTGCTCCAGATGAGAAGGAATTTAGTGTAAGAATTCCAGAAGTATGAAAAATCAGAGTGAAAGGAACTCCCCAAAGGAGCACACCAGTTCTCTAGCAATGGATCCCAATCAAAATGGAAAGTACAGACATAACACAGAATTTAAAATATGAGTTGTAAGGAATTCAATGAAATCCAAAAGAAAATTGAAAACCAACTCAAGGAAATCAGAAAAACAATTCAGGAAATGAATGAAAATTTCCTACAGAAATAAATATATTTTAAAAAAATACCAAATAAAACATCTAGAAATAGCTTTTTAGTTTAATGTAGTCCCATTTATCTAGTTTTGGTTTTTATTAAATTGAGCCTTCCAAGCCTGGAACAAAGCAGGTATCTCCATTTTTTTTTTAGATATTCTTTGATTTCTTCCATCAGTATTTTGTAGTTTTCAGCAAAAAAGTTTATGAGGAATCCTTTTCCAATATTTTGTAGAATTTCTCTTGATTGTGATTTGTCTCATGTTTTTCTTATGGATAAGCCAGGGTTATTGATTTTTCTGAGCAATAACAAAAAGAAAAATTGCCATCCTCTCATATCAAATCAAGAATAGATACTATATACATGACTTAATAACTGTAAGTGTTTGTTATGGTTTTCCACTTCAAAGTTACTCTTTTCTCCCTTTTCCATTCTGTATTCATGGGAAGGAAGTCATTATATGCAGCCTGTAATAACTTTCTGCTACAACTTTCTTGAGGGTAGAACATCTGCATAAATTATTTGTGATCTTTCTGCATGACAGATTTGTTGATTCTCCCCCATGTATTTATTTATTCTGTTATTTATTTATATTAGAATGGGCCTATGGTTATTTATTCATTATTTGAGATATAATCCAATACTACATTGTTTTTTGCCCACACTTTTCCAGTTTTGGCCATTGGGAGCTCCTTCCCCCTTTGATGTAGCCCCATTATTGTGTGTGTATATTTATGTGTTAAGACTTTCTTACTTTAGACAGTACAAGTTGCTCTATGTCCATATTATATATTTCTTGCTTTAGTCTTGGAGTCAGCCATTTATCCAAGAACCCAGTTCCTTAAATCGGAAATGTTATTAATATTAGTAACCAAGATTTGGTCACTAAGTATGTTAACAGCTACTGGGTGTTGTTGCTTTTCTATACTCTCAGATGACAGAGCAAGAAAATATGTGTTTATGCTCACTCATGTACATACACAAAACAAATATTTCTATATTTCTCTATCTATGTTTGTATTGAGATAAACTACAATACTATTGATGTCTCCAATTCTGATCAATTACCACATGGGTCATTTTAGCCTTTTGCCTTGCTTGTCTGTAGCCTTCCACACTTGCAGTGAGAAATCTGGTTTCAACCATCTATTATTAATTTATTTATTTGTTCGATTTTAGTGAAAATATACAATGACCCAGAATTGTTAATTCATACCCTCATGAGAAACAACTTTACCAACAGTTCTTATTTACGGTTCCTTTTGTCCTTAATATTATAATAACCAGTCATTTCCAAAGTTACTTAGGCCAGCTCAATTTCCCCCTAGTCCCTTCGGTGAGGTTGTCTTGCATATTTGTAATAAAGGTAGATTCTTTTGTCACATACTGCATTTTACTCTGGGACAACCTGACTTTTCAGCCTTTATCTTACAGCAGAGCCTTAAGACAAATATCTGAGATAAGTAGAAACCCTTTTGATAATGAGACTGAAAGGCTGTAGTTAATTTATTACAGTAACCAATGATACCAGAATGGCAGCGGGTACAATTTTCTATTGGAGTACTTAATTATACTATAAGTTTTGGTAAAACTTTGCCCTGCATGTAAGAATATTATGGGCAGTGAGGCTATCAACAAGTCTATAGGTCTTTCCCATAAAACATACTATCTCTTAAATATTTATATTAAAAATATTTTACCTATACAAATTTAATCTTTGAAAGGTTCAGCATCTTTTTTGCACCAACAACTCTTCCCATATGGATCTTAATAGTATGAAGCTAACTAAAAAGTATAGAGCATACCAAACAAGTCTAATTATATCTACCATTTTTGTTTTTATAATGTAACATATAAAGTGTTTGATTTTCTTGCATCCTTCTGGGAAATCTCAAAGTTAATTTTAGAGGTAAAAAACATCATGAATTTATATTTATTTATTTATACAGTATTTATCAGTTCTGATCTTGAAAAGGTAAAATCAAAAGAATTGTCAGGAGATTTGATTGCTAGATTAAAATATGCTCATGGATATTTGGGAATTAATGACTTGGTTACATATTCAGTCAAAGAAACAATAAAATATTTTAAAATAAATATAGAGTTGTTAACACAAGTGTGAAGACTCTGTGCTTAATTTTTAATTCTTTAAAAAATATTATTATATTTTGTAATAATCAAGCACATGATAAGTCACCACAAAATGGAGACAAACATTCTGGTGAGACTTGGACTCTCTGTGACACTAGCATATTATACAGAATATAAAAAAATCACATTTCACTAGCTCTTGTTAAGATTAATAAGACCAATTTACTATTTTAATAGGAAAAGACAAATTTTAGATTTGGATGAACATAGTTTCTTACAATAAATATTTTATAAGTTTCTTCTTCCAATTTTTAACACAATTATCTTGTGAATTAGCCCATAATTGGATCAATTTTTTCCAAAATTTTAACATATTTCATAGCCTTTTTTCAGACTCAAGTATTGTAAAGCAAGGAAAATGAAATTACATCTCTCTACAATTTTCTAAAAGCATTCAAGTTTTGTCTTTCACAGTACTCATTCATATTCTGGATAAATTGAGACTTTATTTTAGGTTAACACTTCTCCTTTTTCCTCGAAAAAAAAATTCGACTACCTAACATAAACAATTGTAGTATTTTTTCTATCACAATTGCTCTTAGTATAGCCTCAATCACTATTAATTGTAAATTTTAGCAATATAACTTTTAACTTCTATTTCACAGAGAAAACTAGATGATACAATGCAAAGTGTCCTATATAAGCATTTTAAGCTTTCTTTAGCTACATCAATCTCTTTTTTACTTTGTTTTTTTTTTTAGAAATAATCATTCTTTTACTCATAGACATATGCAAGTTTATTAATACCCCCCAAATCATAGCTCTCGATAGCATGTAAAAGTAAGCAGCAAATATTTATAAACTTTTCCTGCCATCTGCTTTTGTAAATACAGTAGTCTCCCCCTTATCCAGTTTCCCTTTTTGTGGTTTCAGTAACATGTGGTCAACCATAGTGCAAAAATATTAAATGGAAGATTCCAGAAATAAACAATTCATAAGTTTTCAATTGAGCATCTTTCTAAGTAGCCTGATGAAATCTCTTATTATCTTACTCCGTCTTGCCCAGGACATGAATCATCCCTTTGTCCAGTAGATCAATGATATGGACACTGCCCACCCATTAGTCACTTAGAGCCCTCTAAGTTATCAGATAAAAAAATTACAGTATATATCGTGTTTGGTACTATCCATGGTTTTAGGCATCTGCTGAAGGTTTTGGAAAGCTATACCCAGTGGTTAAGGAGGTGGGGGTTACTATAGTTTTATTGAACACAACCACTTTCATCCACTTTCACATTGCCTGTGGCTACTTTTGCATCACTACTGCAGATTTAAGTAATTGCAGTGAAGACCTTATCACCTGCAAAGCTCTATGTATTTATTACTTTGCCCTTTACAGAAAATGTTTGCCAACCCTTCATTTTCACACAGGAGGATTTTACATTTGTTAATTCAATTAGCCCAAGGTTTTTACATTATTACTCATGAATCTTGGAAATTATATTCAAAAGGATATGCAGTCAGTTCTGCTCTAACACTTGTTCTGAAAACATGGATTTGTTCCAACACATTCGATATATTAGGGAGCAATTTGAGCATAACACAAATTTTGCCTTTGTAATTTCTTGTGTAAGAAATACTATTTAAAAAAAGAAAAAAAAACTGCACCCAGCTGACTGGGGCTGTATAGTAATACTGCCCCCCCCCCCCAAAAAAAAAAAACCACCCATCAGCTCCCTCAGTTCACTGTGTGCGCTGTGAGCCACACGTCCCCATCTGGTATTACAGCTTTCCATTAGATTTCAGATAACCATCCTTCTACCAATTTGAGACAATCACAAACCACAATCTTTCTGACACCCACTTCCCCAAGCCAACTTCTGACCCTTTTCAAAGAAAAGGGTGCCAAATTTATTGTAATATTTATGCATTTCTCAATTATTTAATATGTGGGAAATAGTGCTATCATTTTAACAGATTCTTGTTTTGTGTATGTGTATATGACTGACAAAGTTTTTGAATGCTGTATCCTTAACTTCATTTTTGTCATCTATCTCTCTCTTTCTTTCTCTCTCTCTCTCTCTCCCTCATTTCTACCTAATTTTTGAAAGAGGATTCAAAGTTGAACAAGTGTTTCACCAAAGAATATATGTGAAAGCTGTGTAAGTATGCTCAATATCATTGGTCATCTGGAAAATACAAATTAAAATCACAGGGAAATATGATTACTCAAGCATGTTAAAGGTGAAAATTAAAAAGATCAGCAGAATGTCAAGTGGGGGCAAGATGTGGAGCTGGCAGAATGCTCACATATTGTGGAAAGGAGTCTAAAATCATTAATCCACTATGGAAGACTATTTACATATATCTAGTCTATGACTCAATAATTCTTCTCCTAAGAATATACCCAAGAGAAATGGTTACTTATGTCCACAAACCTACTTGTACAAGAATGTTAATGAAAGATTCTTCCACGATAGTGCTAATATGGAAACAACTCAAATAACCTCCAGTTAGAGAATATAAGAAAACACTATTCAGCAATTTGAGAAGGAATTACTCATATATGCAGTAAAGTGGAAGAATTTCAGATATGTTATGTCAAGTGAAAGAAGCCAGATGCAAAAGTGCATATAGTGTATGGTGTAAGTTCATTCTTGCCAAGTTTAAGGGCTGGTAAAACTGATCTGTAGCAGAAGTCAAAGTAATGGTTACACTGGGGTCGGGGGAGGGGGAGTGGATAGCATTGGCTGGAAAGGACATGAAGGTGATGGATATTTTACACTTTGATCTGCCTGGTGATCACAAAGAAATGTATACATATAGAATATATCACCTAGCTGTGCTCTTAATATTTGTATACTTTACTATATTTAAAATTCTTAAGCTATACCTAAATAAAACATGTTCAAAAATCAAACAAGGATCACATCAAATGCCATTTTTTTTAGTGAAATCTTCTGAAACTTATAGAAAATAATTATTCTTTCTCCATACATTATTTTAGGATATTTTTAGACATGCTTTAAGCATTTCCTCTTTTTATATTTTATTACAATTATGTTGGAGGCTTAGTTAGTTGTCCTCTCATAAAATAATAAATTGAGTAGAAGTTATTCTATGTATTCTAAGAAGTGTAAACCAAGCCTTTGTGTAGACTGTGTATATAATATATACTTCACGAAATTGAAATAGATTAAATGGAAGAAACAGGCATGTATATAACTTGCAATAAATATCATTTCTGGCAGTTATAAGAACACCTTTATATATGGTATGCCCGTGTTCCTGTAAAGATCCATGTAGGCAAATATTAACATATGTATAACCATAATGTAAAGTGATTTGCTTAAACTTTCAAAGTATTGTAAAGATAAAAATTATTTTACTAAAATTATGTATTTTTAATGGTGCAAATTACAAAATATTGGGCACACAATTATGAATATTATAAAACACATGCATGCATATAATGTTCAAATTAATGAATCTTCAATTCACTAAGGCCACTTTTCAATAATATTCAAGAATATGTTTTATTAAAGGCACATTCAAATCAATGAGTAATTAGAACAACCTGATATTCCAGAAGTCCTTGATAGAATTCTCCTACTGACCTAAGATGAATGCAGACAGAGATGGGTTCTCAGGGGGTTCTAAATTTTATACATTCTTCTTCCTCTCCCAAGGCAATCAAAATTTCAGGGAGGCCAAAAACCACTGCATGGTTTTGGGTGGATTTCCAAAAAAATTCTAATAATGCCTTAGTGAACTGACTTCTGGGATAACATGAATACATACTGAGACTGTGGTAATACTTATATTGTAATTTATTGTTATATTTAAAGTTCACTAGTAGATGAGCTTGAAAATTTTGAATTTGTAATTGTTTAGAAAATTCCTAAATGTTGGCTCATTAAATAAATGGTTACAATTGCTTTTAAGAACCAATGTTATAGCCAAAGTTCCCTTTAAGAATTGTCTTCTCTCTGCTTGTTTCATTGTGAGGTTTTAAAAATCAGTTTTTCTCTGCGTGACACCATGGATGTCTACTATAGGTATTGCTCAATATTCTGAGAAGACTCTACAAAATAGTCCAAACACTGAAACTTTACACTCTTTTGGCAAGCTCAGATGACAGTAATAAGTGTAGGATATTTTTGTTAAAACTCTTCTTACCCCAGCTAATTTTATTTTGAATGATTTAAATGGCTCCCTTCTTGTACAGCTTATTTAAACTGATGATTCAATTGACTCCCTCCCCTCTGATTATAAATTAGAAGAAAAATCAGCCATCCTTCTTACCAGCATAGATTTTATTTTGTGTTTAGTGGATGTACTTAAAGACTTAAGAGTCGTAAGTACCTCTATATTCTCACTTTAGTGTTTGAATAGGTAAATTATTATCAGAACTGTTAGTGTTAGCCCACCTGAAAAGCATAAAAGTAGGTTGAGTTAATTTTAAGATTCTGTAGTAAGAAGCCTTTGAGTTAGATAATTTTTCAACTGATTAAAGCATATGGGAACAAGTGTCAAATTAGAAGCATAGTGTTATTCACTGATACTGGAATCCTTAGGAGTTATCCCTCGGAGTTGACTAAGTATACATGTGAATTCATATACTCAGTTAAGAAGAAAAAAGTAAACTCTCAATCAGTTTTGGTATGCATTTCTTAGCATTCCAAATACCATAGATTCCAAAGGACAGTGTAAAAAGTGAGACTGTGTCTTGACTCAAAATGTATCCCATGATTTGAAACAGTGAATAAACAATTTTACCATAATCGGAATTTTAAAAGTTGCTGAGTATCAAACTTTATATGATTGTTTTCTTGCTGTATTCCAGATTCACAAAGAGCAAAAATAAAAGAACAAATGGTCCTGGGTTACAGCTTTTAATCAAGTTATTTTATGTCATGGAGCCACTGAAGAGTCAGAATTTATTAGAATATAATGATTTTATTTCGCTAAAACCCAACATATCATGCTTCAGATAGTGGTATTTTTCATCAAGGGGCTAAGTATTATGTAAATATGACATTTAATATAGTAATATAATATTTTAATACAATAAATATAGAATAAACAATATAATCAAACATTGTTAAAGCATGTGATTGGTGGGTTACTCAAGTATGCTGCTTCAGAATAATTACCACACATGCTATGTACAGATTGCCTTTAGAAAGAAAAAGTGGCATATGTGAATTTTTTCAACACTAAAATAATGCTGGGAAAAATTTGTACTTTCTTCAGTAATTTAGAAGAATTGTTGAATTATCCTATACTTGATGGGCATGTTTATGAAAATGAAATATCAAGAATCAACATTTATATTTGTTGAAAATGCTAAACAAATAAGCTTTGATTGAACACAATTTCTTAGCTATATTGGTATAGAGTGGGATATATTGGCACTTCCATGGTTTGTATATTGTGTACTTTACAGAGAACCCAGAGGCAGAAAAAGAATAAAAGAAAAACTTCCCAGCTTTCAGTAAAATCAACTGGAATGTCTACAATGTCCTTTCTTCACTGGATAATTTATATCTACATATTTCATCTTAGGTAAATTATTCTTTTAGATTTAACTTCTTAATAAACTTAATAAAATCAAATTAAAAATAAAACATAGTAAAGTTTGCTTTACTATATTTTTTAAAATGTCCCAACTTTTTAGTGTGTGTGTTCTTACCGGATCCAATAAATACTATTAAAAATTGTTATCTTTAGATGTCATGATATACAAGATATCCACTTGCATTGCTTGTGCTCATAACAGTTAATGAAAAAAAGGAGGAAAATATATTTGGCCATATGGTGTAGATAGTTATCACATTTCATTTTGAAAATAGGAACTTTTAAACTGAGAGTCAAGCTGATATTTAGTGTTCTTAAATGGCTAATTTGTTAATGGCACAATTTATAAAAAGAAAATCTAATTTTTGAAGAGGAGAGACGTGAATTAATACAATTTGTTTTGTGCAATAGATAAATAATATTTGAAACTAGGAAACAAATCTAATTCTATGATTTAAAGATAATTCAGAAAACAATCTACCAAAAACTAAGCTATAAATCCCTCAAAACAAAATATGTTCTAACAACTGATGAACATTTAGTGTAGAAACTGACCCTGGGAAAACCATTATCATAACTTTCTTGACCTCTGAGGGGCCTGTTGACACAGTACTATATATATCACCCTAAACATTTATTAAGTGTTCCTAGATGCCTGGCACTGAGGCAAAGAGCCTAAATACAAAAACAGTGTACTCAGCAAATTGGAATAAGAATGGGGGTAGCTTTTTTCTTTCTCTAATGCTAAAGAAATTATTTCTGCTTTAAACTGATTTGCAGAGATATTTACAATTAAAAATTGACTCATGACTGCTATCTAGAAAATGATCTGGAGTAAAAGATTAGTCAAATCCCCGTTCCTTCCATTTAAACCAATAAACCATTAAATTGTCCTTTCAGCTAGACACTAGCAGGAAATAGACATGCTCACATAAATCTGTTCATTTTCAACACCAGAACATTTGAGACATGGTCATCACGTTCTAACCATAGAAATCCTACCTGTTAGTAGGAAGGGGGAAAAAAAATTGAGGAGCAGTGGGAATTGAGCAAAGAGGGAGTGTGTGTGTGAATCTGTATGTTCATTCATTTACTAGCATAATGCCTGCTGCTTTAATCATTTCTTTTAAAATTGTACATATTTCAAAATATCTTGATGTCAAGGTAAAGGAAAATACATTTCAGTACTGAAAAATCCACCAGGGTTCCTGTCTAAAAATCACCTTTATTCCATATCCCTGAGTCATGATTTGGGTGCCGCTATATGCACTCTCACATTTTTACCGGGGTTTCAGTAACTCTAATTGACTTTTTCTCATCTCCCTGCCTTGGCCATTTCTACTGGGTCACATTCTTGCCAACTTCTGTCTACAAGGAAAGCTCCATGCCACTTTTCAAAGATACAGTTCTGTTTTGACAAATGTTTAGCTACATTTTTCAAATTTCATATCGGTATTAATCTTGGTGTCCTTTTCATAGAGTGAGGCCACTAGTAGGGAATTGTTCCCTTCTCTGTTCATTTATGAATCTAGCTTTAAAGTTTCCTTTCTGAAGACTCAGTGGAAGACTTGGTGAACATAGCAAAAATCATCTGCATGAATTCTGTAATAGATGAGAGAATCTTAAGTGGTCATTATGTCTATAATATTTAATAGTGTTCAGAGAATCTTGTGATTTTTTCCCCCACCAGATCCTGGTTTATCCATCCCAAATTCATTAAAGAGAGACTATTGAGAAACAATATATACATCAACAGATCTATATTCATCTGTGTGTCTGTGTTTAGATATATATCTACATCTGCATCAGTCTGTTACTTAAAATTCATTGTGGGGGTCTTATATTACATAAATGCTATTTGACTTTGAGATCATAAGGTCTTTGTAGCAGCCACCAACTGAACTGGTACCAACTTCTTTGAATGCTATTCAAAACATATTTTAGTATTTAGTGGAGACTTTAGTATTTTAGTTTTTAGTAGAGAAATGTACCTGTTTATAGCATGAGTGTTGAGATAGACACTAAACTTTTGTTAACTTTGTCTAGTCAAATAATCTTGATGATATGTATACATATATGGTATGAGTTAATTATTTCTTATTCTAATTTTACAATTTAAAGAAGATAGATCATTAAGGTCTAAAATAGAGTAAATCATCACTATACATGTTTCCAGCCAGTCACTAATTCAAAAAGTTATTAGCATGAAAAAGTCTCATAATATTCAAAATACATGTTATTTAAAACATAGGCAGTTCAAAGAGAAAGTGGACTGCAGACAACAATATTTTCAAACTAAACATCAGTACTCATTACAGACTCAAACTAGGTTCTTAATGTGATTAAACAGTAAAAAGCTCTTTATCCCATTATCAGTCCCTTGAGGTGAATTAAAACAATTGAAAAAGTAACCCTGAAGTGCTATAAATAATGTGTGTATGTGTGTTTAGGAATAAGGATCTAATGTGATTTTGTGGTGGTGTATATCAGGTGTTCGCTTGTCATATAAAGCAAGTTCAAATCCGATGGTATTCACAGATTATGAACCTTCATAAAATCAGTGGTGCAGGCAGGAGGCACCTCACACGTTTCAAGGGAATTGGTGTACTTATCATAAAGCAGTCACAGATGATAATCTCAAAACTCTAATTACAGGCTTATTGCAGTGTGAAATCTTTCATATTGAAAATAATGGCACCAGTATATATTTAGTCAGCATGCTCAAATGTATCAATAAAAATATCAATAGGTGGAGCCTGTTCTCTTAATATTTCATATTCTCTATCTATTCAAAAAATCACAATTAACCTTTTACCATAGACACTGAACATGTTTTGTTCACATAGGGAACTGGAGAAAAATTGCTTATTTCCATGATAAACACTCATACATATTTCTTTGCTGCAGAAGTGGGTCACACAAGCACCTGAATGTGATCAAAATCACGTCCGTCCCGTGGCTTTTTCTGTTTTGTGACACATGTGGGGACTCCTCGGCGACCGTGTGGGAACCTGACACAGGCTGCATTCAAACACGCCGCACCTGTGTGCCTCTCCAGGCTGACGTGGCATGTGTTCGTTTCCCAGAGATACAAATGGTGTGGAGTGGAGGGCACAGCACCCCTGGGTATTCATTATTCTGGGTGATCACTTGGGAGCGGCCAATTTGAAACCACCCTGGCAATAAGAAAGAAATCAACGTGATTTGTACAGGAGGTGACGGCTCTAGGGCTTCTTTTGGCCGGATGTCATTTAACATGGATGAACTGTAAGTGCCTAAAATGGGGACGCTTATCATGGAGGAACAGTGAGCTTGTTCAGCCACACAGAATGCTTCGTACAATATTGTTCAGCATAAAAAAGGCAGAAGGGCAGCAATCAATGCAGAAAGTGACAAACCATTAAGCTAATCCTATAAAGATCTGGCCTGGCAGGCGGCACATTTCCTGAATACTTAGAAAGCATGAGAGAGGCTTATTAATGGTTCATCACAGTTCTTGCACTGCTTACATTGCTAATATGCAAACACTGCCCTTTTTTAGTTGGGATTTTCAGCACATCAGGACGTCACTTCCATGGCTACTGTATTTTTTTTTTCCTCCTGGGTAATTGAAGCATTACCATAGAAGACAATGATTGATGATGTCTTTAAAGGTCTAAAAAAGCACAGGCTATTTTTGAAACTGTGCCATGTCTATATAAGGCGAGAAGAAGGAACAATCTGAATTCTACGGAATGCTAGAGCAACAACAACAGAGCCCTGAGGCTTTCGTAGAGATCAGGGCTACTTTCATTTTTTTGCTCCCACTCTCTGCACCCTTGCCTTTCCCCCTTTGGATTTATAGGCTACAGCTTGGTTAGTGTAAGGAATACTCTGCTGTTTGTCAGATGCTCAGTGTAATTAGACCATTGTGCTAGGAAGGTTTGGCTCCACACTTCATTCCTAGGAGCTGCAAAGCTGTTCTTGCCTTTGAAAGCTGCTTGGCTGAGTTGAAAACAAGAAATGGTGGTGGTGATGGTGTGATTAGCATTGTTTTGCATTTAGCATAACAGCTTTCTGCATAGTATTTACAGTTCTTAGAAACTATTACCTTATGTAGATAAGTATCTTCCTCCACTTATTATTTGACTTTCTCTCCTCCTCATCATCTCCTTTCAACTTTCTGTCAGTGTTGATTCAATCCAAGAATCCTTACTGTGAATCTACAGCACCTTGTCAGGCAGCCGGGACACAAAACTATCTCTTTATTTATGTGTTTTTTAATTTCCTGTAAAAACTCTTATCTTGTAAAATACACACACTATAACAAATATATTTTATCCTAAAAATACTGTGTTTTCTTTTCTTTTTCTCTTTGTCCTGTGCAAATTGAGTAAAAAGGCAGAGAGAGGATTTATTTCTGAGGATAGGATTGTTAAAGGTGCGAACTGTGGGTGGGTTTATGTCAATTCATCTCTATCCATTCACAGTCATTTTAAAAGACTAAAAAAGTAGAATCTAGTTCTTTAAATTGTTTGAACTGGCCCCAAATACTTGATTTAATACAAATCTAGTACATGCCAAATAAGTAATTAAAGCTGTAAAATCTAATGGAAGCCATAGGAAGCAGGTTACTGAAACTGTTTTTTTTTTTCCCACCAGTTCCAGCAATTTTGACCATGTGAGCTTAGCCAAGTTAAACTTTCTAGAATTTGGTCCCTTATTTTTAAATGAAAATAATAATACTTTCCTTGCATGATTGTTCTGCATGTTATAGTAGAAAATGTCATCACAGTATATGACACACAGCAAGATCTCAAGAAAACCAACAAAACAACATATCAAAAACATTCCTTTGGAATTGGGCAAAAATTCTTTTCTGCTCAGCATTTTTTTGTTGGAAGACTCTCTTAATATGTTTCTAAATCTGTATTTTTTTCTATTTTTGAATATTATCTTCTTGTAAACAAAAATGAAATATATTTATTCAGTTAATAATTTTTTTCATATACTTCACACATAAAATAAATTAGGATGCGGAGGGAACAGTTGAAGAAGATTAAGTAAACTGCCTAAGGTCACCGTGAAAAATAGTAGAGAAAAAGAAAGAAAAATAACAGAGAGGAATGATTGAAAAGAGTAGAGGACTAAAATGTAAGTTCTAATACCTTGTCAGCTGCTCAGCATTAGTTCTGAGATTAGAACAACACTTCCACTGAAAAAGGAAGAGAAATTATTCTTCTCTGAATAATAAAATCCTTGAGGGTGGCTTCACAACAAATTGACATAATTTTAACCTGTAATGTATCTAAAAATACCACTCTGTGTGTCTAGTTTTCTCCCTGGGGACTGTTCATGTGCTAAGGCGCCTCCTCTTCACATATCTCTCCTCTCTCCACTTGTTGGCCAGACCTGCTCTGCAGACGTTATAATTTCTCATTTCAACAACCAGTGTATGACACCATATGCAATGCAGGACGTGAAGTAAGCCCAAATCCCTGACCTTCAGAAAGTCAAAGCTATTTAGGTAAAGAGGCTTCTCAGGCTCAAACCTCTAGATCCAAATACGCTTTTAAGTGATTATTGTGTATTCTCCAAGTTTTGAGCATGCCTTTCTGTATCACTTCCTCTATGGGAATATTCAGCAGAATCACATTAATCTCTAATTACATTTATTTTCCTGTCCAGCCTCTGAACCTAAAATTAAATTTTTATATAATCCAAGCCACACTGATATAATACACTCTTCCCATTAGGAATTTGACTGTCATTATACCATGCTTTACAAGGCAATGGGAAATTAATTTGGCTCAGTTGTGATGTGCTTTTAGGCTCTGAACTTACAACATAATGATGTACAATTTCTCCTTTGCTTCAATGTACTGAACCACTGAGCCATCCTCTGCGTATCTCCAGGGTACCTGTCAAGGACGCTTAATTTGCATACCCCACCTCCAACACAAACATACATAGAAGACAACATTCAAACTTAAGGGAAAAAAATATTCATGGCGTAGGAGAGGAGTCACCAGGCTGTCCTGGAAAGGAGAAAAAGAATAATAAGTATGACAATTACTGTATACACTCTTCAAGTGTCATGATATGTTGGTTATTTTGTGAAATGTGTTAGATACATGATACTTCCTCACAAATCACTTAAGAGGTCATTCAATCCCTATTAATCTAATTTTCATAGTGATAGGAAATGGGCAACTCTAGTATTCTATTATGGTCCAGAACAAGAATTGGGCTCAAGAGTTGAAAATTTTTAGTACAAGTTCTCTAGGATCTCTGGACATATCCAAAATAAGGTCACTGTTACAGACTCAATTTTGTGCCCCTAAAGGTCATATTTTGATGCCCTAAACTCCGGTACTTTAGAATGTGACTGGTTTTGGAGATAGGACCTTTAAAGAGGTAATTAACTTAAAATGAAGCTGCTGATGTGGGTCCTAATCCAGTCTGACTGTGTCCTTACAAGAAGAGGAGGTAGGACACACAGAGCGACACCAGGGGTATGTGCACACAGGGAGACACTAAGATGTGTGCACACAGAGGAAAGAGCAAGTGAAGTGAAGCCCCAGTGAGAAGCAGCCATCCATAAAGCAAAGAGAAAGGCCCTCAGAAAAAAGCACCCTTGCTAATACCTTTTCTTGACTTCTAGTTCCCAGAACTGTGAAAAATGTACTTCTGTTGTTTAAATCACCCAGTCTGCGGTATTCTGTTATCACGGCAGCCCTAGCAAACTAATATGATCATAAATGTGGACTTCTTTATCAATATCTACATGAGTTGTTACAATTATTTACCACATCCCTCGAACTGTAATGCAGCCAATATGCCAAACATACCCATTCATTGATAAATTTAAGTCTTATTTCCAAACTTCGATGTCTCTAATTCGTTTTGCATTGTCAATGACCCTTGTATTTCAATTCCATTCATTTCAAGATATAATTTATTTCCTATTTTCCAGCTTTCTCCTTGACTTCTTCACCTATGGATTCCTCTCTTCACCCATTGCCAATTGGTATTTCTAGGCTATTGTGTGCATTACCTTCATCTCCTTGTCTGTACTCTCTAAAGGAAACTTTGCATTCTCTCATGTGTATATTCTCTCATGCTAAAAACCTCCAAATTTTGTCTCTATCCTACATTCTTTTAAATCTGGTGAAATATTTTTACAATTTGTATTATGATGCAATACTTAAAAATATGACACTTGTGTGTTAGAGATAGATTATGTTTAGTCATAATAATAAAACAAATGTCCATAAAACCATGCTCCTTCCTAAGATGTATTATCCACTGGTTTGAAGCCATGCTTTTCTCCAATACCACCCTCCTACTTTCTCACTGGAAAATAACCATTACCCTGCGTATTGCATTTATCATTACCAAGCCACTTGAAAAAAAATTAAATCTATTTAAGTATTCCTAAATAAAATATAATTTTTTTTAGTTTTAATTATGGTATCATACTGGATGTGGTCTTGAGGGACTCATATTTTTCACTCCACACTGAGTTGTTTCTAAGATGCAATGACATTGCATGTGACTACAGTTTGCTCTTTTAACTACTTCATGATATTTAATGCCATTTGCCAAACATCTGGGACTACATGTCTTGCAGAAACACTAACTAAAAATGTTATCAGCAAGCCTGATGCTCTTAAATCTGGAACCTAGATAGTATTTTTAGGTCATTAAATATGAAATGTTCAATTTTGAATCAAAAGTTTAGTTTATCATGTCTCAAACAACAAGGAGTACAATTAATCCAAGTATGTGCCTAAACTATTGACACAGTTTTGCCATCTTAACAGTAGTTTGTTTATGCCAGCAGCGAAGAAGCCTGGAGAGCAAGTAGCAATGGAATTGCAAAAGGCGTTTTCCACAAGTTGTTGAGAAGTGAGTATTTTCCCTTGTAAGATGTGGTCCAAAGGTTGGAAGAAATGGTAGTCAGTTGGTGCAAAGTCTGGTGAACATGGTGGATGAAAGTTTCCAAGTCCAGCATCTATAGTTTGAGCAGCATTGTGCGTGCGACATGTGGTCGAGCATTGTCTTGCAAAAAGATTTAGACATTTGCTATAATCAATCGACTGATCAGAATTCATGAAGCTGTAGTGGATAATACCAGCTCTGGACCACCAAACACACAACACTAGATTTTTGATGAATATTTGTTTTTGGACTGTGTTTTGGCACTTCATCCTTATCTAATCATTGTGCCTAATGCTTGCGATTGTCAAAAAGAATCCATTTCTCATCACACATAACAAAACAATACGGTGTAGAAATGGTTCACCTTTATGTTGTGACAGCAAAGAAAGGCAAGCTTCCAGACGATTTCTCTTCTGATGCTTGTTTAATTCATGTGGAACCCATCTATCCAGCTTCTTTACCTTGCCCATGTGTTTCAAATGGTGCAATATTGTTGGAATAATAACATCAAACCTTGCTGCTAATTCATGCGTATGTTGAGATGGATTCGCTTCCACTACAGCTTTCAGCTCATCACTATCCACCTTGGTCTCAGCTCGCCTGTGTGGCTCATTTCCAAGATTAAAATCACCAGAATGGAATTTCTCAAACCATCGATATGCTGTGTGTTCATTTGCCACATTCTTCCCAAACGCTTCATTGGTATTTTGAGCTGGGTGAGCTGCATTGGTTCCAGGACAGAACTCATATTTGAAAATAACACAAATTTTTGACTTATCTGTGGTTTCACAAAAATTGGTCTAAAAAACAATTTGAAAGATAATCACAGGCCAAAATGGGCATTTGAAAGACTGAGGATATACCTTCACAATAAAAATAAAACAAGAAGTGTCAAAGTGAAATGTCAGAGATATCAACTATCAAACTTGGAATTAATACTTAAGGAAATCGGACATTTCATACTTAATAACCTAAATATACAAAAATCTAGCATCAACTTTAACTTTTTTCTTTTTTTCAACATATTTTCAACAGATGATTTAATAAAACTAGATGATTTAATCATTATGACATTATCCTCTCTTTACTCCTTCCAATGCCATGGTTTGAGTCCAAGCCATTAGCAGCTCATGTTTGACCATTGCATCAGCCTTCTAACTCATCTCTGTATACCACTCTCCTCACCAATAATCTAGGTCACAATATGCTCAACTTCTGATGGTTTGCCTTTGCCTGCGGGATGCATTTCAAACTAACTTGCATGGTATTCAAGATTCTTCGTTATTAAATATCCATTCTTTAGGTATCATAGTGAGAAACGCTACTCTCCTCTCACTTCTACTTGTTTGCTCTCCCACATATTTAATTTGTGGGAGAAATGGCAGCACACGTTGGTTGCTGGTTCAGAGCTTGTACCACATCGTTAACAACAACAACACACTAAGTTATTAGTGTGATTTCTCTTCTCCAAAGATATGCCTGACTGACCCATATCCCATTTTCTATTTTATAACCCTAGCTGCTTAGGGACACTGGAATAAATATTATTACTAGTGAGTTCTATCAGTATCGTTGCATTGCCTTACTTCTTTTGAGGCAAAATTAGTTTGTCAGTAAGAAACTAAAAGACATTCCAACATATGGAGCCTTATATTCTAGATAGGTTAATTTAAATTAAAATTGGCCTGAAGCTGTGTCTGTAAGTAGTGAAATGCAACCATACTTAGTATATAAACAAACCGCAACCTACCTCAGCATATATTCTTGTAACACATAGCTGAGTCTCAGCTAATCATAGCATCCCAGCTTCAGTCAATCACAGGCAGCCAACTGACCAGACCAGGTTCATATAAATGCCTCATCACTCCATGCCCAAATAAGGCAAATGCCAAGGTGTAACCAAACAAGTTGGTCTGTAGGTCAGTTCCTTTTTCTGTCTATAAATACTGCCTGTTCACATTGCTGAGAAGAGCTCTCTGAACCTTTTCTAGTACAGCATACTGCCCCATTCATAAATTGTTCTTTGTTCAAGTAAACTCTGCTAAATTTAATTTGTTGAAAGTGTTTCTTTTGGCCAGGCGCGATGGCTCACGCCTGTAATCCTGGCACTCTGGGAGGCCGAGGTGGGTGGATCGCTGGAGGTCAGGAGTTCGAGACCAGCCTGAGCAAGAGTGAGACCCCGTCTCTACTAAAAAAAATAGAAATTATCTGGCCAACTAATACATATATATACAAAAAATTAGCCGGGCATGGTGGCACATGCCTGTAGTCCCAGCTACTTGGGAGGCTGAGGCAGTAGGATCACTTAAGCCCAGGAGTTTGAGGTTGCTGTGAGCTAGGCTGACGCCACGGCACTCACTGTAGCCCGGGCAACAAAGCGAGACTCTGTCTCAAAAAAAAAAAAAAAAAAAAAGAAAGTGTTTCTTTTAAAAGGAGACATACATGCAAATAACTAAAATAATGTGAAAAATGTCAATAATACCATAAATAAAGGTCTTTGGAAGCACAAGCAGGAAGCACTTAAGAAGCCTGATGTCAAGGAAGATGTTATAAAGACACTCAATAAATATTTGTGGTAATTACATGAAATTAGTCAAAATATTTAACTTCTTTATTTTTCAGAGAAATCTACCACTCACTTCAGGTAAAATGTGAAAGAAAAATATTAAGGATATTATATTTAGCAGATATAAATCAATACGATAACCTCCGGGATGGTATATTGGGTTTCTTGCTTGTTGGGTTAGAGTTTGAGCTGAATCACTTCCACATTTCATAAACCATGTAAATATCAAAGACATAAACTTCAATTAAAGTTTTCATTTATATTTATGTTCCTTTAAGTATGCATTCACTCTGTGTGTACATGTGTATATGCATCTACATCTGTCAATTGATTTATCTATAACATATTTTGGGGGGTATACATATGAATATATAGGTATCAAGTGGTCTTTCTATAAAACGAGTTCATTTTCTGGTAATGATGGGGCAGGTGATCAAGCCCAACACTCCTGCTGGGCACAACTAAAAGAGCTGGGTGAGATCATTTAAATATTAGTTTAAAAGCTTTGAAGAGTTGACAAGATATTGAGCAATTTCCAGGCCAAATCTGGGTCAAAATGGGAGCACACAAAATTGTTTGCACTTTAAAGGCACTTGCCAATCAGTAAGAAAAAGCTGTGAAGTTGAAATATAATTTTAACAACCTCATTGACTAGAAAGTAAAAAACAAAGCTCAAGTTTTATGGAAGTTAAAAACTTTGTAAGAGAAATAAATTTATAGTATAACTTATTTATAAAATAATACATTCACAAAATGTAATCATTTTAATTTACTTAGTAAATTAAACTGGGACATTAAACTGCAGCCTCAAAGGGATACACCTTTAAAGAAATACCTGAAGTGAATCAGCCTTGAATTCACTGTTCACCTTTGCATCACTTGAGGGGGTGAAGGAAGTCTTAAGCCTTGAGCATGGATTAAAGTGAGACAGGTAGCATTTTCAGTTCCCTAATAGAAACAAAAGTTATCTTCCCTGAAGGAGAAGTGAATTATGTTAACCTTATTTTACTCCTACGATATATTTTAAAATAAATAATCATTTAACAAGCAAAGGTAACCAGGCTTGTGTGGAAACAAAACATCATGAGTGAGACATGGCAAATACAAAAGACAATGAAAAAAATTAAAATATATATATATATATATGTACACATATTGAATGTATCAAACAGAGACTGTAATACAATGGTAATTTCTACTGTTAAAAAATAAAAGTCTTAAAAAATATTTTTCAGGGAACATGTAGAGCAGGTTTCAAAAGGAACCAAATAGGAATTCTAGTACTGAGAAGTAAAATGCAGTAGTTATAAATCCAATGGATTGATGTCACCCCAAATTAGAAATAACTAAGGAAAGAAATAAGGAACTGAATAACAAGTCAGTGAGAATTATCCAGAATGTAGCCTGAAGCTAGCACAAAATAAAAAGTATAGAAGTACAGTTAAGGAAAACAGAATACTCAGTGAAAAATTCTAATTTCAATAAAGACAAGTTGCTGACCTCTCCATAATGGAAGGGTCCTATGTAGTCAACCTTCCCTGTGGGTGAAATCAAATAAATCATTTAAATCAATTGAGTCAATTAAATCAATGAAATATATTTGAATTGATTTTTTTCTCTTTAAGACAAAGAGACAAAAGAGCAAAAAAACTATTTCAAGAGTTAAGTCTGAGAATTTTATAGATTTTTGAAAGATATCAATTTATATATCCAAGATGGCCAAGAATTCTAAGACAGAAAGAAAATCACAACTAGAAATATCATTGTCAAACTACAAAGAAAGAAGATAGAGAGATATACCTTGAAACCATCTAGAGAAAAACGAATACAGACTTAATTCAAAAGCCAGTTGACTTTTCCATATTAATAATGGAAATTAGAAGCCAAAAAATAGTACCAAATCAATATGGTGAAAAATTATCTGTCATATAGAATTCTATACCCATCAAAATATACTAGGTAAGAGGGCTGAATAAAGATACTTTTTAGACAAAAAGCAAAACAAAAAAATTGTTAGGCTTCAGAAAGCAAATTATCTTGTTAATTCATTTTGTAGGCTTACTACTTATCAACACATTTTAAGCAAAAACAAAGTCAAATGTCCCAAAAGAGAATAATCCAAATCTACTTAGAATATAAAAAATTTTAATAAAATAATATCTCATGAGGTCTTAAAATAGATGGCATTAAAATATATAACACCAATATTATATAAGTTGGAAAGGCAGTAACATGAGTTTTTTTCACTGTTATAAAAGTTCCTTAGAGTGTTCAGGATGAGGCTAAAATATGCAGGAGATTTTTATAAGTTAAAAAGGAATTATTCAATTTATAGGTAACTACTGAAGGGGTAGAAATAGAGCTTATAGTTTACAAACAAATAAAGGTAAAATTGGAACAATAAAGCGCACACAAAAATAAAAAATTTCTAAAAAGTTCTCCTCAATTGATCCTCTTCCATTTGCAATAGACTGTTATTTACATTTCTTTTTTTAGAAATCCAATGAGGATTTCAATATATACCTTTATTTTTTAACAAAATATCAATTTTTTTAAACAAAAAATATTTGCTTTTACTATATTTTATCACACTTGATCATATTTTCATTGCAACTTACTTCTCTGGTTTTTTCTTTATTTTAGAAAAAAACCGCTGTCTGCATCACCTTGCATATGTAAGGAAGTGAATAGAGGAAGTTATTTCAAGCACCTCAAAATAGAGTCAGTATTTCTTTTATCACTCTTATCTTTACATTACTCTTATCCTTATATCACCCTATGTTAAATAAGCATAGTTGAGTCACCATTGAGATAGTTATTAGCCAAAGAAATTTATATTAAATTTGAAACTTTCTAGTGTCTTCATTTATTTATTATTTATAAATGTATTAATTAATTCATTTATTCAAAGCTAGTTGGGTGCCAACAGTATTGTAGGTTGTAGGTACTGGGTGCTGAGATACAGGAGAAACACAAACATTTTTTAAAGTTGTCTTTGTGGATATTGCATTCTACTAGGAGAATACAGACAAAATACAATGCAGATGAATAACCAAAACATAGAGTATGTTAGCTGGTGACAAGAAAAAAAATAAAGCAATAAAAGATGATGTCAGTGTCAGGAATAAAGTATTAATATTTAATTTAGATAAGAGGGAAGGCAAGTCTTAACTGGTCTTGAGGCAAATATGTCAAGACCTGAAGGGGGTGAGAGAGTGCACCATGATATCATCTAGGGAAAGATTATTCCCAGCAGAAGGAAAAGTGTTTATACCCAGTGGTATTTGCTGGGTAAGGGTCTGTTATCACATCAGATCCAGAAAACTAGAAATGATTTGTTCATTGAATTAATAAAAGCATTTGACATAACATAATTTCATTTATTATGTAGACAGATTTTATAATGCATTGAAATAATATTTTATTACAGATTTAAACTTTATGTTCTAATATATCAGTGATAATGTAGTAATATGTCAAAAGGTAAAGTTTTAAAATACTATTCCAGTCAGCATAATTCTGAGAAAGTTGTTGGAGAATGGCAGGTTACATTTCCTCACAAAAGTATCACGACCACCATGCAAATAAAAAAGATCTATTTTTAAAATATGCTGTAATGTGCTATTTCACTCAAAATGTCATATGGTCATCATCCTTAATAAATAATTGATAGATAATTATTCAAGTGTACAGGTATATTATTATTCTATCAAAATAATATTTATTTTTGTAGAATCTATGATAGTTCTCAAAATGATTTTACATACTTCATTTTTATAATAGTCCTGCAAGTAGATAAAGTGGTATCTGTTTTTCATGTATCTTAAATAGAGATTCCAAAAGATTTAGGTTGCCCCATTTGCATGTAAATAATAAGTATCAAATGATAGCTAGAAATTCAGGCTGTCACATGCTCTGTGTAATGTTCTTTTTACTGGTCTTTGCTATAGACATATTTTATAGCATTCAACAAAAGAAATTTCTCAAAGGGAAGACACTTGAATATAAACAAATTTTTATTTGTGAAAATTATCATTTCTGTGTATAGCAACTTTTGCCCTCATTAGAAATTATCCTAATTACTAGAAGTAGAAAAAAATATAAAATTTTCTTTTTTATTGCAAATGGAATGATTACATGGATTACATAAAATGTGAAAAATGTGACATAAAACAATGTACATAAGCTGCATAAAAAATATTTACTACTTAAATTTATATTTTTAGAAAACAAACATTTTTAAATGCTTGATATAGAATTTAAAAATCTCATCAGATTAGAAGTACATTAACACATTTATGCTGAAGTGTTATATTTTTTCATTTTGAAATTGCTTTGGGAAATTGGATACGCTTTTTTTCCCATTAATGCAGGGTGAGTAATTTTGTGTTTGTCTTGCCTCACTGATGTATAATTTTAGACCTTATAAGCCTTCAGTGATTTTCCTAGAGCCTTAGGACAAGATCTATGTTTTAGTTCATTTTTGTTCCTATAAAAAAATACCTGAGACTGGGTAATTTATAATGAACAGAAATTTATTGGCTTACAGTTCTGGAGGCTGGGAAGTACAAGACTGAGGGGCCAGCTTCTGGCTGGGGCCTTCTTACAGTGTCATCCATGGCAGAAGGCAGGAGGACAAAAGAAGACAAAAGAGGGCTACACTGGTCTTTAATAGTGGCAATAATCCCACCCTTGAGGGTAGAGCCCTCATGGCATAATCACTTCTTAAGGGGGCCATCTCTTTACATTGACACAATGGCGATTTCATTTCAGCATGAGTTTTGGAGGGGACAAACATTCAAAGAATACCAACCTACTTCCCTCAATATTTCATCAAAAGTTGAATGTGAGAAACTGTATTAAGGAACAAATGTAACATCTTCTGGATTCAAATTTTAAAACAAGAAAAGGTAGATCAACCTAAATGTGTCCAAAAATTTATTAGTGACAATAACTCTGTATTAGTTCCCTGTGGCTACTATTAATATAACAGATACCACAAAATTGGTGGCTTAAAACAACCTAAATTTACTCTCTCACAGTTTTGGAAATCAGAAGTCCAAAATCATTTTCACTGAGCCCAAATCAAGGTGTTGGCTGGGCTGTGCTCCCTCTGGAGGTTTAGGGGAAAATTCTTCCCTTGCCTCTTTTAGGCAGCTGGTATTATATGGCTACATCACTCCGATCTCTGCCTCACATTACCCTGATCACATCATCTACTCTTCTTATGTATGTGTCAAATCTGCCTCTGCTTTATAAGAATGCTGTGATTGGATTTAGAGTTTACCCAGATAATCTAGGATAATCTGGATTAACCACATCTGCCAACACCCTTTTTCCTTATAAGGTAATAGTTAGCTACAAGTTCCAGATATTGGGACCTAATATGTTTGGGTGGCCAGTGTTCGGACTACTACAACTAGATTAAAAACAATGACACCAAGGACAACAAAACTCCAAAACTTTATATATAATAGAATGTAAATAAATAAATGCAGTGCAACCTGGTTCTTCTACTGCTCCTCTAAATTGTGGAATTATACAAATGCAGATCTCCACAACCTTGCCAGTGTAGACTTAGCCCAAGAAGAACAAAAGTACTCAGTAAAAAAAGATAATATCTTCTATTTAATCAAGTGAGGGCATATTTTAATCACATGTGGTTTTATAATCTAAAAACCCTTTGAAAATCAAAATGAGCTTACAATTTTCATCTATTAAATTAACACTTAATGAGCAATATGGTATTGTCTGTTGCCTAGGATATGGCACAACTAGAACTCTCTGACATTGTTCATGGCATTTTACATTGACAAAAACCCTTTGAAAATATTTTTGGCTTATACATCAAGAGAAAAATGTTTTAACCTTTGACATGTTAATTAACTTCCGGGAATCTTTTCCTGAAGAAATATTATTAATACAGGAAGTCTAGAAGAACCAATATACTTTTTGAAAAAAAACATGGATTTCCTGACCCCAGAATCCTACCTTCCACCATCCACTTGCCTCAGAGTCAGGAGGCAGAAACAGGAGGGTTGCTCACTGAGGATGCAGTGGAGGTTGGACTTAGAGGATCCCTGAAGTTTCTTGTCATGTTTTTGTCTTTTTTTTTTTTTAGATCTTGCTATGTTTGCCAGACTGGCTTCGAACTCCTGGGATTAAGTGATCCCTCTGTCTCAGCCTCCAAAGTAGCTGAGACTCTAGGCATGCACCATCACATTTGGCCAAATGTGTTTTTAATAACAAAACTTTGGAGATAATCAAAGACCTTGCATATAAAATATCATTTAGTTATGTTATGGTTAAATTATTCAATTGAGAAAAATAAATCCATTGAAATTATAGTTTTGAAAATAATGAAATAAAGAACATATAGTAGCAAACAGTGATTATAGTAAGAGGATATAATGGCTCATTTGAAAATCTACTTTTATATTTTATGCTTGTATTTTCATAATAAAAAACATATTTTAAATTTATTTGCCTTTTTTTTTCTAATTTCTTATCTTTAACTTATAATTTTCAGGATCTTCAATTACAATGTTTCTGAATCCATTATTATACATACTGTTTTGGAAAAGTCATTATCACACTGACGATTTTCTTGATCCCTTCATGGCACCTGTCCATGAAACTAGTAAACTCATTTTTTAGCTCACATCTTGTCATTATAGGCAGAAAAAAAGCACTCTTTTTGAATTCCAGCAGCCACGTTTGGACAGGGAGAGAGAGCTTTCTCAATCCAAAGACAGATACACTTTCTTTGGAAGTGTAAATTCCATTTAGTAACTGCAAAAGTATTGACTGGCTTCATATATTATGGATAATTTGAAATATATCTTTTTATACAATTGAAAATACAGGATTTCCTTTACTTTTTTCTCCCACGAGTGAATTTCATTATTAATACAATGTTGTTTTAAAACTCATTCCATTTATTTTTTGACCATTTTTGTGAGCCCCAGAATTGTTGGCTTACACATAATTTATTAATCATCTTATTGATTTTTTTTGTTTGAAGGTAGAAACCTGTTAAAGTCATAATCTAGTCTGACATGATGTATTTTAATTGCCTTAATGATGGACAATCTATCAATATTTGGAGAGGTTTATTTCAGTGTTTGATCACACTCAAACATAGACTTTTATTTATACTTTTATTTAAACTCCTAGGACATATTTGTTACTATGAAAAATTTGATTCATAAAACTGGAATTCATATTGCAATTAATATTAATTAATAAGTAATTCATATTGCACAAATTGATTAACTTTTATATAAATTCAAACAATTATTAAGTTTTCTCTGAGCTTTCTTCCTACCTGTAGCCCATCTTCATCTTCACTCCACAATACCAATTTTAATTTTATTTGGTTTATCTTTTTCTTTTAATTGTGTTAGCATTTTGCGTTTCTACTAATATTGTGTACCTGCAAGTGTCCAGTAGGTATTCTTTAATTTATATAATCCTAAACTTGAAAGAGATTTTAAAAGGCAATTCGTCAATAGTTGACTCTAAGACTTCCCTTTGTATCTAATTCAGAATAGACATTTTCTGACTACATGTTGATATGTTAGTTGGGATACTGGCTGTCGCTCACCTTCACCAAGGAGGAAGATCTATTCCTTTTTTATTTCTTCCCCTGGGTGCAATGAAGTTCTCTTAAATTCTTCTGGGTTAATAATTCATTTAGAATATTCTCATATCTGCCCTAGGGAAAAATACTTTGCTTTGGGGAAAAAATGTCACTTTGTATTTAATTCTCTGCAGTTTCTAGAAGTGGTATGGCAAAACAAATTAGTGAAAATCACCCTACTTTTCTGATGTGAAAAATACGTTGTCGACGTCCACAACAGTTCACTTTGTATCAATGTGCGTGAAAATAGGAGTTAAAGTTTTATTTCGTGCCTACATTCTTTCACAGTCACTTATTTGTTTCCCCCTAGCGCATAGAAACATCACGTTTAAGTGCATATCCAAACAGGAATCCAAAAGAATTTGGATAGTCATATCCAAAAGAATTTGACTATATAATAATATAATTTGCAACCTGAAAATCCTTTTTCCATGTCGGTGGGTCATATGATATTTTTCATCTTTCTTGATATTATCTTGAAGTTCATGTGTACTGTCCTCACGTCTGTCACAGAAAACCTCCCATTTATTAATAGGAAGGAAAAATTGGAAATTTTTCCATTGCAATACATATTATGCAGTTTTTTCAGATAGTGTAATAGTGTTTAAAAAAAAACTTCACTAGTCTCCCATCTGATTTTTATCATTAAGATAGTCTATAAAAGGGGAAAGTAATAAACAACAAAAAAATTAAACACTTAGGTGTCATTACTCAAGCAAACACCTAATATTATTTTCATAAGTACTTTTCTAGAAATTGAATTAAAATATAATTTATGAATATATAAATAAACTGAGAAACATGCTCTAGACATTTACAATATAAATGTATCACCATCCTATTTTTATATAAAAATATATCATTTTACTTTTTACTCAACTCCTATAGTTTTGTGATATTTGAGAACAGACTAAGTATGAATATGCAGTACCATAAAATTAACTCTATAATATTTATGTAAATTAATGACTTAAAAATGAGAAAGTGTTTAGTTTTATTATGGATATATATTGAAAGTAAAATTAATGAAATCATTGGAATTTTTATTTATTTTTACAGATATGAAATTAATTCTCCCCACATTTTTTACTACTTGAATGCAGTAAAGGAGAATTAATTATTTTATTACAGCACTCATGAAGATGAGTGGAGGAAAGAGATGTCAAATTGAACTAAAGACTGCAGATTCAATTTCCGGGAGAAAATATCTCTTTCCCTTCCTTTTTTTCCATGTATGGATATACCCAGACCCAAATTAACAAAGTATGTCTGACAGGTATGTGAATAGGGACAGAGGGGACTCAGAAAACAAATGTGCCCAAGCACCCTCTTGAGCATTTCTCCAGAAATTTGGAAGTCCTTTAAGCCTTCATACAATCAATGAACTTGAGGCTTTATTTTTTAACTGATATCTAGAGAAGCTTAGTTTGGACTATTGCCTAAGAACTAATACCTACACTACACGTGTTTCATAAGTTTTTGTCTCATTTTGAAGCCAGTCTGAAAAGGCTACATACTGTAAAATTCCAATTCTGTGACATTCTGGAAAAGGCAAAACTATGGAGACAGTCAAAGGATCAGTGGTTGCCAGGAGTTGCCAAGGAGGGAGGGATGAATAGGCAGAACACCGAGGAATTTTAGGACAGTAAAACTACTCTGGCTGATACTATAGATACATGTCATTATATATTTGCCAAACTGATAGAATGTATCACGCCAAGAGTGAAGCCTAATGTAAACTATGGACTTTGAGTGATAATGATGTGTCAATGTAGGTTCATCAACTGGAACAAATGTACCACTTTAGTGGGAAATGTTTTTTTTTTATTTGTATAAATTTATGGGTTACAAGTAAAATTTTGTTACTTTATGGATTGCATAAAGTCAGGGATTTAGATTATCCATCACCCAAATAACATACATTGTGGGGGCAGGGGACATATGAAAAATCTCTGTATCTTCTGCTCAGTTTTGCTATAAACCTAAAACTGCTCTGAAAAATGAAGTCTCATCTTTATACATGTTTTCACTTTTAGTTGGCTTGATCTTCACTATCGTTCGTGAGATTCTTAGATAAATCAGCTTAACTGTTACAGTTCTACTATAGCCTACAATTCTGTCTAGAGTTGTATTTCTTACTAAAAAAGGAAGAAAAAAACAAGTCACATGTCTCATACAGATCCCATAGCCAATGCCATTCTTTCTGGATTCTCAAAAATTAATGATTTAGCTCAATGTTCTTTATAGTTCATATGCACTTTTTTCTTATTCTTTATCTCTTGTATTAGTTTTAAAATGATAAAACTGAAAAGTATGAATTTGACAATTTTTCCAAATTGTTCCTGGCCCACTATAGTGATATAAACTTGATACTTTGCCTTCACTTACCTTACTTTTAGAGGAATTATTTCTGCTACTTTTAGAGCAATCTTCCATGTTTATCTAAATGTATTAATAGAATCTGTTTTATTGACTAAAAGTGATCCTCATAGATTGTTCTGTATGTCTTTTATATCATCTTCACAGCACTTGGTTTACTGCCAAGAGTGATAACCAAGTCTATGCATGAGAGTATGTACTAAAATCAACAGAAAAAAATATAAAAAGGCAATCCAGTACTATTTTAATGATTTCCAGTATCAACATGGAAAAACAAAACATGTACAAAAGACCATATGGAAAGTAATATTTGTTCAGAGAATGTAGGAGAATATGCAGACAACTTGTTGGTCCTCTGAAGCAATTTGATCAGTGTCTAATGAATTCTTGTTATATCACCACCCATATCATTATCCAGTACTTCACAGATTTTAATTGTGCCATTTCTTCTCTTCCGTGACAAAGACTACTGTGAATGATTCACAAATTTAATATTCTTTAGCTAATGTTGGATTAAGATCATAATTCTTGAGCTTCTCTCACCTTGATTTTGGGAATTTGGGCCTCTGATGAGTAATTCTAACATTCTCCCATCCAAGTACTAACCAGGCTCGACCCTGCTTAGCTTCTGAGATAAGACAAGATGGGTCACATTCAGGGTGGTATGACAGTAGACCAACTTTCTAAAGCATCTCAAACTACTGTAAAATTAATGTATAGTAAAGATCAAAAACAAAGATATTGTTTCTGAGTGCATTAAAAGCTTTAGATTTTTAAATGTTACATTTGAAATTTAAAAATTTTATATTTTTGGTGGGAAATAAGGAATTTAAAGCTATTGTGGTAAAATATATATGTGTAAGCAGACAAATAAGTATACAGAGTTATCATTAAAATATACTTTACTTTCAAAAGACTCATGATGAAATTTAACACAATTTGTTTTCCCTTTATTCATATTTTAGGCAAAAAAATACATTACTAGTAAGGTAGATGGTTATTCCTAATTAAAACACAAATATAGTAATTACAGTTTATATGCTATTATCCTGAGTCTACACTGGATGAGTTTAAACAGCCAAACAGCCATTAATTTTACTGTTCAAAGAAATGCTCATAATCTTTTTAAAATGTCATATAAAATATTCATTTCTAAATGCCCTACGGTGATTTCTGAATTTATTTAAAGTGGGCTGTTGATAGCTCTTTTTATAAATAAGCAATTACACTGAATATATCATGGCCCATCACATTATACATTCTATAATTTCATGGATGAAAGGCCTACAGCTGATCTGCATAAACGCAGTGCATATCACAGCAGGTGAAGGGTTTGATTACACAGGATAATCAGTGTTATTATTTATAGTAACTATTTATATCTGTTATTTATTAAATCTCCACAAATCAGGTATCTATTTCTCTAAGAAATATATTCAAGAAATTTTTGTAATAAGGTATAGATCTTTTGAATATTTTACAGAATGGCCTGAATATGGCTTTTTACATCTAAATTCCCAGTTTCAATTGCTGTTAAGATACTCAAAATTAAGTTTTAAATAACATCGGCTTATAAGGCATTTTGGAAGTTATGTGCTTTATACATTCAATAGTAAGAAGAATTTTCAAATTCAATATATTCATCTAATTTTGATGAGGTCAAATTTAGTACTGATGGAAATCCCAGCCCTATTTGCTGTGATATATTACATTTCTTTGTCTACTTCCTGTAAGTTATTTTCTTATTAATATTTAATATTTATGTGGTTAGGAGCTGTGCTGTTCACTGAGGGTATTATGATGTCAAAGAAACAAAACTCTCTCATTTTTATAACAATTATCCAATTATAATGGTTTTGTATTGCTATGTAGGAAAAAAATACAGTGAGAACATACAATGGTGTGACCTAATCTGGTATCTAAAAATCTGGATGAAGACTATTCAAAGTCGATGAAGGGAAAGTGTATACCTGTGCATCTGTGAGAGGAGAGGTTGGAAGGAAAGGTTATTTCAAAGACAAAGAACAAAGGTGCAAACATCCTGAGGTCACAAGTCTCTCTCTCCCTCTCTCTCTCTCTCTCTTCCCCCCACCCCCAGCAGTAGGGCATACTAGTGACCAAAAAGATACTTTATTTACAAAAGGTAAAAAAAAGTATATCTGTAATGCATTGATAGAGCTATAAGAAGTAAGAGATATACCTTCCCCCACCTCCTCCTCACACCAAAAAAATTGAGACAATTTATAAATGGACATCAACTGAGCCTTAAGCAAAAACATCATGTTGTTTGCTCTGAAAGCAAAGGATAGAGACAAAGAGTTGCAGAATAGGAAAGTCATGGTAAAAGATATATAAGTTAAACTGTGGGTTATTTGTTTATTGAGATCCTCGAAGGAAGAAATAGTGAAAAGAAGCAATATTTGAAGGGTTAATTTCTGAACACTTATCAAATATACTTATAGAGACAAAAAAACGGAATGCCTACCAAAGAGAAAAACATTTATAATTATTCATACTTTAATAAAAGTAAAGTAAACCAAAAACAAAAAGAAGATATTTAAAATAATGAAAGAGAAAGAGACAAAGCAACTATGAAAGAATGACATATTGGTAACATGATTCACAACATCAACAATAGAAACCACAAAATATAGTCATAATTTCTTCAAAATTTTGAAGATAATAGTTAATCTAGAATTATTTACTTAATAACACCAAAAAATCCTTCAAGAACAAAAGTTAAACAAAAACATTTTAAAATAAAGTAGAAAGACTTCAGCAAGTACAAATATTCAAAGCCGGACATGGTGACTTCCACCTGTAATTCTAGCTACTCTGGAGCCTGAGGCGGGAGGATTGCTTGAGGCCAGGAGTTCGAGACCAGCCTGTGCAACATCGAAATATTCTCATCTCTAATAAAAATTATAAGAATAAAATAAAAAATAAAGAACATATATTCACTAAAATAATACCCAAAGGATACTTTAAGGGTAGAAATATAAATTATCCAAATGAGAATACTGAAATATCAGCAAAATATTCAGAAAATAATTGACAAACATTTAGACACATCAAAACAAATCATATAAAATCACAATCAAACTAAAGTCTAATATTATGGGGTTAAATAAAGGACAGAGCTACAAAATCAAAAATAAAACAACATAAATTTGGAAAGGAGTAATTGGAGTTAAAATTTTCTAAGTTCCTTGTATTGTTAAGGGAGATATGTAAAATAAACATTTTGTTATTCTTTAAAGTACTCATTATAATTTTCAATATTATCACTAAAATTAAAGAATTAGAGTGCAAATTTAAAGGAAAAATAGAAGAAAAATGTCCCTAAACCAATCCTAAAGTGGCAATAGAAGGGAGGAAAAAAAAGGGCAAAGAAAAAGTGCTACAAATGGAAAGCAATAAGTAAAGAAGGAAAAAATACATTCCAATCACTACAATTAATGTGAATGGTTTAAACTCACCAGCTTAAGACTGGAGGTTGTCATATTTTAAAACTCATCTCTATACTATTTAGTAGAAGCCAAAAACATAAAAACACAAAGTGATGAAAAGCAAAAGGTAGAAAAAAGATATACCAAGAAAATTCTAATCAAAGGAAAGCAGAAAACATTGTTGGAGAGTGCATCACTATATAAAGAGAAAACTAGTAATCATATAATAAATAGCCTCAAATTATATTGAGTAATATTTCATAGAACTACAGGGAGAAAATTAAAGTCCATTTTCATGTTGTGAGATTTCAACCAGCTATCTTGTTTTTGATTGTCTAAGATAAAAATTATCAAATATATGTAAGACTTGAAAAACATATTGGATTAGTCATTCAATAGAAAAATATAAAACCCAGTAAGCAACAATTATTAAATAAATTTTTAGACTTATGTGGCCATAGAAACCATATTCCATGAAACCATACAAACCACAAATGAAGACAGTAAGCAAGATGTCAATAAATGAGTATGCAAAAACCTCTCCATGTGTTTGGAAATAAACAGCACAATTTTTTTCTGGTTGTTCCAGGGACTACAAAGTTCATGCCTACCTTTTCCCATTCTATTTAAAATCAAAATTATAGTGTCTTTACCCTTTTATGCTATAGTTGTATTATATGTTACATCTGTTTAGGTTATTGAGTATAAAGTGTCCAAGTTCCCTAAGTAATAAATTTGACAGTTCATACCTCTGACATTTCACTTTGGCACTTCTTGTTTTATGTTTATTGTGAAGGTATATCCTCAGTCTTGCAAATGCACGTTTTGGCTTGTGATTCTCTTTCAAATTTTTTTTAGACCAATTTTTGTGAAACCATGGATAAGTCAAAAATTTGTGTCATTTTTGAATATGAGTTCTGTCATGGAGCCAATGTAGTGCAGAGAGCTTAAAATATCAAAAAAGTGTCTGTGAAGGATATGGCTAATGAATGCACAGTACATCGATGGTTTGAGAAGTTCCATTCTGCTGATTTTAATATTCAAAATTATCTACGTGAGTGACCTGAGACCAAGGTGGATAATGATGAGCTGAAAGCTGCAGTGGAAGCAAATCCAGCTCAACCTACACATGAATTAGCACCAAGGTTTGACGTTACTATTCCAACAATGTTGGACCATTTGAAACAATGGGTAGCTTAAAAATAGTAGGATGGGAAAATAATACACTTTGAAAACAATAATAAAAATACTAGGATGGTTATATTAATAGCAGATAAATTAGATTTTAGGGCACAAAGCAATTACCAGGAACAAAGAAGTAAATTACTTAATTATAAAATTAATGGTAATTTATGAAAAGGTCACCAATAAGATATAATGGTCTTAAATGTCTATTTACCAAACAAAGACTTCACAACACATAGGCAAACACTGATAAAATGAGAATGGAGGAAAATAAGAGTGTTAAGTTATAGTGGAGAACATCAACACTTCTGTCTCAAGAATTGATAGAACCACCAAACAGAAAATCAGTCAGGATATAGAACACCATCAAACAATGAGGTCTCATTGACATGTCTAAGACACTTCTCCAGAAACAGCAGAATGCATATTCTCCTCAAGTTTACATGGTACACTCACCAGTATAGATCACATACTGGTTTATAAGACAGCAGATTTAAAATAATGAAATCTCATCTTTATTACATGACTATAAAGGTATGAAGTGAATTCAACTAGAAATCAACAACAGAAAGGAATAGAAAAATTTCCATTTAGTGGAAAACTGAACAACACAACTCTAAATAAACTGTGTTACAGACAGAATTGTGTCTTCCCAAAATTCATATTTTGATGCCTTAAATCTTAGTACCTCAGAGTGTGACTGTATTTGGTGACGGGGCTTTTAGAAATGTAATAAATTAAAATGATTGCTTTAGGGTGTGCCCAGTCCAATCTGACTGTTGCCCTTACAAGAAGAGGAGGTTGGGATGTTAAGGGAGACACCAGTGGCGTTTGTGCAGAGAGGAATGACCATGTTAGAGGCAGCAAGCAGGCAGCCACTTGCAAGGCAAGGAAACGTGGCTCAGAGAAGAGTAACCCTGCCGACATCTTGATCTTGAACTTCCAGCCTAAAGAACTGTGAGAAAATAAATTTCTGTTGTTTAAACCACATGGTCTGTGGCATTTGGTTATCACAGCCCTACCACACTAATACAATCTGTGAGTTAAAGGTCAATTTCTAGTTTCTTAAGGGAAATTAGAAAATATAATAAACTGAATGGAAGTGAAAATGTAATATATCTAAATTTGTGGAATTTAATTAAATCAAGCTTGGGAGGCCAGAACAGAATCTTTTGTACCTTTTGATGGAGATTTTCCTTTTCACTATTCTAATTTTTGATCTAATAGTATTTAATAACCTGATTTTTTAAAAAACAGACTGGCTTCTTATGGGTCAAACATGAATGAAAATTTACATGTTGTGTATTTAAAATGGTATTGAAAACAAGACCTCTATAAAAACCCAATTAGATGTATGTTTCCTGTTATAGCTTCTAGGGTAGGATACATAGGTATAGCATGTTTGCATATGTGAAACTTAGGAACTTCAATAGCAATTTCAGCTATGAAGAACTTTAATAATGCAGAGATAGGCAAATGGGACACAGTACACTTAGTACCTCTTCCTGTCTTCACAAATCCTCCTGCAGATATCATCCAAATAACCAGAATGCTTTTATTATATAAATGTGCCTTCATTAAGACATGTTTTAAATATCTCAGTGCTTGCAAATCTGGAAATAATGATTTTACAAAAAATCTTGCATTGAGTCAGTGTTTGTTTCCTTAATTTAACCATTAGCAACGTCAACATTTTAAAAATATCCATGCAGCCAGATGGCAAATAAAGACTTCTGGCTATCAGCCTTTGTTGAACATAACTTGTATTACAAAGCTATCTGTTGATTAATACAAGTACATAAACCATAGACCATAATAATATTTTGTTGATTTGGAATATAGCAATCCTTGGGCAAAGTGATTCCACAAAGCCATGGTCACAGGACAAGACTTGGTTCCTCTTCTGCGTATGTTCCCCTTTACTATGATGCTATGGCTGTCAAAATCGGCATGAAAATTAGTCCCAGAAGTAAAAAGAAGACCATGTGCACTGAAATCTGCCCAAGATATGCCTTGGTTCACCTTTGAATATTCCAATCATTCACTATTCTTAGAGATTACACTTGGCTCCTGAACACTATTTCCAGATGCATAACAGAAAGAATTCTAACTACAGCAAAAGTAAACAAAGGAATAATTGATATAATTTTTGGTGCTAATAACCATAAAGTCAATTTGAAGCCATAAATATCTGCTATAAATTACATTTTCCACATATTGTTGCTTTCCTGACTCCTAAGCAAATATTTTTCAAAGGAAAAGATTACAACATCACTCATTTTCAGGGAAATTATTCAGTAACATAGTCTTATGATCTATTCTCATCATGGTGAAAACAAATAAGAGTATAAACAAAATAATAGATATCATATAAGACTCAGAATGTTATTTTTTATGCAGGAATATCCTATTTATATGTAGTCTAGTGATTGGTGTTATCTGGCCTTGGCAATTCTAATACTCTTCTTAACTCTCAGGATAACTATAGGTCAGCTAAATCAAGGATACATACCCTGGACTTTTTTTCACTTGTTATCTGACATAGAGTTCAGCTATCATCACTATATTAAAAAAAGTATACCTGTTGAAAATCAGAATTTTTTTGTGATATGTATGTATAAATTATAGTGTTTTACTTGAAGCAGACTATATTTTTCTAAGATAATATGTACTCTAAAAATATTTCACAAGTCTTTTCCTGTATGCAAAAATCAATTAAACAAACACTTCCTGTTAACTCTTGTTCAGATTCTATTCCAGTTGCTGAAAAATAAAAGCATGCATATGATTGTAGCTTTACTATCAGAGACCTCATACTTACTGCAGGTGGGCAGAAACTTAAAGGGCGTCTTAAAATGTAATGAGGTTGGTGCTCTGGTCCAGGCACAACCCTGGAGCTAAGGAATCAGATCAATGGGAATGCATATTGCTGCTTAGGTCTTTTACTAAAGACTTCCCTGAAGAAAGGACACCGGGAGACTGAGTCAACTGGCAGAGTCAGTAGTTAATCAGGCAAAGACTAGGGATCATTTCCAGATAGAATACTAGCTAAGGCATAGCGTATTAGTTTCCTATTGCTACTGTAATCAATTACCACAAACTCAGTGGCCTGAAACAATACAAATTTATTCCCTTAATGTTCTGGATATCAGGAATCCAAAATTAGTTTCTCTGGGCTAAAGTTAAGGTGTTGGTAGGGCTGGTTCCTTCTGGAAGCTCTGAGGAAAATATTCAATTCCTTGCCCTTTTCAGCTTGTAATGGCCATTTGTATTCTTTGGCTGGTGGCTGCTTCCTCTCTCTTCGAAATGTATCACTCCAATTTCTGTTTCCATCATCATGTCATTACACTGCATTTTTCTGTTTTTATCTGACTCTTCCTAGACCATTGTGATTACATTAGGACCACACATTAATCCAGGATAATCTTGGCATCTCAAGATCTTCAACTAAATTACAACTGTAAAGTCCCTTTTGCCATATAAGGTAACATTCACAGGTTCCAGGGTTTAGGGCAAGGACATATCTGAGGGCCATTATTCAGTCTACTACACATACTTTGGCTGGTAAAGACACAGGAGAAATTATAGATTTCTAGAAAAGATGAGTTTGGAACGCAGTTTAATGAATCTGAAGAGGTAGGTAAAGACTACTTGAGTTTTTCTCAAAGTGAGAATCAGTAATCAAAACCATATAAATGTCTTTACCTTCATAATAGACCAAAACATCCATATCCGCGTAGTTTGGATCTTTTGAAGGTTTGTTGATAATTGAGCTCTACAGTTATACACTCATATATTGAATTTCAATGCTTGCTGTGTTTATCTTTTTTGGCTTTGTGGTACACTTTTAATTAACAAGATTCAATGAGACTTAAAACATAAATGATGTTCCTCCCAAATGAAGGTTAAATCATATCATGGCGAGCTGAACAAAGGAAGTTTCAAATAGAGAAATGTGTTTGGAGAGTTGAGTCATCACATGGCACACATTCTATGTAACATAGACACAGTGAGCTCAACAAAATCACACCACAGTTAATCAGCTTATTCAGCTCCGTATGTTTATTATGAACAGCTATTTCATTTAAGAAACATATCCTCATTTGTCACATTAAATTAACATATTTATTTTGAATTGCTTTAATTTTGCTGACTTAAAGTTGTATAAAAACTATAAAAATAAAAATACCATATATTGATTTATGTTTGTACCATTCAAAAAAATGCTTTAATAAATTAATTAGTCACTACCTGGACTTTATGATACTTTTTTTTTAATTGTTAAAGCAGAGTATTACTCAAGTGTGAGAAAATTTACAGCAGTAAATTTTATAATAGACAAAAAGAAAGGTCTCAAAACAATAATCTAAGTGTCCATTTTAAGAAACTAGAAAAATAAGATCAAATATACCCAAAGGAAGTAGATGGAAGAAAATATAGATGACAGTAGAAATTAAATAAAAGTTCCAACAGCTGACTGCCTGGTCTTAATTATTCCCAGCTCCATTATCTATAATCTCTAAGACCTCGAGCAAAGTACTTAACCCCTCTGCTATGGTTTGAATATTTCTGTCCCCTTCAAAATTTATGTTGAAACTTAATCCCCAATACAACAATATTAAGAGGTGTGACCTTCAGGAGGTAATTAAGCTATGAGGTCTCCACTCTCATGAATGGGATTATGTGCCCTTATAAAAGGTCTAGACAGAGAGAGTTTGTCTCTTTTTGCCTCTTCTGTGCCTTCTGCCACGTGAGGACACTGACTTCCTCCCTTCAGGACGATGCAACAACGGCCACCATCTTGGAAGCAGAGATCAGCCCTCACCAGACATCAGTCCTGCCAGAGCCTTGGTCTTGGACTTCCCAGCCTCCCGAATTGTGAGAAAATAAATTCATTGTAAATTACTCAGTCTCAGGCATTTTATTATAGCAACACAAACAGACTTAGACACCTTCCATCTCTTAATTTCCTCATCTGCAAAATAGAGTAAATAATAGTGCCTACCTCACAGGGTTGTTATGAAAATTGAGGGAAAAGTGCTTAGAACAGTGCTTGGCACATAATTAGCTGGATCAAAGTAAGGTGATTATACATTCAAGTTTATCCAGGGTAGTCCAAGCTTAGTATTTATTCATTTTTCAATGAAGTAGTAATATCAATAATTGCATCAAAGTAAGCTGAAGTGGCTTCATCCAGGAGTCTGAAAGACATGCATAGTGAATAGAACTGTAATTTTACATATGGAGGGACACCAATGATCCATCTCTGTTTTGTTTGTTTTGTTTTCAGTGAAAGATAACATCTTCCCCTCAAGGACAAAATATAGTGTGCTCTGTGGTACAAAGAGGTGTTCAGCAATGTCATATCAGCTAGCTACTTGGTATACCAGTCAGGTGTGCCATGGACCATAACAAGCACAAAATATAGTAAACTGCTAAACTGCAAGTTAGAGGGATGAATAATAAACATCAAAATTATAGGCTAGCTATAAGAAAATGCATGTGGGAAATAAAGGCTGGGCCATCCTATCTTGAAACATTAGGTGCAGGCAATATTAACTCTCTGCTGTTATCATGAATATATATTGAAAAATTCATAATAAAATATTAATAAACCAAATGAAAACTTTATATAAAAGGGAATACATTATGTTCATAGCTTAACATTTAGGTTTGGCATTTAAAAAAATAAATTAATGTATTATCAGTTAGTAACTATCTTAATAATTGTAGGAAATACTTATCAAAATTCAACATTCTATCATAAAAATCAATTATCAATCTAGGAATAGAAAACAATTCTTAAAGTTGCAAAGTTACTTACAAAAATGAAGGTGGCACACATATTTGTAATGCAAAAGCATTGGAAGGCATTCAGGAGCTAGACAAAGTTGTCGGATCTCATCATTCCTTTCAGTGTTATACTACATGTGTAAGCCAGCTTACTAAAGGCAAGAAAAACAAATGAAACTAAAATTGAATATGACAATTATGTTAAGATGGGATTATCTATGTAAAATAACTAAAGAAATTACTGATAAATTATAACAAGTAATCAGAAAATTTAGCAAAATTTTCAAAGATGTGGAATATATAAAATCATAGCATAAAAATCAATTGTATTTATATATTCCTGCCTCATCCAGTGGAAAACATAATAGTGAAAACAATAATATTAATATAATATGATAACAAGTGTAGCTCCCATTTCTATCCTAAGTTATTTATGGAACCAAAGGAATTCCAATTAAAGTCCCCACAGAATTTTATTTCTTCCTCTCTCTCTTTCTCTGTTCTTTTCTGGGAGTGAAACTTTTGGGGATGAGTTAAATTGATATGGAAGAGCAACCCAAACCCTCCTAAAGAATAGCATGCAGGCCAAGCACAGTGGCTCATACCTGTAATCCAGCATGTGGGGAGGCTGAGGCAGGAGGATCACTTGAGACCTCCAGTTCAAGGTTAAAATGAGCTATGATGATGCCACTGCACTCCAGCCTAGGCAACAGTGCAAGACTCTGTCTCTTAAAAAAAGAAAAAAAGAAAGAAAGAAAATCACAGAGATTTGGCCTACCAGTTATCAAGAATGATTATAAAGCTATAATTAATAACAAAACATAAGATTGACACAGATAGAAAAAATGAATGAAGGAACTGACCTACACACATATCAACAGAGTTTCACCCAAGATAAGTGGAAAAGAATGGACTTTTAACAAATTCTGCTTGCACAATTTGTTATCTATGTGAAAAAAAATATGCAATTGGTTTCCTCAGTCACATTATAGACACATTTATGTCTGAAAGATAATAATAGCAATATTAGATGATAATATAAGATAGCCCCTTTACCTTTATGAATTTAAGTACAGAAGAATTGATTAACCCCAATATCACTGACTTTTCAAGTCAGTGATACAATATCAAGTGTAAACTACTGTAGAGAGAAAAGAAAAGCTTCACTGGGAGAAAACATATGCAACACAACGAAGTGACCAGTGCAAGTATGCAGAAAAAATGTGTAACTCCTATGAATCAGGTCAAAAACCACAACCTTATAGAATGAGAAAATATTTGCACAAGTACATCATGTGATAGAAACCCAAATAACCAATAAGTGTGTGAGAAGATGTCCAATCTGGTTTGTAATCAGAAGCATGCAAATTCATAATGTGATATACCATCTTGTGGATAATAGATGTGCAGACATGAAGAATTTGGCAACACCAAGTGTTGGTGAGGCTACGTGGTAATGAGAGCACAGATGCACTGCTGTTGGAAGAGGAGATCAGTGAACCACTCTGGAAAAGTCTGACCTTACAGTCATGTGCCACATAATGACGTTTGGTCAAACATGGACTAAATATACCACAGTGGTCCTGTAAGATTATAATGGAGCTGAAAAATCCCTACTGCCCAGTGACATCGTACCTGTGGTAATATAGTGCAATGCATTACTCATGTGTTTGTGTGATGCTGGTGTAAACGAAACTACTGCACTGCCAGTGGTAGAGAAGTCTAGCACATGCAATTATGTACAGTATGTAATACTTGATAATGATAACAAATGACTATGTTACTGGTTTATGTATTTACTATACTATACTTTTTATTATTATTTTAGAGTGTACTCCTTCCACGTATTAAAAAAAAAAAGTTAACTGTAAAACAGTCTCAGTTAGGTAATTCAGGAGGTATTCCAGAAGAAGACGTTGTCATAGGAGATGACAGCTCCCTGAGTGTTATCGCGCTGCTGAAGACCTTCCAGTGGGACAAGATAGAGGTGGAAGACAGTGATCCTGACCCTGCATAGGCCCAGGATAGTGTGTGTGTCTGGGTCTTAGTTTTTAACTCAACAATTTAAAAAGTAAATTAAAAATATTAAAAAAAAAGCTTACTGAAAGAGAATATAAAGAAAATATTCTTGTATAGTTGTATAATGTGTTTGTGTTTTAAGCTGTTACTAAAAAGAGTTAAAAATTTTAAAAAGTTTATGAAATAAAAAAATGACAATTAGCCAATGTTAATTTATTATTGAAAAATAAAAATTATTTTATAAATTTAGTGTAGCCTAAGTATACAGTATTCATAAAATCTACTGTAGTGTACAGTAATGCCCTAGGCCTTCACATTCACTCACCCTCACTCACTGACTCACTCAGAGAAACTTCTAGTTCTGCAAGCCTCATTGATGGTAAACGGCCATATACAGGCTTACTATGTTTTATCTTTTATACCATATTTTGACTGTTCCTTTTCTATGTTTAGATACATAAATAGTTACTGTTGTGTTACAGCTGCCTACGGGATTCAGTACAGTACATGCTGTACAGGTTTGCAACCTTACCAATAGGCCATACCATATTGCCTCGATGTGTAGGTGGCTATACCACCTAGGTTTGTGTAAGTACACTCTATGATGTTCACACAATGACGAAAATCACCTAATTATGCATTTTGCAGAATGCATGCCTGTAGTTAAGCAATGCATAACTGTATATAGAAAATTTGAAAATGTTCATGCTCTATGACCCAAGAATTCCATTTCTATGCCTGTCTACCAGGAGACAAGTGGAAGAGAATTCTCAGCATCATATATAATGGCAAAAATTCTAAAACAATCAAAATGTTCATCAATGTCAGAATAAAAAATATATTATATTAAAATCATAAATTCAAAAATACATATATATATACATGCAATAACATCAATGAATATTGGAAACATAATGATTAAGAAAACAAAGAAAATTGAAGCAGAATGCATGCTCCACAATTCTTTTCTTTACAATTCAAAACAAAGTGGCATTTTCCTTAGAAGTACAAATTGTTACGGCAAAAGCGTACAAAATAAGGTGTATATAACATAAAATTTGGGTTAATGGGTTAGGGAAAAGATGAAAATAGTAAGAGCACACAAGAAACTACAGTGGTGAAGCTATCACATTTTTTTTGTTCTTTAACATTTACCTCACTACCATTGGATGTAGGTATCCATTCTATCATTAATCTTTATACCTCACAACACATAGATTATAAATATTACTTTGAATCTACTATTTAATACAGTTTAAAAATATTTATTCTCCAAAATATATTTTAAGAATTCAAAGAAAATAATATGCCTTTCAAGATCCTGCCAAAGAAAGATGCAAGCTCTTGCAGTTTCTTTTCTGTTCAGGTTTCTTGGATGTGTGAATCCCATTTGACTTTTGAGTACCTTTGATGGAGCTCAGAGCACATCCAAGGCATTGTGTTTATTTTAACAATGTCAAACAATTAAAAAAAATCTTCACAGATAAACTTCTTCCTTCATTTAGCAATTTATTCAACTGTCAAGTAGGTACTATTTTTAAGTCCCTTCTGTATGCTAAGCATGAGGAAGGTTATTGCCCTCTCACTGTTTACAATTTTAGTAGCAGTGATAAGACTAGTCCGAAGACAGCTCTTTTGCAAAGCAGTGTGAGAGGAGCGCTGCCTGAGGAACAAAAATGCAGGTGCTGTAAGAGTTGAATGGTAGAAGAATGATTGCTGGAGTAATCATGCAGCTGTATCAATACCATAGCTGCCTGAGGAACTTCACATGCAAATTTCTAGGGTTGGGATCAAGAACTTGGAAGAAAGTCTCAGGAAGGAAATTGAAATGTCATAATAAGGAAATGAGTGGAAGTGAGGCTTCTTTTATACAACAGCTGTCAGATTCTCTCTGGTGAAGCAAAATACTGCCTGAGACAGATGGGCTGGTGTCCATCATCTCATCTGTGAGTTTAATTTAGATTGACATTCTAACCTCATTTGATTATGCAGGCTTTGGTAATGTGTCATAAGTTCAGGCACACAATATGATGCATATTGTACTAACATAAGGTGGTGAGAGTGTTCATGCATATGTGTATGGGTGTGTGTGTGTGTGCACATGCGTGGATGTAGGCATGTACATGTTTGTGTGGTGAATGAAAATATGGAAGTAGCTAGCAGTATGGAATGAGAGTGGGGCTCACCTTAGAGGGAGCTCTTAGTAAATAAACAATGCAAAAAGCACACTGGGCCGCATAATATTCTATTGGTTTCGTCTTTCCCTTGGGGAAGGTTAAGCAACATCCCATCTTCAAGAATCATGTCTAAGTAATAGATTTCCTAATATAGTCCTTAAATGCTAAACATGTGCCTCATCTCTGGACCTTCATTTCAAATGTCCTTCTGGATGTTGCCATGTGCCTCACCAATAGAACATGCAACATGTTCAAAAAGAAATTCCTTACCTGTCCTTTTATTTGACTCCGCCCACCTTTTAAAAATGAATGCCAGTGTCATTAATTTAAAAGTGTCATTAATGCCAGTGTCATTAATTTTCTATGCTGCTCATCCTTAAAACCTACAGAGACATCCGCAGCGATTTCTTTTCACTCACCACTTAGGGCCGGTTGCCAAATTATGCTGTTTGCCTCTGTAAAGCCTTTTTCATTCATCTTGTCCTTAGGGTTTTCATTGACATTGCATGAGTTTATGTTCTCATGACTTTTCTTGATTTATGTGTAGTGTCCCATTTTCCTACAACTCTCTCCTCTCATCCAATCTCCTTCACATCTCCCTAAGATACTTTGTCGAAAAAGTAAATCCAACTACATTTTGCTCCTGCAGAAAATTCTTTAATAAAAGTCTATAGCTCTCAAATTAAATACCCTACCATTCCCCTTACACTCAAGGCCATTCAACATGGCCTACTCTAAATTTCCTCTTGTCAATTTTCTAGTCTGTAATCCAACTGTTTGATTTAGTAATATACAGAATAGTCCACATGTGGCCTTCTCTGATTTTGTTCATGTTCTTTCTGTGTGGAATTCTCTCACTCCATATTTATCTGTCAAAGTTGCATTCATACCTCAAATCTTTTTATAAAGGCTTTTTTCTTTGCTTAATAAGCCATAAATTCTCTATCTCTTTACATTTTTTTATTAGCCACTTACCTATTCTCAACTTCTCTGTACACCAGACATAAAATGAAACAAAGAAATTGAAACAATAAACACAACAGAGTCTACACACATGTATGTCATCGGTATTAGATTACTACCTCAGCATAAAGCAGAATCTTAATCATCATAGTTATACATAAACTATTTTATTATTTTGAATTGATAATCAATAGTAGTATTGGTGAGATCATGATACTCCCTTTAAGTCTAGGATTAAATTTCTTTAACTATTTCTACCAAGAATATTTCCATATTTCTATTTGTTTCTCTCTTTTGCTCTCTCTCTCTCTCCATATATATGTGTATACACATGCATACACCTCTTCAGATACTTTATTGTTATTATAGTGTCTACTATTACCTGTATAGCATGATCCCAAAAGAAAGCTGCATTAATAGCTCATTTATCTTTGCTAAAGAGGTAAAGTCATTACCTGGCAAAAGATATTGAATTTGATGCACAGAACCTGGAAGAAATTCTCCAGTTTGTCATTTCTAGAGTAGGATGTCATTTTCCTTCTTTGAAGTTTTGCCACGTGTGTATGGGGAGGAGATGGGGTGATGGAGTGGCTGAAGGAATGAAAGCCACAGAGCTTGCCTGGCTTCTTACGCTG
>CM052441.1:19313920-19337599 GCA_028533085.1 Varecia variegata | reverse complement strand
TAAAAGGTTTATTTGTACAGCTTGCTATGAGGTAATTTGTCCTTTACTTGGGGCCAGTGCAAATGCAAACTCCAAGACTGCAATAAAGCAGCAGAACACGGTAATAAATTGGTCATGAACACAATCTGCAATATGCCTATATATATCTTTTAAGATTAACAAAATAAATGTAGAAAATTCAATAATACTCTTAAAACTAACAAGTCAAATTCCAGGAATAATAAGTGTGGTAATTCCTTATTTTATATTCATTCCTCATTTTCTAGTCCTATTAAGATAAAAACAAGAAAGTATAAAATGCTAAGTCATTTAAGATTTCTCCAGATTCAAATGTTATTTATGGCCCAAGGTAGATCCAAGTAGAAATGAGAGTTTTACTGTTTTACACAGGAAATATCTACTTAGGTCATTTCCCAACAGTTACACAATCCAAAATAAATTGAATAGATCTTAAATATTTAAAAGAAAGATTGAATTGAGGAAGAAAAATGAAGCATAGGACTTATAGAATACCCAGATTTTATTTGTTAGTTAATTGACAAATAGTTCATTCATCTATTAAAATTTTCTAGAATATTTATCATAAGACACACACTGAGACAGTTTTACCACTGTGTAGCTATATCTACTCTCATTTCAGTCAGTTCTCTGGAAGTGTTACTACAAAAAATGACCAGATGAGGTTAGGTTATAGCTACCTATTTTTAAGCTCTATATTCTGTAATTCTATTTATGTTATATTGCCTTTGTTTCCCCCCTTTCCAATAAATGGTAAAGTCATTGAATTTTATATATGCATATGTATTTATACATATGTGTATACAATCTCAACCATAAGAAGTCTAAAACAGCAAACCTCTATGAATTCTAGAATAAATGATAAAGTAACATTCACTCTATGAATACTCAATAAAATATCTTATTAATAAAAGTGTATTAATAATAGGACATGGACTTCCTAATCAAAATTAATGCAGAGAAGAATGCATATTTTTATTTTACTTGTAATAAATTAAATCCCATTAAAACTTAGTTTACTTATTGGCTAAAATGATACCACAGTGGTCCATCATAATAGTCCTATAGATTAAAGAAAAGATTACTTGGGTAAAAATAAAAGCACTATAATTTCTTCTGAATAAATTTTATGTACATTTTGTCATATACTATAAGGTATATAGCTATTGCCTGTTATATCAAAATTTAATTAACAAATAAGAGATCTGTTTATCATCTACTACTTGTGTTTTCAAAATAATTTATTTCTGCTTGAACTATATGATGACATCTCAGGCTATGATTCTGATTGTTGCCAAAAAGTGAAGTTTGGTATTATATTCTTCACATTTCTCAGACAAAAATAAGAGGCAATGCATTATCAAACATGATAGAAATTCTCAAGTTCTAAAGCTGCAGATGGGGAGGTGTGTGAAATAAGGCATATAGGAGCAATCTGGGAATTCAGAGTAAAGTAATAGAACAGAAATTTGGCAAAGGTTAAAGGAAAAGGAAACTCTTATTAGTATTATTCCTATCAGGTAATTCCTGCAAACAAGACCTCTATTAACTAGCATTGTAAAAGAATGGCTGCAATTCATATCATCCTCTCCCAAATATGCTTAATTCAGGCTCTTTGAGGTCTTTTGTTTCAAGGAAATGAGCTTCAGATTTAATAATTTGAAAAAAAAATAGTATTCACTGTATGTTCAGTTTAGCTCCATATTTGTAAAAAAAAAAAAAACACACTTAAAGTAAGATTTTAGTAGGATTTGTCAATATTTAATGAAAACATGAAAGCAAGATATTTGTTCAGTTCTGAAATATAATCAACTTTTAGATGATAAGAACAAATTTAATTTTGAAGCCCAGATAATTTACATCACTTATGTAGCCTACTTTAGTTTAGCTGTATGTTGGCTTTTTTGTTTTGTTTTGTTTTGCTTTGTTTTGTTTGCTTTGTCTTAATAAAATTATGAGAAAAAGAAAACACGTAATTGGTAATTTTAAACTTGGTTTCTGACCTTAAGGTGTAGATTACATTCTTTAGCAAATGGCTTCTTAAAAGCAAGCTCTTGTTTTAAAACTATTTTGAAAATATATCATTGGCAAGGGAAGTGAGAGAAAGGATAGATCTGAATAAAAAGAAATCAATCTGTTGCATTACTCTTTTCAAGCTCCGGATAATTTCAATTCTTGATGCTTTCTTCATTACAAGCGCTTTACACTTTGGTGTTCTCTATTTAACCTTTTAGAGTTTAGGTCATTATCTTAAAACTTCTTTCCTCAGGCATTTGTCTTTCTTAACTTCATTGGCGTAGTTCTCAGAATTAAATATGGCCAGTAAACTTTGCTGAGTACGTGCAAATTCACAGGTTTATGTAAAGTCAGAGGCAAAAGAGTGATTATATTTCTGGTTATATAAAATTTTCAAAACTGTCACTAAGTAATCAATTCAATCAATTGTTATGAAACTGGATCTACTCTTTTTCCATTGTTCCAAAGCAACTTTACTTCAAGTAAAGAGCTCGATGTTAAAACATTTGTGAAATTTGCATTATTTATCACGGTCAACAGTATTGCCATCTCCTGTGAACTGACATTACTCAAGCCTCTAAGAAGTAAAATATGGTTTTTACAGAAAGAAAGGACTTAGCAATTTCCAAATTAATTTAATCAAGCAGTAAAAGCAAACTTTATAACTCATGCCAATATCTGCATTACCTTAGATTGAATTATCTTATTTATCTGAATCCCTTGGTAAAATTCAACAGATAATCACAAACTTTGCTCTCTTTCATACTGCAAAAACCATAGCCCAAATGAAGTAAATCAATACAATGAACTTTAAAATAATGTTTTTTGTTGTGTGGACATTCAGCATTCAGGGTATCAATATATTACTGATAAACTTATAGACATTATAAGAATTTGCATTTGCCTACCACTAGTTCAAAAGCAACAAGTTCTGTTCTCAGTAGCCAATCATACTATTAATAATTAAGAAGACTGATTTAAGCTAATAAAACTGCAAATATAGCTAGCTGATCATGTTATTTTTTACCCAAAACAAGTTCACTTCACTGTTAGCTAGAATACTTAATAAAGCATATTTTTTTAGCAGTGATGAATTTTGCATATATAATGCCCAAATCACCTTATTTTTATAAGGACCATTTCTTTCGAGATATCAAAGAATTTTTTAAATGTAATTTTATCAATGTATGCTAAGCCCACTAAATTCGGTAGTAACGAATTATGTTCTAGTTTGAAAGATAGAAAATCTCTTGCTAAGAGCATAACTACATTGCCTCTTATTTTGTTTAGTTGACTCTTTAACAGTGTGGATTAACCTAAGAATGAGGCCTGGGATTTTTTTGAGAAAAATAAAATAATATAAACACAATCCAAATTTTTTTGGTGGTTCTTGCACTCACCCATTCCAGGTATCTTTACGAGTCCAGGATACAGATGAGCTCCAGCTGCTGCTGTCTTGTCCAGGTCTGGGGCAATTTCTGGTGTAAGAGGGATAGAAAAGGCTTGAGAAGTTGAAGGAACAAGCCACTACTCTGTCAAAAAAAAAAAAAAATCTTAAGCACTTTTATTTTAAAATAAGTTCCCTGTCCCTTTTAGAATGATAGTCTTTTTTCCTTCTATCATTGAAATTAATTTCTGAAAAAAGTACCTCTTTTGGAAACAGTTGTATGAAAATCATCAATAACATAAATTTCTATCATCAGAAGTTGAACAACTAAAGAAAATGAGAAAATGTCCCTTCTGAAATGTGAGGTCAAGGAATTGACTGTTTCATTAATTTGATCATTTTTACTTTAAAATATCTTAATTTTTGAAAATATAAAGTGTGGGTTCAAAATACTTCTTAGTTCGCAAAGATGTTATTGGAATGAAACACAAAGAGAAAAATGTTAGCAGAATGGCCGGCACCTAGTCAATGCTAAGTGAATTGTTGGATACTATTACTAATGGAATATATATTTGCTAGACTATTTCACAGTTTAAAAATTGAGCTGTCGCAAATATCATTCATCATATAGATTTTAAAATGAATTTTATCTTGGTGAAAGATGTTGGGAACTACTGTGCAAGTGGAATTTCTATTTAACCCATGTGTTAAAATCATAAAAGGAGTTTTTTTTAAAGAAAGATTTATTTGCCATTTAATAAAAGTAAAAGGGTACATGTCACCATTCAGCTGGGTTGGCCAACAAGAGGAAGAGAGAAAGAGAGACAGCAAAGTGAGCCAAACAGGTGTGTAGGTCCCTGCCAATAAGCTTTGCTCCAGGCTGGTGGCCACTTGGAAGCTTGAACCTCAACACTTTATTTTACAAAGAGTTTTTAAAATGTGCACAACCAATAGATTTCCCAAGCACTTCAATTTTTAGTACAATCCATTTACAAAAGCCTGCAGAGAAAAGAGTTAGGTGTAGTCTTTTATTAAATCTAAAAATAGCAACTAATAAAATATTAACAAGAACAAATCTATAAGAAACGCAAAAAGCAATCTTTCAGTAACACAGGCAGCTTTCCATGATAAAAGAAGTTGAACAGAAAAGAAAAATTCATGAAAATCAACAGTACCAACAGTAGTGTAGGTACTCCTGAGGGTCTCTATAGCTACACTTTAAAAATATTAACAGAATATTTCCTTTTCCAAAGTGTAATTCATGACCTGTTGAATTTATGTATGAAGTTTAGCAACAAATTAAAAGGCAAATACCTTTTGAAGTATGTTCCTTTTACAATTAAATATTGGAATTTGAATATTTTTAAAGTTTCTATTCCTTAAGGTAGATGGATAAATGATGTATAAAGTTAAAGTTAGCCTCTCTTCTATGCCCCTTATAAACCAGGCCTTTATCTACATTGTCTCTAATCCTCCTACCCTGTAAATCAGTTATTCTAGCCACACAATCTACAGCTGAGTAGCCTGAGGCTCAGAAAGATTAAGATATTTGCCTCAGAATTTATTAACAAATAAAATACATAGTATTAGAACATAATATTTGTAGCATTAAAATACGTATCAATTCCAATATGTTATTGCTGTTTTTTATTAAGACAATGTAAGTTATCTTATTTTCTTTTGTCCATCATTAATCAGCAGAAAAATGGATTACAAATCTTTGTTAATCTCTGACGGTGATATTGAGTAACTTTTCTAAATTATTATAAAAGAATGAAATTAGTTTCCTGATATTTGCCATTGAATATTTCTATTTATACAAATGTTGCTATATCTTATTTATATAATAATATACTCATCATAGATTATACAATGACCAAAAAGGAGAAAATAATGACCCTAAATTCAACAACCAGTCATGGCATCTATTTGCTATATCAAAGAAGTTTTTATGTTTTGGAATCTAATCTTTAAAACTTAACAATATTTCATGTACGCTTTCTCTGTCAATGCGTGTTCTACATGAGTAACAGTGACTTTTCTCCTCTAGCTATGAGAGTCATAAATGGCATCTTCTTCCAATACAAGGACGTTTCATCTACACTGAAAATCTGTTGTTTAATGTAGCCACCTTTACCCATTATCTTAGCTAGATCTTCTGGATAACTTGCTGCAACTTTTACATCAGCACTTGCTGTTTCATCTTGCACTTTGATGTTAAAGGAGATGGTTTCTTTCCCTAAATCTCATGAATCAACTTCTGCTAGCTTCACATTTTTTTCTTCAGCTTCTTCACCTCTCTCATCCTTCATAGAATTGAAGAGAGTTAGGGTTTTGCTATGAATTGGGCTTTGGCTTAAAGGAATGTTGTGGCTGGTTTGGTCTATCCAGACCACCCAAACTTTCTCCATATCAGCAATAGGGCTGTTTTGCTTTCTTCTCAGTCATGTGTTTACTGGAGTAGCGTATTTAATTTCCTTCAAGAACTTTTCCTTTGCATTCACAGCTTGACTAACTGGCACAAGAGGTTGAGTTTTCAGCCCGTCTTGGCTTTCTACGTGTCTTCCACACTAAGCTTGGTTATTTCTAGCTTTTGATTTCGAATGAGAGACGCTGTGCAACTCCTTTCACTTGAACATTTAGAGGCCATTGTAGGGTTACTAATTGACCTAATTTCAATATTGTTGTGCCTCAGGGAATAGGGAGGCCTGGGAAAAGGGAGACAGTCGGAACACACCTGATATTGGTTGATTAAGTCTGCTGTCTTACGTGGGTACAGTTCCAGGTGCGCCAAAACAATTACAATAGTAACATCAAGAGTCACTGATTATAGATTATCATACCTGATATAATAGTAACAACAAAGTTTGAAATGTAAGAATTATCAAAATGTGACACAGAGACAGGAAGTGAGCACATGATGTTGGAAAAATGGTGCTAATGGACTTTCCTGAAGCAAGTTTGCCACAAATCTTTAATTTGTACAATCACAGCATCTGTGAAGCACAATAAAACAAGGTATGTCTGTACTGTACTTCACACCATTTATGTTTACTTTCATCCCTCTTAGTGAAATATTTTCCATTATGTATGCAATACCTGTTTCTTTCTAGGTTCACACTTTTGCAGGCTTTGACAACATTTAAGACTTTTGCGCTTTTTTTAAAAAACAAATTACCTCACAAACACTTCTTCCTTTCCCTTCCCTCCCTTCCCCTCCCCTCTCCTCCCCTTCCCTTCCCTCCTTCCTTCATTGCTTTCTTTCTTCTTTCTTCATTTCTTTCTTTCTTATGAAATTTTCTTTGAATACCCCTAAAAGCAATGATTATTATGTATGATCATAAAATGTGTTTCTTTTTGTGCCTTATTAAATTGCTTGAAGCTTTGTACTATATTATGTCGATCATGGATCATGGGGCCTTCCTTTCTCATCATTACAAAGTAAGAGAAAATTCACCCACTTGACTTTTAGTCATCACTGTGGGAAAACTATGTACCTTTCTCTTAAGAAATGACATGTAATTTCCACAGTTAAGGGCAACCAATCTTTGAGCTTTCGGAAATCCTATCTTGCTTATATTTGTGGCAATAAAAATAACATTTTTTTCCCTTCTGAACTTTAATGAGGGGTGGTGGATAGTTAATAATTAAAAGCAAAAAAAAAAAAAAAAGACCAATAGATTGTCAAATACATAGGAAATTATATTTATGTTATTAATGAAATACCAATTGGTGGAAAATTCAAAACAGTTTAATTTCTAGAACTACACTGAGTTTTGAGCTAGACAAATATTAAAAACTAGTGATGATATCAGGCATTCTTATGTTTCTTTTATATTTATTGCACATATTTTATAATTCAATTATTTTATGATGCTAACTTTTGCTTTGGACAAGATATACTTTATTATGTTAGAGCTTTATTTTTACAAGTTGCACACTAAGGATTTATAAGGACCTACTCTGGTGACTAAAAGGATTTTCTTCTGTGACCTATGTATATGATGATAAGCTTCCATAACATTGAATCATTATAGAAACCCTGAAACAAATTTTATTTGGTTCTAGGGCATTATTCTTTAATATATTATTGGAATCAATATGACACTAATTTATTTAAGATCATTGACCTCCTACACATAAATAAAATTGAGCTCTGATTTATTCTTATGTTCTGTTTCTTGGCTTTGACTGTGTTATGCTAGTCTTGTAAACTAAATTGGAGAGATTTCCACTTCTGACCATTATGAGGTAACTAACTGGTACTATATTTGTCTTCCCACTGTAGACAAGTAGAAAACAAACAAAACAAAACAATGTATAAGCAAACATTTTCTCACATTGGACTGTAGGCAGGGAAGGATTGTAATTCCTGAGAGGTATGTAAAATCCTAACATTCTGTCCAGAAGAACCATGTGGACCTTTGCATTAGAAAACTCAAAGCAGGGTGATTTCACTGAGTTGAGTAAGAAAAAAATCAGCGTTTAGGAATGCTATGACAGCTGGAATTTGTAGGCCAGTGTCTCAAAAGAATAGGAAACTCTATAGATAAAAAGCTTTTTAAATCTGCATTTGAGTCTCCTTAAATCTCTTGCCAAATACCTAAGCTCCTGCACAATAAGACTATACCAGGTCTGGCAAAGAATGACTACTAGAGATCTGTAAGCTACTGAGGTCTTGGAGATGGTACATAGCTGAGAGATATTTCAGATGCCACCAGACAAAGTGGAGAGATTTTGCTGAACACCATGAGCAACCAGTGAATGACCCAGAAGGAAAAAAACTTTCCAGCACTAAACTAGTCCCATAGTAATGGCTATTCTAGACTCATCATAACAAAAATTAAAAACAAGTCTCAAAAGGACCAAACTTATTAAAGGAACTTAACTGCCTGACTAAATAAACTTTAACACTCATTAAATTAGAGAACAAAATACCAACACTGAGCAATGGAAAAATTTGTAGGTTCTGTATTCAAATGAAAAATAACTAGATATGCAATGAAGTAGGAAAATGTGACCGAGAAATAGGAGAAAATAAATCTCGGATAATGCATGAGACGATGGGATTAGCAGAAAAGAACTTCAAAATGATACTTTTGGAAAAGATGTATGTATCTGGAGAAATTCCAAACCATGATTTCAAGATTTACTATAAATGTACAGTGGTCAATGCAATAGTATTGACATGAGGATAGAAAAATAGATCAATGCAACAGAATAAAGAGTTCAGTAACATGCCCACATACAATGGTCGATTGATGTTTTAAACTTTTATTTCATTGTGCTAATAACACTTAACATGAGATTTGCCCTCTCCATAAACTTTTAAGTGTAACAATACCTCATTGTTGACTATATATACAATGCTATACAGCAAATCTCTGGAGCTTTTCATCTTGCTTAACTGAAACTTTATATCCATTGATTAATAACTCCCCATTTCCCACTTCTCCCACTCCCTGGAAACTACCATTTCATTCTTAGATTCTTTGAGTTTGACTATTTTAGATACTTTATATAAGTGAAGTCATGCAGTATTTGTCTTTCTGTGACTTATTTCACTTAAAATAATGTCTTCAAGTTTCATCCATGTTCTTACATATATATTGCATAATTTCCTTCTTTTTAAAGTCTGACTGGTATTCCATTTGATGTATATACCACATTTGCTTTATTCATTCATCTGTCAATGGATATTTAGGCTGTTTCTAGATTATAGCTACTGTAAATAGTGCTACAGTGAAGATTGGAATGCTAATATCTCTTTGGGATCCTGACTTCAATACTGTTGGATAAATACCCAGAAGTAGGATTGCTAGATCATATGGTAGTTTTATTATTAATTTTTTTTGGAACCTCCACACTGTTTTGCATTCCAACTAATCATGTGCAAGGGTTCCAATATTTCCACATCATTGCTGACACTTTTTGTCTTTTTTTTTTATTATAGCCATCCTGATAGATGTGAAATGTTATCTAGAGAGTCAAAAGGCAAACTATAGAATGAAAAAAGATATTTTCAAACTATATATCTAATAAGGGATTAATCTCCAAAATATATAAAGAAATTCTACAATTAAGTTTAAAAAAACCTAATAACCCAATTTAAAAAATGGGGTAAGGACTTGAATATACATTTCTCCAAAGAAGACATACAAATGGCAAACAGGTATATGAAAAAATGTTTAATCTTAACATCATCATTTATTTGCATCAGGAAAATGCAAATAAAGACCAGAATGGTCAACTGATTTTTAAAAGCAGATGCTGAAATAACTCAAAGGAGAAGACGGTCTTCTCAACAAATGGTCATAGGAGAAATAGATATCTATATGGTTAAATAATGACCCTTGACACTTAAAGGCTAATGTACCCCCAAATTAACTCAAAGTAGATATAACACACACACACACACACACACACACACACATATACGTACTCACTAAAACTTCTAGACAAAACATAGAAAAAAAATCTTCATGACTTTGGGGTATCTTTCTTTACAGGACACTAAAAGAAAAACCATAAAAGGAAAAAGTAATAAATGAGATTTCACTAAAATAAAACATTTATATTCTTTGAAAGATAACATTAATTAAATGAAAAGGCAAGTTAGAGACTGGGATTAAATATTAAAATACACAAATTTAAATATTAAAAATAATAAAATACAAATGCTTCATAGCGTGCATGTGTGTGTGTGTGTGTGTGTGTGTATGGAACACTTAAACTCAAAACTAAGAAAACATTCATTTTAAAAATAGGCAAAGTATTTTACAAAATGAGGTAAACAAATGACCAATGTGCAAATATAATGGGGACATGTAAATTAAAAACAAAATGAGACACACTGTACACCTATTAGACCAAATAAAATGAAAAAGACTGTTAGCAAGAATGTGGAACAACTGAAACTCTAAAAAGTTGCTGGCAAAAATGTGAAATGCTGTGACCACTCTGAAAAACATTTTGGCCATTTCTCATAAGATTAAATAAACATATACTATTGTGATTCAACAATTCTCTTTCTAAGAATTAATATGAGAATATTGGAAATAGCCTTACAAAAAGAATCATATACAAATGTTCATAGCAATTTTGTTCATAATAGCCCAAACTAGAAACAATCTAAATATTCATTAATAAATGATGGGTAAACAGATTGTGATATATCTAATAAATAGAATCTGCATCAGAATTAAAAAGAAACATATTACTGATACACAAAACATGGATGGATATCACAAACTAAACACTGAGTTAAAGATGTCAGGCATGAATTGTACATACTGTAGAATTCCATTTGCATGAAATTGAACAAAGGAAAAAACTAACCTATGGTAACAGAAAGCTTACTAGTCATTTTGGGGACCAGGTATGGAGTAAGGGAATTAAGTGTAAGGGGAGAATGAGGGAACGTTTTGGGTGATGTGAATGTTATATATGTTAATGGTGGAGAGTGCATTGAGTTCAAACATTTGTCAATGCTCATTGAACTGTATATGTCAGATGGGTGCATTTTATTATAGGTAACTTATACTTCAATAAGATGTTTAAAATAAACAAATTAGAAAAATGTCTCTGTTCTCCTATGCCAAGTAAAAAATGTATATAACAAAGAAATGATGTGTTTCTTGAAAACCTTAAAGAATCATTGGCAGGAGGATCGCTTGAGCCCAGGAGTGAGGTTGCTGTGAGCTAGGCTGATGCCACGGCACTCTAGCCCGGTAGCCTGGGCAACAAATCGAGACTCTGTGTCCACAAAAAAAAAAAAAAAAAAAAAAAAAAAGGATCACTGGCAAAAACATATGGGCTTAAACTGTAAACTGCACTGTTGGGGCTAGTTCTTTTCTGTAGTATTCAATATTCTCTAACAGATATCTTTTCCTCCTTTATAAATATTTTGTAAATTTATGTTTTCTAGACAATCATCCATTTCTTTATGACTTCCTTGTTTATTTTATAAATTAACAAAAAAGGTGCCTTAATTTTTTAAAGAGTCTTTTTCTCACCTATAAATATATTGTTCTTCTCATTCCTAACATTTCATAAGCTTGTGTATTAAACTATCTTTAGGGAATAGGCTGCCAGAGAACAAGTTCAGGACACAGGCAAGAGCATATGTTTTTGATTCAGAAAGCCTGAGGCTCAGTGCCTGACTCCCCTGCTTATTCAACCTCACTAATGCTTGTTTTTGTCTAATAAATAAAACTAACTAATGGGACTCCTTTTACTCACCCAAGTGTGTATGTGCAAATTCATACCATTTCCATCTTTCTTTACTTTTCTCCTCCCTTTGTTTTGCTCTCTCAATATGCCAGACACATAGCAGGTGTTCCTCATATGATTGCTATTACCGTCCTCTTTAATTGCTTGTGTACACTTTCCAGTTGGTTTCTCCAAACTTACAAGCACAAATGACTCCCTAAAGCTTTTCCTTAATCATTGTAACCCCATCAAAGGCTCTGTCTGTCAGAGGACACAGAATAGGGCTGCAATCTCTACGTGCTGTTTATATCTTCATATTACTAATTTTATTATGTAATGTAAGGATTTTGATGAATAGACTAACATAAACTCTCATCAAATTGATTACAAGTTGAAGATAATGCCAAATATCACAGAAAAGTTATTTTCTCTATTTTTTTCTTTTAGGTAACAACTTTGATTAGTTACTCAGATGACATTTGGCACTAATAGCTTCCATAACACAGAACGCTAACTAAAATTTATGATTTTTTTCACAATGCCTTTTTCTGATTATATCTAAAAATGAAGCTTTAGAGAAGAGCTACGAATATCCATAATCCCCAAACATTTAAAGAAGAATTAATATCAATCTTTCTAAAGGTTTTCCAAAATATTGATGAGGAGGAAATACTTCTAAACTCTTTTTACACAGCCAGCATTACCCAAATACAAAGCCAGACAAGAACACTACAAGTAAAGAAAATTATAAGTCAATACTGCTGACATAGTTGCAAAAATTCTCAAGAAGATACTGTTGATAGCAAACTTAATTCAGTATCCCATTAAAAGGATCATTCACCACCACAATGTAGTAGAATTTATTTTGAGGATGCAAGGATGGTTCGATACATGCAAATTAATAAATATATCACATGAAGAGAATGAAGGACAAAAAATGTATAATCATCTCATTAGATGCAGAAAAAACATTCAACAAAATTCAACATAGTTTCATGATAAAAACTCCAAACACATAGGGTATACAAGGAATGTACATTAACACAATAAAGGCTATATATGACAAGTCCACCAACAAAATTAAACTAATGGTGAAACTGGAAAGCTTTTCCCCCACTCCAGTGACTTCTATTCAATGTAGTACTGTAAGTGTTTGCCAGAACTATTAGGCAAGAGAAAGAAATTTTAAAAAAAAAATCCAACTAGGAAAGGAAAAAGTGAAATTGTCATGGTTTTCTGATACCATGATTATATATTTAGAAAACTCCAAAGGCTCCACCATAAGACCATTAGAACTAATAAACAAATATAGTGAAGTTACAAGATACAAAATCAACACACAAATATCAGTAGTGTTTCTGTACAGTAACATTGAACTATTCAGAAAAGAAACCAAGAAAACAATTCCATTTACAATATCTATAAAAATACTTTGGAATAAATTTAACCAAGAAAGTGAAAAATCTGTATATTGAAAACTATAAAAAATTGATGAAATCTTAATTTTTTTGTTTTTTTTTGTTTTAAGACAGAGTCTAACTCTGTTGCCCAGGCTAAGTGCAGTGGCATCAGCCTAGCTCACTGCAACCTCAAACACCTGAGCTCAAGTGATCCTACTGCCTCAGCTTCCTGAATATCTGGGACTATAGGTGTGTGCCACCACACCTGGCTAATTTTTCTATTTTTAGTAGAGACAGGGTCTAGCTCTTTCTCAAGCCAGTCTCAAACTCCTGAGCTCAAGTGACTCTCCCGCCTTGGTCTCCCAGAGTGCTAGGATTACAGGCGTGAGCCACCATGCCTGGTGAAATCTTAATTTTTTAATAAACAAATAACTTGGTAAAGATGGTAGGCCACTCTGTTATGTGAAAAGTCTTTTTTATTGTTTTTTTAAGACAGGGTTTTGCTTTGTTGCCCAGGCTAGAGTGCAGTGGCATCATCATAGCTCACAACAAGCTCAAATTCCTGGGCTTGAGCGATTCTCCTGCCTCAGCCTCCCAAGTAGCCAGGAGTACAGGGACACCCCACCATGCCTGGTGAATTTTTATTTTTTTTAGAGATAGGGTCTTGTTTTGATCAGGTTGATCTCAAACTCCTGATCTTAAGTGATCCTCTTACCTTGGCCTCCCAAAGTGTCAAGATTAGAGGTGTGAGCCACTGCACCTAGCTATATAAAAAGTCTTCTTTTAAGGTGCTGGCAGCAGACAGGTAATGCCCCATTAGAAAAGTCTTATAAACAAAGACTAGCATAAGGAAGGCAGCTGGCTTGATATTTGATGTCATATATATGACACAAACACTCTCCTCTTATGCAGCTTAGTCAGTTAGGCATTAAGAAAAAAATGTCAGTGACAGAATGATATATTAAAGTAAGACTGAGAGGAAAAACAAGAAAAGAGCAGGCTTAAAAGGAATACAGAGAGAAGAGATACGGACTATCCCTCCCTAACGGATGATCTGCTATTGATTCTTTCCTGTGATGCAGGCTTCCCTTATACTCCCATGAGTTGGGTCTCTTGCTGATGGCTCTCAGATGAAGGCAGAAGAAAATCAGGAACAATGGAATTTCATGACTGACCTACAGTTGAATATTGACATTGTAACATAAAGCTGGCGTAAGCCATCCTCACTAGGAAAATCTTGGTAGGGATGAACTTTAACTCTGTCGTGTTTACTCTTCATTCTCTGCTTTACTTCATTGTTTTCAAAATGAGGAAGTGGGATGTTATCTTCTTCATCATCAAACATATCAAGCACCTAAAAGCTATATAAGAAATTCCTTATATGAGATCTAGTTCAACTTCTAATTACAACTCTGATAATTTAGGAGGAAACATTGAAAGCTATGTAGTCTATGGACCTGGGGTAGGGATAATGGTGCATTTTTCTCTTAGTGACATCCCTCCTCCAGGAACTGTCAGGTAGGGGTAAGGGTATGGACCAATGAGGATAAAGAGTAAAGACGACAACAGCAGGAAATGGTGGTTTAGGGACTTTCCTTCCACTGGGGCATGGGCAGTGGAGTGGAGAATCTGTCCATGGGTAATCGTTCCTCATTAACATAGGAAAAATCACACCCCCTAGCACCATGACAGTCCTGCAGCCAGCCATACAAGGACAGAATATGGGAGGGTACATGATTCTGGGAAATCTTCACCCACTACCCAAAAAGACATGAATATTCTACCTCCAGTTTAACATATTATTAGGGATTAGCATAAAGGACAGACCCTAACCCTGGGGTGATGCTGTTTCTTATTGGAACAGTCTGCTCTCTACTGACGTTGAGTGTACAATAGTTTCTATGCTGTGTCTTTAAACTTAGGGGCTTCTCCACTTAGAGACAGACCTGTTCCTGTCTCTCTCTGGAATGTACCTTTGCTTTGTACTCTTCGCAATAAAGGCTGCTTGAGTGGAAGTGCTTTGTGTCTGTCATCACATCCTCGCACCGACCCTGCTTCTTATTCTTTCAAGCAGGGAGCCAAAAAACCAGGACAGCTCTCTAAAAACCCACCCTAACAGGCACTGAGTGCTAGGTGAGGGCCATGGGGGGCAGTAGCATCCGGTCTTCTCAGCTTGCCTCTCCAGAATGGAACCACTGCCCTATAAGCCTGGGAAATGGTTATTGGGCTCCCATATTCTCAGCCATACCACACTTAGATAGGGCTTGTTCCCACCAATGGGAGCTAGACAGAAAAATGGAGCCACCACCACCTCTTACACCAAACTAAGATTCAGATATATGTAAAGCAGTGTAAGATATTCTGACATCCTGACCCTCCTGGGCAGGTAGCCCTCTAACTGGGAGGTGGGAGTAGAGGGGACCCTGTGTTCATAGCTACACCAGTCTGTAGTGGTGTTTCCAACTGTCTGAGCTGGGAGAGGTACAGAGGAAGCAATCTGGGTTCAAATACCATAAACTCTCACTATTATCAATATTAGTGAATATTTGCAGATTTTCTTGAATAAATATTTCTTCATTGTCTATATGCCCTTAGTACCATTTCTAGAGACATTCAATAGCTGTGCTTTTCCTTTTTTTATAATAATTTTCATCTATTTCATTGGGAAGTGGATCCAAAGAACTCATTATGCTACCATACCAAAGACTATTCTTCAGTAGATGAATTTTCTTGTCTTTTACTCTTTTAAAAAATAATTTCACTTTTTTGAGTAATTGTCTCAAATATCTCTTTAACTTGTACATTTTAAAAAATATGGCATGAGTTGTTTGTTGTCACTCATACAGACTGCATCAACTCCATCTTCTTTATTTGTAATATTACATTAAATGATTATGTTAATTAAGAAAATCAAATAGCTTTATAAGCACCAAAAAATTAATGTCAGCATCATCACCAAGAAATAAATAGTTAAAATGCAGTAATATCTTTGTTTTAGAGATTTGTAGAGGCAAATATGTTTCTAATAAATGTTTAACAGTCTTCATTAAGCTCTCTCAGCACATTAGAATTGTCTAATACTGCTACGATAATTAGTCTTCTAAACAGCAGAGTGAGCACAAGTAGGATTGATCACTTGCCCAGATTTAACAACGCAGCCCCCATCATTTTGATGGCTTTCAGTAAAAACAGAAGCCACCATCATACGTCCTGTTGTGTAGAGAATAATAACATCAAGAGAATATCAATTTTTGGATACTCATTATTTCAGACATATTGGGTATTAGATGAGATATTTCAGCCCAAGTACACATAGAGAATCAACGTGCTACAAAAAAATGTATATTTTTCTGTACCTAACCTAGCATGAAAAGCACAGAAATAGAAAAACAATATGAGCTGGCATTGTTAGCACTGTAGTCACTTGGATGATTATGGGCTTTTGAAAGATGGACATATTTTGACCATTTCAATCATAGAAGATACGGTCAATTGATTTGTAGAAGGGATAGAAACGGAGTTTCAGATTCACTACTCTATTTTTACCCAACTATAGAACAAGAAAACCACTTATGAACTTATCTTCAGAGTTTTGAGATTATTTTATGGGCTCAAGTTACAAATAGTCTTTTATCATGGAAGTTAACTGACACTACTTCTGCAAAACAGGTTTTAAATTTCATGTAGAAAAAGAAATAAAGTTGCTATGAAAACAAATTCCCTATATTAGCCACCTATTTCCTAAAGCAAAATGAATTTTAAAATCTCTCTTTGCTTAAACTGAAACAATGCCAATTAATCCCAGTAGTAATAATGTAAGTTCATATGAGTTCCGAAGCTGAGGTAATTTAGAAGAAAATATCAAAAGTCCAATGGATGCTGATAATATTCTTTCACTAATGACTTAGGTGTGCACCAATGACTGTCAGCGAAATGGTGCAGAGCAGTTTACTGAATATATGATATATCATACAGAAGACTCTTCAATGTATCACCCAACATTATTTTCTATTGGGTTTTTTCCCTGAGTCTTTGCATTTTTTTGTATATTAAAATTTTATTCATCTGAAAAACTCAGCATCCTTTCTATCAGATGTTTGAGTCTCTTTTGGAAATGTTTTGCTATTTATGGCATCTTACAACCTTTAAAAGTTAGAATAATTGTCTTGAGAAACTCTTCTCTTTAGTGACTAAAAGAACTAATTTTTACCCCCTGTCATGCACAAATTAACCATCTCTTTGAGAACCAGGTAATGATTTTTTAAATGTGCAATTTAAAATTTCAAACCATATTACCATTTTCCTCCCAGAAGCTTCACTGTCAGTGACTTAGTAAAACCATCATTAATCACAAGATAAGCTACAGTCATGTGGTGATTGTAATTTGGTCCCACGGACCAAAGACAAATGATATGGAATACTATTAGCAATGATAGCTTTAATGTAGACATTCATCATGGACTCAGGTTCACTTGATGTGACTTTGGGATAAAAACAGGGAAATTGCCTAGCTGTTGAAAATTCTGTTACTATTAAATCATAACTTTGGCAAAAATGTACAAAATAAGAGTGATAGATTTTGTGTTTTCTATTTTTCACTCTCAAAAGACAAAATCGCAGGGGGCTTTAAAGAACCCAGATGCAGTGCAATTAGAATAGTGAATGCTGATTAGTTGTTATCTATTTAATTGCTAATAATAGAATCTAGAGTTTTGGCAAGCTGTCTATTTATAGGAGTCACAAAACTGCTCCAGCTCATCAGAACAGGTATATTGACAACAGAGGTTAAGAAGGAGACACACACACACACACACACACACAGATTCTTTCATCAGCAACATATTTTATTGGTCATAAACTTCTTTAATACACTATAATCTCCTAAAGCAAAAGAAAACAATTTTTAGGAAGAAACCCTGGTTACCTAACTTAAGTACTATACAGTGGTCACATTTTAGAAGTTATTTTGATTTGCAAGAACCTACACAATTATTATTACATAGTTTCCCTTTTGGAAATCTCTGAGGGGAAATGAATGCATTATCAAAAGTATGATTGCAATTCACAACTAGGAATAAATATTGAATATGGTCTGCAGCCTTCTCCTTCTTCATGTGGGAAAAAAGTCAAATCTACTACAGATGCTCCTCGACTTATAATGGGGCTACCCCCTTTTATAACCATTATGAGTTGAACACACTGTAAATTGAAACTGCATTTAATGTTGGCAACCCAGCAGACAATACTTGAGTTAGGATGGTTCGATTTAGAATTTTTTGACTCTAGGATGGCCCAAAAGCTATAGATATTCAATAGAAACTATAATCCCATCTTAAATTGTAAGGAGCTCCTTGACTTACTATTGGATTATGTCCTCCAAAACCCACTGTAAAGTTGAAAAATCATCAGTCAAACTATCCTATCTTGGAGACCATCTGTACTTTATGGTTAAATTCAAACAATACCATGTGCAATTTCTTATGGTATTTTATTTCATTTATTTTGAATGTTTTTGCCATCTGGACCTACCTGCATAGCTTCTTCAACACCACCTGCCTCTGCTCCCTATAAATTCAGTTATTTTCTTCCCAGTGTTCTTTAGTTGAGTTATTCTACCACACTGTGTACTCCCGGGGATTAAAGGTAATCCTGTGGCCCACATAAAGAAGATCTGCTATTAAACCATAAAAGATATCTGTAATACCTACAGTATCATATTGAAGATCTGGCTCACCAAATCTTCTGGTCTTTGAAATTTGAATTTAGTGGAAGAAATAAAAACAATACTAGCTCCAGGTGCGATGGCTCATGCCAGTAGTCCCAGCATTTTGGGAGGCTGAGGTGGGAGCTCAGTCTTACTACTTGAGGCCAGGGGTTCAAAACCAGCCTGGGAAACATAGTGAGATCCCATCTCTAAAAAAAAAAAAAAAAAAAAAAAAAAAAATTTTTTAAATAGCCAGGTGTGGTGACATGTACCTGTAGTCTCGGCTACTCTGGAGACTGAGCTCAGGAATTGAAGGCTTCTGTGAGCTATCACACCACTGCACTCTAGCCTGGGCAATAGAGCAGACTTTGTCTCTAAAAAAAAAATGACATAAATCTTTATTTCCTTAAATACAGGTGGCCCCTGGTTTATGGATGAGATACATTCTTGAGAATATCTTAAGGTCAGATTTGTATGTAAATTGAATCCCTGATGAACAGTGCATATATGGTAATAATAACAACATAATACTATAATGGTTCATATGTAATAATAATACAATATATTACTGTAATAATAATAATGCCCTTGTATCATAATAAGTTACAGAAACTTTTGTGCTCCTTCTTTTAATTCAAGGAAACAGAACATAAAAACAAACTCATAAAAAGGTTTAGATAGGAGATATAAGAAACATCAAAAAAGGATATTAAAGGTTACCACTCACCTAATGTTGCATCAACACTAGGCTAATAGGAATGTTATGCTTATTTTGATCTTCTAACAAAATCAATAATAACCTTTCCATTTCAATAATTAATGCACTACGCTGCTTAGGAATAATTGATGCTTTCATTGGAGCACTGCCTTTCACATGTTCCATTATTCTCACTTTATCCTTTATAATTGTTCTGATAGTCAGGTAACTGAAGCCTAGTGCTTTCCCAGTGAATGATGGCAACTGGCCTTTCTCTGAATGCTTAATTATTTCTACTTTCATTTCCATTGTAATCACCTTTCTCTTTGCTGCAAGCTCACCTGGATTTGCAGTGGACTTTTGCTTTGGAGCCATGGTCGTAAGGGTAAACACAGAATCATAAAATCAAATAAAAAGGTTAAGATGAAAGAATGCTGTGCGTGAGCAACTGTACAGACAATGAGACCAGCCGCTAGCATAAAGATGCTACGCCCACGAACTGATTACGCCATGAGGGTTTGTTTACATGCCTGAAAGAAACTATTTCCTGAATTATGAATTTAATTATTTAATTATAAATTATTCTCATGAATAACCTTGAGAGCCCTTTTTTAAGTATGGAATGCTGTAAGTTGGTTTTTTCATAACCTCGGCACTGCCTGTATTTTAAAATATGTATATTTTTGTGATTCAGAAAGTGTTTCAATTTTCAGTTGTACTGATGCTGCATATCTATAGGTATAATTTCTCTTCAATTTTCTAAGTATCTGTTTATTTTTTATTTAGTTTAATTTTATCTGTATTTTGCCTGATGGTTTCTTTGGCTGGAGGGAATATTCTTTACTTCATGGGCAATCTGAAAAACGAATGCTACATTTGCTTCAACATAGATCTTAGGATTGGCTTTATGATCAATTCTCAACACAATGAAAAAGTTTTTTTTAATACCTAGATTATAAAAACTGAGTCACTTATAAATTGTTGAAAAATTCCTATGGCAAAAGAAATTTGAAGTTGAAGGTGCCTAATTTAGAATTTACTTAAATAAGCTGGCTCCCACAGTAACGTAAAAGATTAGCTCCTATAAACCCGAAGTTTGCGGTCATAAGAACACCAGATAAGAGTCTAACAGCAGACTGATTACAGATATGCTGGATTTAAGATTTTGTGGATTTGGATGAAATACTTACTTTGTGCAACAGATATCTATGGGCACTATAGTAGTTTACAAAGGTTGCCACAACCAATTACCACAGATCTGGTGGCTTAATAAACAGAAATTTATTTCCCATAATTCCAGAGACTAGAAGTCCAAGGTTAAGGTGTCTGCAGAATTAGTTTCTTCTGAGGGTCTCTCTCCTTGGCTTGCAGATGGTTGCCTTCTTTAGGTGTCCTCACATGGTCTTTCCTCTGTGTGTGCACATCTGCTATCTCGCTCTGCCCACCTACAACCCTGCCTCTCGGTGTGTCCAAATTTCCTCTTCTTAAAAGGACACCAATCAGATTAGATTAAGGCCCACCCTAATGGCCTCATTTTAATCTAATCTCCCCTCTGAAGACCCTATCTCCCAATACAGGTTGAGTATTCCTTTTCCAAAATGTTTGGGACCAGAAGTATTTTGAATTTCAGACTTTTTACATTTTGGAATATTTTCATATACATAACGAGATATCATGGGGATATCCAAGTCTAACATTCTAAGATAAAATTTATTTGTGTTTTATATATACTTTTTATTCATAGCCTGAAGGTAATTTTATACAACTTTAAAAATAATTTTGTACATTAAACAAAGTTAGACTGCATTTTGCCTGCAACTAATCACATGAGATCAGGTGTAAAATTTTCCACTTAATCTGGAAATTTTCCACTGGCATTATGCCAGTGTTCAAAAATTTTCAGATGTTGGAGCATTTTGGATTTCAGTTTTTCAGATTAGGGATGTTCAGCCTGTACAGTGACATTCTAAGGGACTGGGGGATAGGGTTTCAATATATAAATTGTGGGGGAACACAACTCTGCCCATAACAGGCACCTATGATGTAGCAGTGGGAATTCGGCACTGAATGAAATAGACAAAATCCCAGCCGTCCTTGAGTTTATATTATTCTGCTTAATGTATCTAAATCCTCAATTTTCACTTCTGTACAAAACCTCACAGATTGTTGCTGTGATTATGTTAGATAATGGTGGAGAGCAATTAAGATAGTTCCTGGCCTATAGCAAGTCTCAATAAATCATCATGAGAATTGTAGCAATAAAACATGATGATAAGCATGGGCAGGTTAAGCTTTAGGAAATCTTAACACACCCTCTCCCTGGATTTGAAATGAGTTTGTTGCCTTCAGGCAACAGAAGGTTGCTGTCCAAGTACTTTACTCATAGGGCATTATGCATTAGTTCACAAAGTCTTACTAAATTATTTGCCTTCACTACTACTACAATTACAGGAGTCACTGCATTTCTGTAAATAATATGATAGTATTTCATCTGATTAGATATTTAAATTCTTCTCAGTTTGTGCTTAGAGAGGGGTATAAATTTCTAGTTGTTTATGTCTAGTTTATTATGTTTGGGTCCAAGATAAAATGGAATAGACCCCTCTAATTAGCTCTATGACAAATTACTGGGAAATGTATTTTTGATAGTGTGATATTTTAGTAGAAACAATTCCTTCAACACTGTTACCTTTGGTGACAAACAACTTTATTAAGAGGCTTTCCTCTGACTCCTTGTGTATATTCATTTATTTAACCAATATATATTTTGTGCTGATATGTACAGGCAATGTTCTTGGTGATGGGGATATAGAAACGAACAAAACAAATTTTATGTAGCTTATATTTAACTGTTAATTGGGAGAGGTTTTTCTGTGGAGGATACACTGTTCATACCCACCTCCATTCTAAGCAACACCAACTCTCATTATAATTTAGATGATATGAAACTTTACTTTCTGCTGCAAAGTAAAGTATAACAGCATATTTGTATAAACTTTTTTCTTAAATCTTGATATAAAAATAAACACTATTGCAACTATAATTTTATCCAGAATCATCTTGCCTTAGACATTTGAACATGCTAAAATTCCTTGAATTTACTCTTAAGTAATTATGAAGTCATTTTATGCTAACTTTTAGCAAATATATCTCTTAAATATCGAATTTCTACTGCTGTTTAGGATCCTCCCTGCCATTATCTTTGTTTGGTTCATTGTCATCTTGCACATACATTCTGAAAGTTTACAGTTCTGATCTGTTATACTAGATTCTGCACACTGCAGAAAAGATAGCTTTCTGTCTCAAGATTGACAATTGACTTTTATATCCCCCTATATCATACTAGTTTTCAACAAGATGAAGCTTCTTTCAGTTATTCAAACATTGCAATCTGAAACCCCAATACTCAATTTTGTTTTAAACAGAAGATTCCTTTGGAATCTGTTGGTAGATTCTTTTTTCTTTTCTATAGTTTGGTGGTGCTGGTGAGTGGTTTCTTCTAATCTGTCTCATTCACTAGATTCACTAAAGTGTGGGCTAATAAAGGCAGGGATTGTGCTGGGTTTGTCTTTGTATGCCCAGCTTCTAACACAGTTTATTTCTCCTCTCCCTTATGTTATTTAAATAACTTTATCATGTCATATTTTGAACATTATGTAATTCACTCTTTTCAAGTGTACAATTCAATCATTTGTAGTAAATGTATGAAGATGTGAAACCATCACAATAAACCCATTTTTAGAACATTTTATCACTCAAATATGATCCCTCATTTACTGTTTATCTTTCTTCCCTGCCCCCACTCTGGGCAAACACTAATCTACTTGCTGTCTTTATAGTTTTGTCTTTTGTGTATATTTCGTAAAAAGTGAAACATGTATTATGTGGTGTGTTGTGTTTGGGTATTTTCACTGAACAACTTTGGAGTTTTTCACTGAAATATTTCTGAGGTTCATTCATGACAAAGCATGTATCCATAGTTTGTTCCTTTTTTAATGAATAATATTCCATTTTATATAATTAATACATACACACACACATATTAACTTCTCTACTTATCTGGGAGTGTCTTAATTTCTTTTTTATTCATGAAGTAAAGATTTACAGGGTACAGAATTTTTGGTTGACAATATTTTTCTTTCAAGTTTTGAGTTCAGTTGACCCTTGAACAACACAGGTTTGAAATACACAAGTCCACTTATGTGTGAATTTTTTTCAGTAATAGTTACACCGAATGTGCCTGCCT
>CM052441.1:19261673-19313420 GCA_028533085.1 Varecia variegata | reverse complement strand
TTTTAAATGTTGAATAAGATGATGCTTAAAATAATTCAGTTGGTTAAAATTAGATGTTAAAGAAGAAAAAAGACACACATGAGAGAATATTTTCTGGTTCTATAGCAGTTTCATTTGATTATAAAATGTAACTGTTAATCACTTAATATATAAAAAACCAAATGAGTCTTGACATTCATGGTGTTCTGAGTAATACTTCTTTTCTTCACAAATGCAAAATATTAAACACACTTTTTCAATAACATTGTTACATATTAAATTAAGGCAGCTTCACTTTTATTCAATAAAAAATTCGTAGCAGTATGAATTAGTTTTCTTTCCACTACAAGTCTATCGATTTTCTTATTTTAGTTCACATACTGCTTGTCCTAAAAGTTGCCAGTTGTAAACTCACAGGCTAATTCCATTAAAGAGGACAGTATAAGTTCTCTAAATATTTGTTTTAGATTTAACTATAGCTTTCCCATTATATTATATATCTAGCTCTTTTACATGAATCGTGAATTGGATTAGTGCTCGAGGATATAGCTAAAAGGTGCCATCTATGAACAAGAAAGCTAGATATCACTAAATGCCGAATCTGCCTTAATCTTGGACTTCCCAACCTCCAGAAGAGTGAGGAATAATGTTTTATTGTTGTTTATAAGTTACCCAATTTATGGTATTTTGTTATAGCTGTCCAAATGGACTAAGACAGATACTATGATAGTTACATCAGTATTTTTCAGGGTTTGATGCATGTATGAACTTCAGTCAGGACCACCTAGAGGTGTTTGTTAAAATTGATTGCTGTGGCCTTACACTGGGCTTACTAAATGAGAGTACCTACATTTAAAGCAATTACTGAGCACACTGTTGGATGCAGGAAAATGTGAGAACTGCTGAGTTAAAAGGCAAGCTAGATAATAAATATTCTATACATAAGCCATTTTTCTCACCACAAGCATTTATAATTGATTTGGTAATAGTCTTCTTTAATGAAACTTTATAGAAGTCTAGTTGTGCTACATTCAGGCATCTCCCCAAACTCCCCACATATCCAATACTTAATTCCTTGTACTAATCCTATTTCATTAAAATGTTCTCAATAAAATTTATTTGCATATTATTGAAATGTCTCTTAAAATATTTCCATTAAATTATTTTCTTCTTTTTAGCATTTTTCTAAGAGCAGTACTATATTTTTATCAGTATATTAATCATCAAGACCTGTTTTATATAAACAAAAGTTTTTGTTTAATTATTTGTCTATCTTCATCCAAATCATCAGCTAGGACCAGGCACTTAATTTGCAAAACCTAGTGTAAAGTGTATATGAGGAACTGCTTTACACAAATTATGCATTTCAAAGTCATGGGATCAGACCATTAAAAGAAGCATGGGACACTGTAAGATTGTACAGGTTGTGTCCATGAATCTGTTTTTTCCAATAGAATATCCATGTGCCTTTTACTAGTTAATAACCAAAACATTCCTTGGAAAAAGAAATAAAAATCAAAACTTCATGTTTAAGAATGAGCTAATTTTATACTTGTAATTTATGCTTATTTAAAATCTCTAAATTTTATTTTATTATTTTTTTATTTCAGCATATTATGAGGGTACAAATGTTTAGGCTACATATATTGCTTTTGCCCCACCCAGGTCAGAGCTTCAAGCGTGTCCATCCACCAGATGTTGCACATCACACCCATTAGGTGTGAATATATTCATCCCCTCCTCCCTACTCCCACCTGCCCAACACCCAATGAATGTTACTACTACATGTGCACTTAAGTGTTGATCACTTAATACAAATTTGATGGTGAGTACATGTGGTACTTGTTTTTCCATTCTTGTGATACTTCACTTAGTAGAATGAGCTCCAGCTCTATCCAGGTTAATACAAGAGGTGCTAGATCACCATTGTTTTTGTGGCTGAGTAGAACTCCATGGTATACATACACTACATTTTATTAATCCACTCATGGATTGATGGGCACTTGGGTTGTTTCCACATCTTTGCAATTGTGAATTGTGCTGCTATCAACATTCGAGCATAGATGTCTTTTTTATAGACTGTCTTTTTTTCCTTTGAGTAGATGTCCAGTAATGGGATTGATGGATCAAATGGTAGTTCTACTTGTAGCTCTTTGAGGTATCTCCATATTACTTTCCATAGAGGTTGTACTAATTTGCACTCCCACCAGCAGTGTATGAGTGTTCCTATCTCTCTACATTCATTCACATCAACATTTATTGTTTTGGGACTTTTTGATAGAAGCCATTCTCACTGGAGTTAAGTGATATCTCATTGTGGTTTTGATTTGCATTTCCCTGATGATTAGAGATGTTGAGCATTTTTTCATATCTTTGTTGGCCACTAGTCTGTCTTCTTTTTAAAAATTTCTGTTCCTGTCCTTTGCCCACTTTTTAATGGGGCTGATTTTTTTCTTGCATATTTTCCTGAGTTCTATAAATTCTAAACAAAAAAGTCTTAAGTTATATAATGCTATCCTTAAATTTCATTAATTTTAAAGGACAATTTCTTGAAGAAAGTCACTTATGACAATTGATTTCTTCAATCAATTACTTATTTTTAAATTAATTCCCTTTCTTTCAACACCTTTTTTCTCACCTCCAAATTTGTTTTAACCAAATAAATTTATACTTCTCAACTACTGCTTCTTTATAATAAATATTTAATTTGTCAGAAAATAGAAATAATGAAAGATGCCCAGGAGGGTCTTTGGCCTCTATTTAAAATAAAGGTAAATATATCAGGCCTGATGTTCCATCTGTTAATATAAATAGAATAAAATTTTGTGCAAGAATACTAATGCAAAACAGCCAAGTAAAGTATTTAACACATAGTTTCTTGCTTTTTTCTTCTTTTGCCACCATAAACACATTGCTAAAATTCCAATGTTGCTAAATACACACTCCTCTCACATGTTCCATGTGGAGACATTTAAATAACTATGTAGTATGGGTAAAATAGAATAACCTTTAAGATCTCAGCCAGCTGGCACTGAAATGAACCTTCAAAATCATTGTTTTCCCTCTTCTGAAGGACTCCCTGAGGATTACATCGAAAACAATTCTGTCTTGCTGTCTAACATAGTTCATGCATCAACTCTAACCTACAGTGACACAGAAGAATTCCTGTGGTGTCTTACCCTGAATGATACACAATGTACATTTAAAAGACAACTTTATCATTCATGTTCTACATATAGAACATGTATGTTGGGATGTAGACCTTACTAACATTTATCAATGTACGTTATAGTGAGAAAAGCTTAGGAAAATATATTTAGTTGACCAAACTTAATATATGGCAGCATGGTATAAAATTACAACTCAGTAGTTCAAACAGTGGCATCAAAAACTTACACTGACACTTTGCCATATTGAGTATTAGGTTTTAGAGAGAAAATTGTTGGCATGTTGTGACATTTAAAGTATGCTACTCAAAACACTTGTTTTTATTTGCCTTATATTCCCAACTTGATGTATTCCCTCTCATCATGTCTTTACGACCATGGTTTTATCTGATACTGTCTCATAGATTAGCCCTAATTTTTCATATAAGTGACATTAAAATATTTTGTGCTATTATAATTTTTAAAACTGTGTACTCTTTTGAGCATTTATAAGGAAAAAAATCTAAAATTTCCTTACAAGTCTAAATAGATGCAAAAACACAATTTCCAGCATACTGAAAACATTGCCATATCCAAACAAAATTCTTACATCACTTTTAAAAAGGTAAACAATTAAATCTAAATACCAAAGTGTTTTGTTAGCTATCATTCATGTATACAGCTACATTAATAAGCTCTTCTCTACCAGACAGGATATTTACATTGTACTTTTTATTCTTATTTTTCCATTTAAATTCCCTCACATGGTTTTATTCAAAGGTAATGCATAGTATCATTTAAAATACATGATCAATTACCCAAGCATGTAGAAATTTAATTATAATCTTTTAAAATATTAATTTCCTATGACTATATACCTCTAAGGGTTAAAATTTTTGGTCTTGATTATCATTACAATCAGAATTAGTACACAATTAATGAAAACATCATTAGTATATTTCAAGTTTTAACAATAATAGTGTATCTGTTACTCTATTATTAAAATAGTTATGGTAATATTAAAATACTGTTTTTGTTACAATCCATCCATGTATCCATTGATGGGGTTTACTTATTGTTTAAATAAGGAATGGTTCAACATTATTTCCATTACTATTTTAAAATTTTATGCCTAAGCATTAAGAAATCTTATGTATATATAGAAAATTGTTACATGTGTATAATTGTTGTACTAAGGTCTCTACTATAACTTCCTTCCAGATTATATAAGAAAAAATTATATAGTGAAGAGTTAGCAAAAATTATTTTAAATGATCAATCAGCTAACAAACTAATTTTCAAATTAACACATCACCTAAATTACAAAAGGATCCTTGTTGTCCAATGGCAATTTAAATGTCACATTTTACTTGAAACTGTCTATGACCTCCCAGATTTAGTTATTTTATCTGGTCTGGTGTGGAAGCCCTTGGCAATTAAGATGCTAATGTTTATCTCTTTGCTTACATCTCATAGGATTTACTTTATAAATTCTGGGTCTCCTTTGTTAGATACATATATATTTAGTATTGCTGTGTCTTCTTATTTAATTGATCCCTTTATCATTATATAATGGCCATCTTTGTCTTTCTTTACCATTGTTGATTTAAAGTTTATTTTATCTGATATAAGAATAGCTACATCTGCTCTCTTTTGGTTTCTGTTTTCATGGAATATTTTTTTCCATTCTTTCACTTTGAGTCTATGTCCTTGTGGTTTAGATGTGTTTCTTGGAAACTGTAGATACCTGGGTTATGTATCTAACACAACCATTCAGCCAATCTATGCCTTTTAAGTGGGGTATTCAGATCATTCACATTGAGTGTTAGTATTGATAGGCAGGATGATATTCTGTTCATTATGTTCGGTGGTACTTTATTGCTTTTTTTTCCCTTTTGTGCTATTGTTGACCTAACAAATAGCTCTTAGGAACCATCCGAAAGCAAAATTTGTTGGAATATTATGGTATAGTCTTTCAACTGTTCCATGTTCTCTCATTTATATTCTCAACTCATCAATCGACTGACTACCCTATATCCTATACCCTGTAGTTAACTGAGTGACTTTGGCTTCAAAAGGAAGCAGATCAAAGTAAAATTTGAGGGACAGTATGAACTGAGCTCAGACAAATCAGTGAAGATATAGGAACAAGCTGGGTGCAATGATATCTGAAGTAACTGCAGGTCATTGTAAGACTGATTCACTGTTACAGACTCTTGAAGTTATTTTTCTAATATCATGGTAAAATCTTTGAGTGATATTGTCAGAGAAGTCAATTGGGAGACATAGAAATTCCTATCAAGATATAAGGCATAAAAAGTGTTCATTACTCCACTGGTATATTTTCAGTAGTGATATTTTAACCAAACTTCTGTATGTGATGTTTCCTTGTAGAAACTCCTTGTTCAAGTATTGGACTAGTTATTTACCAAAAGTTGATACTTTTATACCAGTGGGAAATAAGGAAGAAAATTTATACTTACTATGGTAATTCCTACATTATTAAGGCCTTAGCGATTTTTGAAAAATTATTGGTGCACATTTTTTTTCTTGTGACTTTGGCATGGTTCACAGCCTCAAAGTTGATGCTTTCATTGTTGGTGATCAATATTGATTTTACTACTTTTTCTTAAGATTTATGTTACTGTCTTATGTGGAACTAAAGCATTAATGTAGTTTACACAAAAACTCTGTTTTCTTGTTTCTGAGAATCTTATTGAGGGAATTAAATAGTACCATAGGCAGATAATTTTCCTTATATTGAAAAGAATTGACTTTTTTTCATTTACTTTAATGTAGCTGAGTTGTTAATTTGTAGCACATTGGTGGAAAAAGCCACAGCAGGAAGCTTTTGGCTCTTACTGAGATATGTAAATTACAGTAATAATCTTTGCATTAAAAGTGATAAACTTAATGGGTCCAACACCACAGGTCTTATTCTGAACACCCCCGCCCAAAAAAAGAAGAAAAATTTTATGAATAAAACCAGAAATGTTAAATTGAACTGAGTAAAGCTGTTTCCATAAATTATATTCCTTCTGTTTTTCTTAGAACTCTCCTATAAAAATGCAACGGAAAAATTCAAAATAAGCTGGCCTGTTCCTGACCTGAGGTTTTGTCCCACCATTAATAGGCGTTTCAATTGAATGAATATCATATGCATATGAATGTATAATAAGCTAGAAGTCTTTTTCCTTTACCAATAAACAAAAAGAAAGCATATGTGGCCTTCCATACTTTGGGGGTGAGTGGATGTTCAAATATGAATATTTCTTTCTCTCTCAGCTTGCCACCCTATCTGAAATTCTCAATACCCACAAGGTGTTTTTGAAATAAGTTTCCCACTATGTCTCCACAAGGTCCCTGTTAAAATATTAGCATGTTGGGGACAGGGGAAACAGGAATACATTATTGTCTGTTAAAAAGAATTTTGAATGATTTTCTTCTCAATTGTGAGCAGAGCCTTGCAAGAAGAATGGGTACATGTCATTGGTACACAGAAAAGAGAAGAAAGTGAGACATCAGGGGTGTGAAATACTGCCCAAAAGTGAGCTGTGATGGAGGAAAATGTGCCAAAGTGCACAGGACAGGGAAGGGAGTCTTATTAATGCCATGAGATACCATTTGATTTTATTTTGAGTTTGCCCTGTTCATGAAATTTGGTGTCAATAACAAAAACACAAACAACAGTAATAATAGCAGTAGTGGAATTTTTAGAGTACTTACTATACATTTTTTGAAACTGTTTGAAAGTCCTCATATTAATTATCTCAACCTACAGGAACAGGTGAAGATATAAGAGAGAAATTACACAACTAATAGCATGAAAACTAAAGTTTCCCAAAGAAGGCACCGTTTTACTCTCACTGAAGTTTACTAGTCAAATGATTATATTCTATAGAAGACCAATACTATTAAAATTTTACGTGCATTATTTTTACATGCACTGTTAAATTTTTACATGCCTAAAATGCAGCATGCCTAACAATTTTTCCAGTCCCGGTTTAATTTCTGTCACAATAATGGCTCTTTATTGAATATTGTACTTGAAAAAAAAGAAAATAAGGTAGGAAAGTCTAGGATGAATTTTCTTCCCTTTACATTTAGAAAGGTATATTTTGAAGCCCTGCCGTGGTGCATGAAAGGTAAATGGCTTCTACTTTTAATGAGAATTCCAGCACAGCCAGAACTAGTTCAAGGCAAGTTGCTGTGCTGGTTGTTTATGGCTGTTGTCTGTTCTGAATGGATGGGTGTGTGCTCTGATTGGTTGGCACTTATTGTACCAGTTGTTATATACAGTATTTTGTATAACACCCCAGAGAATAACTGACAGAAAACTTGGAAGTAATTGTCACCTCATCCAAAAATCCAATTATGTAGGAACTTGTATCATAGTTGTGGGAAAGCTGTTATATGGATCCAATATGAGTAGCAGCTGCCCTCTTTACTGTTGCTCTCTAGAGAAATAACAGCTCAAGGATGCCCAAACACATAGGAGAATAAATCAAAATACTTATCAAGCTTTCCACACTTGGTACTTGCTTATAGTAGGCATGTTTTGACACATTGGGGTACATGCAAATAGTTTTTCAATTATTTTCTAGTTTTCACATTTTCTTACAAAGTAACAATTACTATTCATTTTAATAGATAAGAATCTTGGTCTAAGTCTTGTTTACATCTGTCTAGCAAAATAGCCTAAAGGGATGCTTCACCCACACTCACTATTCAAAACTGTGTTGAACATCTATTAATATGCAAATTTCTATGATAGATGCTATGAATGGTTTAAAAAAAGACAATAAAATAATTTCTTGCTCTTCAACATCTTTCAGTATATGAAAAAATGTGTTCAATGTCTCTTGGTTTAATTCTACATTTCTTTAAGGCACAGGAAAAGCATTTGAACTTTTAAAAGAAACTCTTAGGTAAATTATTAGGAAATCCCTCATGACAATGAGAATAACAAGAAAACTGAAATGCATTTATTGAATGAATGTTTATTAAATAGAATATAATAAGCAGACTTGTCTGCTTTGAAAGAGAAGTAAGTCTGATGTAACCTTAGACATACCAGATAAATTCAGCTCAGTGTGCCACGCTATGTGATTTTCAGGGGAACAGGCTTCTAGCAAGGGGGAAGGAATGAGAGCTGTGGGTGGGAGCCCTGAGAAATGAGGCTGGAAAGAAAGGCAAGGTCAAGATGACCAAAGAACCCTGTATGAATGCTACGAAGCTTGGGCTTTATCTTGTATGTGAAAACAACAACAGATTTTGAGTACAGAGGTAGCCTAGCTAGATTTTGTTTTTATGTAATACCTTATACTTGTCTGGACTATGGATCTGAGAGTAGCAGCCCTGAGGTAGGCATACTAATTAAGGAATCATCCCTGTAGTCCTGTCATAGGTGGTGCAAATTTAACACAGACTGGTTTTAGTTAGGAATATGTTATCAATATATCTCTTTTTGCTAGGACTAGTAAGCTTTGGCATGCGAATCGGAGGAACCAGTTTTAGTAGATCTAATTTCAATGGCTCTTTTCAGTGGAGACCTACATAACACAAGGTCTTCCCACAGAGTCTCACCCATTTATAACTGGGAGTCACTTGATACATGACTTCAACTGATGACCAATTCTCTCCATAGCAACACTCTGCATCGAGTCTGCTTTCTTTGCAGGTCTTGTCCTATCACTGCCATGGCAGGGGCTCCAAGGTGAGGATTCTGGTGTTTGTGCCAAGCAGCTCTCTCCCAATGTGAATTTGATCTCACACAATAGCCAAGAGCAACTCAGCATCAACTCTGCAGAGAAAAGTGGGTATTAAGGGAACATAAAATACTCTCTGGTGCATTTAAACAACAATGTGTAATTATAAGCAGACAGCTTCTTCTGTTTTTTAAGTGATCTAGAACAGGAGTTATCAAAATATTTTAGTGGCTGCTGCATTGTTTGAATAAGCATATACTGGCAAATTTGCCAATGTAGTAGTTAATCTTGCTAAGCACTGACCACATGCTAGACATTGTCCTAACCACTTTATACATATGTCGTCTCATTTATTCTACCAACAACTCCATGGGGTAGGTGCTATTTTAATGCCCATTTTATGGAGAGTAGAACTAAGATTTAGAGACCTGCCTAAGTCATGTGAGTGTCCCATCATGCTTACCTCCTCCCCTTCTGGGGTGTTTCTTCCACAAGGAGACTCCTTATAACTTTAGAGTCAAGTGTCAGATTTCTCTTTTGAAAACATGCATTGCTAGATTGACTGAGAAGTAAAAGCTAATGTAGGGTGTTCAAAAAATACAGTGAAATGGTAAAAGCTAGAAAAGAGTAAGAATTAATTAATCAATCACAGGAAAACAGTCACAGCTGTTTTGAATCATGCTGGATATATTTACGAGAACTAGCACAATTATTTAGAACAGAAAGCAGAAGCAGAGACATTGATTGAAACTGCAGGGGAATTTTGGTAGGCAGAATATAATTGCTCATTATTTTTATTTGTATCTTCCCATTTCCTTGTTTCCCTTTCCCTTTGTTCTTTAATAATAATACTCAAGACTTTGCATGAAAACGCATTCTTTTCGTTGCTTATATATTTAGCCTGGTCCTGAAGCTTGTCTCATTCAGAAGTCATAATCAGTTTCTAATATGATTATAATTTCCATAGTAACCAATTGGGGTATCATAAGCATAGGAGTATGACTTTAGTAGAAGAAAATGAATTAGGAAATAAATCACTTATTTTTATGCAGATATCCCAAGGAATAAACCAAAAGAACAATAAATACAAAAAGATAACTCTCACGATTGTGGGCTTTCAAACCAAAATCTTCTATAACTATTCAACTGCTCTATAAAGGTTTTATTGAAACTTGGTTTCATTAGTTTACACAACAGTAGTCTTTTTAAGCCAACTTTTTTCAACATGCATCTTATTTATAATGTAATAAAATTATAAAAATGTAGGGTTTTTAAATATCAACATTTTCATTCACGCTTGGAAAAATATTTGAACATTAAAGGATTTTTTCTTTACAGTCAATTTAAAAATTAAACAAGAGATAATTATGCAAAGTTATTTTGTCACCTAATATATATCTGAAATACATTACCAAAATGGCAACAGGCTGTTGATGTAGTTTCTTGGTGCTGTATGTTTAATGACAACTCTGCATTTTACCAAAAACTTAAGATTGTTTTATAAAATACCATTTGACAACCATATGGAGTATTCATCTGCTTTATTATATTGCATGTTAAAGAAATATATGAATGCATATCCATTACCTTTTGTAAAAATCATTGAATTCAATACCAGGTATTGTTTAGATCAGGGGTCAGCACACTTTTTTTTTTCTGCAAAGGGTCAAATTGTAAATATTTTCCGCTTTGTCAGTCATATGAACTCTGCAGCAACTGGTTAACTGTGCTATTGTAGCATGAAAGATGCCATAGACACTGCATTCATGAATTTGTGAGGTTGTGTTCTAATAAAACTTATTTATAAAAACAGACAGCGAGGTGAATTTAGCCTGAGGGTGCTTACTTGCCACTCTGGTTTAACAATATTCTAAACAAGAAAACCTCTAAAAAAATAAATGAATATTTACTTTAAATCACTTACTATAAGATTTCTTTTTTTAAGTATTTAAATGAACTTCAGTTATGATATAAATTATTAAAAACAAGAACATTTAATTAGTTAAAGCTTGTGGATTTTTTGCATGCTCCCATTGGAAAGATCTGACTAAAATGCAAATATGTTTTCTAGTTGAAATTGGAGTCTGAATCATGGTCCATGATACTGCCTGATAGTCTGAAAGATGAAAAGGAGAAGCTATATATTCACCCAGTTCCTACTAACCCAGAAACCCTGAGTCTCTTCGTGTCAGAAAACTGCTCATACTTTTTGAGGTGGCAAAAGAATTTTCCTCATCTCTTTTGGAAAAAGCTTCAGAAAACTAAAACTCCAATGACCTATCACAATAGTCATAGGAAATGCTATGGTAGTAGAAACCAGTGTCAGAAATAAAACATGGTATAACCTGGGCTAAAGGTAAAAAAAAGTCCTGGTGTCAACAGTAAGTGTCTTTGGAGATCGTGATTCTTGCTATATTCTATTGTTTAAACAAATTTTGTCAAAGTAGTAAGAGAGTATTAACTAAAAGAGCTGACCAGCAAAGATGACTCTGAGCCTAGAAGAGACTAGGAGCATATCTTCCAAATGAAGTTTTGGTAAGAGATTTTTACAAGCCATAGTGTCTTAGTATGCTGGGGCTGCTATAACAAACTACCACGGATTGTGTGGCTTAAATAACAGAAATTTATTTTTTACAGTTCTAGAGGGTGGAAAATCCAAGACCAAGGTGCTGGTAGATTTCATGTTTGGTGAGAGCCAGCTTCCTGACTTATTGATAGCTTCCTTCTCGCTGTGTCCTCACAAGGCCATTCCTCAGTGCATACGCATGGAGAGAGTGCAAGAGCTCATGTTTCTTCATCTTATAAAGACACTGATTATTGTAAGGGCATTACCCTCATGATTTCATCTAAACCTAATAATTACTACTTCCCAAAGGCTTCACCTCCAAATACCATCACATTGGGGGTTAGGACTTCAACATATGAATTTTGGGGGCATGTCAACATTCAGTCCATAACACATAACTTGCCAAATATCCAGTTTTTATTAATAATTAGAAGGCTTAATATTTGAGCTTTCTAACCCCAAACAGGGAGCCATTATATAGGAGAATACCTTGAATTGTACCCCTCAATGTAGTAAGACTGTGACAAATGCAGTTCATTTTATAATATTCTATAAAACCCATCTCATTATTCTTTGATAGCTCTGTTACTTCTGTTAAGAATATTGACTAAATGTTAAGAACCATATTATTAAGTAGCAAGAAAGTCTCCATAGGCTAATTATCAGGATTGAATTAACATACGAATTCAACAGATTAATTGAATCTTAATATATTTAAACACTTTCGTGAGAAGCATGATGCAGGGAGCAGCACTGTGGCTGTTGGCAAGAACAAGCACCTTACAAAAGGCAGAGAAAGGGAGTCAAGGAGAGAGTAATTGATCCATTTTCTCAGAAAGATTGATATGGTGTGAAAGCACCTGCTATGTTCACTATAAGAAATACTAGAAAAACTCTAGTCACTGGGACTCCAGGAATCAAAATTGTATCTTATGGTTGCCTGGGTCAGTCGTACAAGTAGCCTCGCTGATCTGCAGAATGATGAAGTTGCATTTAGAAAATACACGCCAATTACTGAGGATGTTCTGGGCAAAAACTGCCTAACTTCCATGGCATGGATCTTACCAGTGGCAAAATGTGTTCATGGTCAAAAAACAGCAGATCATGATTGAAACTCACGTTGATGTCAAGACTACTGATAGTTATTTGCTTCATTTGTTCTGTGTTAGTTTTACTAAAAAATGAAACAATCCAGCATGGAAGACCTCTTAAGGCTCAGCACCAACAATTCAGAAGAAGAGCACAGAAATCATGACCTGAGAGGTGCAGACAAATGACTTGAAAAAACAGTAAATAAATTGATTTTTGACAACTTTGGAAAAAACATAGAAAGGCTTGCCAACCTATTTATGCTCTCTATGATGTCTTTATTAAAAAAGTAAAAAGATTGAAGAAGCCCACATTTGAATTGAGAAAAAACTCATTGAGCTTCATGAAGGTAGCAGTTCTGGAAAAGCTGCTGGGGATGAGGCAGGAACTAACGTTGAACCCACTGATGGATATGAACCACCAGTGCAAGAATCTGTTTAAAATTCTAAATTTAATTATGACAAATAAAAAATACTACTTGTGAGGAAAAAAAGGATCATGACATAGTTTTCCATATATTTTTTCTTTTGTATTTATATGAAAGATGCATCCCTTTTCCTATAGATAACAAATGGTTTTGATTTTAGGTTTTTTTTTTTTTTTTTTTTTTTGCTTGGGAATATTAACAACGCATTTTCTACCTCAGCAAACCTATTGATTTTTGTGCAGGTATCCTATACCGCACTAATTTCTCTGTGTGTGTGTGTGTGTGTGTGTGTGTGTATGAGTGTGCAGCATTTTTTAATGTATTTCCTTAGGATTTTTGTATAAAATAATGGCTTTTTAATCTTCCTACACTGTAGATATCTTATATGCTTCATTCTAAATGCATGAAACATAACTTTCAAAGTGATTTTAGAAATAATGATAAAAGATGTCCTTCTAGGGTTGCTAATTGTAATAGATAATGGTATTTCAGCATTTATTATCATTTCTTTTGTTGAAAGTAAATTTACTTTTAAAAGAAATGTCTATGTTAATTTTCCCTTTGATATTTTGAACACCAATTTGTGCTACAGTCCATTCAATAAAGTTGGTCAAACTGCTTGAGAATGAAATATATTTATTTAACTTACTTATATAGTAAATTATTTTAGTAGTTTCTTTATGTTTAATGTCTTTATACTTCTTTTTGAAAATTACTGATAATTGTTAAATCATGCTTCTATTTCTGTGCTAATTATTTCTGCATTGCATATCTATTTTTTGATATTATGATTTATGTAGCTTCTTACCTCTTATGACCTCAACAGTTTATAAAATGCCAATTAATATGTTCTGTGAGAAAACTAAATAATTCATCAGTGACAATTCATAAACATTTTTATAGGATTCCTGATGTTACTGTCAGGTATTGAATCATTGGCTTCTTTGTGTAATATGTAAAATTACATATTTATTTAGAAAAGCATCCATTTCATTGATGTTTTCAACTTTAGCACAAAGTAATCACAGAGACAATTTGCACAATTTATTGTATTCATAATTCTTTTTCTTTTTTTTCTTACATTAACATGTTTCTCTGGTTTATCTATTTTGCTAATTTTTTACAGTGGCTAATCTTGTATACAAGAATGTCCTTACTTTTATGGTGGCACCATACTGGAAATAAAGTAGTTGGTAATGAATACAATGCCTCAAAGAAGTCATAACTTAGAATCTGTGCTTGTGAGTCACTGTCATCCATTTCTCTATAGTTACTGTAATAAATTATTACAAAGTTAGTGGCTTAAGCAATATGAATTCATTACCTTACAATTCGGTATGTCAAGAGCGTGACATGGTTTTCACTGGGCTGAAGTTAAGGTGTCAGTATTGTTCCATTCCTTTCTGGAGGTTCTAGGGGAGTCTCTGTTTCCTGGCCTTTACCAGCTTCTGGAGGCCCCCCACATTCTTTGGTCTAAGTACCCATTCTCCATCCTCAAAGCCAGCAATAGTGGGTCAAGTTCCTCTCACATGACATCATTCTGACTCTCTTCTTCTGCCTCCATCTTACACGTTTAAGGACCTGTAGGGATTAGATTTGGTCCACCCAGATATTAGGTTAGTTAAGGTCCTAAGCCTAATTACATCTGCAAGGTCCCTTTTGCCTTATAAGGTAACACATGGACAGATTCCAGGTAGGAGGGTTAGGGCCAGACGCTTTGGGTGGGGTATTATTCTGCTTCTCACATCTGTTTCTTTGTTACTCGTGTTTTCAGATTCAGATCAAGTTGCACACCTTTTGTAAGAGAAATTAATGTACATGAATCTGATTCCTATCCATGATTGATTTTCTTTCATCTTTGTCAAATTTATCTTTTAATTGGTTTCTAAGCATGTTCCAAAAAGTTGTTTAGTTTTCCATGGTTAGCCAGGGATCTATCTACATAAATTATTGCATTTGAACACAATTTGCATTAAATTATAAATATTCCCTAAGTTAATACACAGATTGTGTTGACAGAATTTGTTTGCCTGAGTTGGCCATCAGTTTAATCAAACTAATTACTTTATTAGCTCAGTAAACAGCCTTATATTTGAAAAACATGTTATAATGCCGATTAAGTTAAAAGAATAAAAAGGAGTAGGAGATCAGATTATGAGTAAGGAAGAATGAAATTTTGTTATCAGTTTGTGTATACTTTAGAAAAAATATGTCACTGCTTCTTTTAAAAGTTCCACTTATATTTGTAGTTTACTAAAATTATTTTTAAAGAATATTGAATTATTGACATAATTTTTAAAGAACAATATGCCATTTAAAGTAAACAATTACATTTATACAGATGCAGTGTAAATCCAAATTTCTTAGAATTCTTAGAACTATTATATGATGTGTTTCTATGAAATCAAAGGTGTTCAAGATTAAAGGATCATTTTCTACCACTTTTCCTGAGAAGATTTTACAAAAAATGTATCAGCTGTTTAATATAACTTTTAGTCACATTCTAGGGATTTTCTCAGTATCATTATATGTTATGACATAAGCTTCTATTAATGCACAGTTTGTATTGTATATTAAAGCAAATTTCTTATTAGTTAGCTTTTAAAAAATAGAGTATGTAGCTAGATAGATAAATGAATAATAGACCATAGGTACATTGTTGACAAATTGGTAGGTGATAGATAGATAGATATAGATTGATAGATACCAATGTGAGTATTTAAATTATGTAAATTAAGTCTATATTCTATGAGTCATATTTAAGATAATTAATGATCACAAACTTTATTATTAGGATTTAATAGTCTACATATTTTGTTCACACAAATCCTTTCAATAACATTCTCGAATTACAGGATCTCATTCTAGTTTATGACTGGATAGTATTCCATTGTGTATATTTATGACCAACATGGATGAACCTGGAGGACATTAAGTGAAATAAGCCAGGCACAGAAAGGTAAACATTGCATGATCTCACTTATACGGAGAATCTAAAAAAGTTGATTTGATAGAAGTAGAGAGTAAAATAGTGGCTACCAGAGGATAGGGAGAAGGGGGTCTAAGGAGAAGGGGAAGACAGGGAGAGGTTGGTCACTGGGTACAAGTTATAGTTAGACAGGAAGAATAAGTTTTTTATCTTCTTCCACTATGCCTATGCGTCAGCTGAGGCAATCCTTATCAGAAGCATACCGAAACTCGGAGGAGGTGCTCTCGGCCCATTTGCCTCCACACTGAACTGGATAATTTATTCCGCTACCCACATGCAGGGCATAGAGATGCTCTGGTACGTTTTTAGGTGCCAGACTTCACCAGTGGGTATTTTAACACAGATGCTCTCTGTTTTCAGATTCTAAGTACAAATGAGAATTCTACTGAAATGTTTCAGAACTTGGTAGTCCATTTCTAATCCAAGGGGAAGACAGAAATCTGCTCTGACTGATCACATATTTCTATATCCCCTGAGTGCTAACCATAAGAAAAAAAAATTTTAAATAAAACAGCAAGATAAAACTCTTTTTTTCATTCCAAAATTTGAATTTCCGCTGAGGCAATATGTAACACTTACTGATTATGAAAGAAATAGGGAATAAAAAGAAAAATGTGGTAATATAAATCACATATGTTAAGACTTAAAATCTTATTCTTAAATTAGTAGAGCTTTGTATATAGATGTTGGTTTCCTAGGGTTAGGTTCTTAACACTAATATTATTACATAGACGATCTCAAAATCATTATATTATCAGTCTATTTTCTGTACCTATTATGCTGGTAATGTGAACCAGAAGGCCAGAGGGTAGGTAGAAGAATAGTATCTTTCTTTGAGAAACTTTCAGAAAACACTTCTAGGCAACAACTACTGGTGAGTTTTAGGGGGCAAAAATTACTGGTGAGTTTTAGGATCTTTGATTAAAATACAAAATAAAATGGTACTTTTTATGGAGATATAATATACCTACTCTAATGTCTCCAACTTAATGGGTAATTGCAAACTTTCATATCATCTTGGCTATATAAAGATTAAATCTATAGCATATTTTGTAAAATTTTTATTTTTAAAAGTTTAAGAATCACAAGAAGTGGCAAAAATAGTAGAGAGAGTGCTCGGACCCTATAACCACATTTTCACAATGATAACATTGTACTTAACTGGTTATTTCAAAACCAGGACATTGACGCAGGTACAAAATGATTAAATTAAATATTTTTTTTCAGAATCTACCAGTTGTACATACACTTAGGGGTGTGTGTGTGTAAGGGAACAGGAATGTAATACTCTGATATGTTATTGTGTGGGTAAATTCATGTAACCACCACCAGTCAGGATATAGACTGTTCTGTCATGAAGAAACTCCCACTTGCTACTCCTTTTAAATTACATCCGTACTCCAGTTCTAACCCCTGGAAACTTCTGTTTGATCATTCTCCATCACTATACTCTTGTCATTTCAAAAATATCATATAAACATACTCATACATACAGTATGTAATTTTTTGAGATTTTTTTCACTAAGCATAATTTTTTTGAGTTGATCCAAGTTGTTGAATCAATAATTTATTTGTTCCTTTTATTGCTGAGTAGTTTTCCATTGTATGAATGTACTAGGGCTTTTTTAATCTGTCCACAACCAGTCGTTGAAGGATATTTGAGTGATTTCTAGTTTGGAATTTGCAAAGAAAGCTGCTAAGAACATTGTATAAAGATTTCATATCCATAAGATTCTATTTTTCTAGGATAAACACTCAGGAGTGTGATTACTGGGTTGCATTATGAGTATTTTGAACATTTTATGAAACTGCCAGACTGTTTTCCAGTGGGACTGTACCATTTTATGTTTTGGGCAGAAAATGTTTGAGAGATCCAGTTGCAGATAGGTAGTATTTTAATTAATGTAAAATATTAAATTATTTTTCTCTGATTCCTTGACCAGAGGAGACTTGGTCATAAAATATACCTGAGAAAAATTGCTTAGGTGAATGCTACCACTGAGAAAGGAGACAGTATATGATTTACTCCTATGCACAATTTTGTTTCCTGAAATGATTGAGGGGCTAAACTGACACAAGATTTCACTACTTAGAACTTTATACATTGCTTTTTATATTAATAAGACCACATTCCTTTTTTATTTCAGAATATTACAGGGGTACAAACACTTTGGTTACATATATTGCCTTTGCACCACCTGAGTCAGAGCTACAAGGGTGCGCAAGAGAGTGCGCATCACACCCATTAGGTATGCATTTACCCATCCTCTCCTCCCTCCTCCCACCTGACCGACACCCGGTGAATGTTGCTTCCATATGTGCACATAAGTGTTGATCAATTAGTACCAATGTGATGGTGAGTACATGTGGTGCTTGTTTATCCATTCTTGTGGTACTTCACTTAGCAGAAAGGGCTCCAGCTCTACCCAGGATAATACAAGAAGTGCTAGATCACCATTGTTTTTTTATGGCTGAGTAGTGCTCCATGATATACATATACTACATTTTATTAATCCACTCATGTATTGATGGGCCCTTGGGTTATTTCCACATCTTTGCAATTGTGAATTGTGCTGCTATAAACATTCAAGTGCAGATGTCTTTTTTATAGAATGTCTTTTTTTTCCTTTGGGTAGATGCCCACTAATGGGATTGCTGGATCAAATGGTAGTTCTACTTGTAGCTCTTTGAGGTATCTCCATATTACTTTCCATAGAAGTTGTACTAGTTTACAGTCCCACCAGCAGTGTATGAGTGTTCCTATCTCTCTGCATCCATGCCAACATTTGTTGTTTCGGGACTTTTTGATAAAAGCCATTCTCACTGGAGTATCACTTAACTCCAGACCACATTCTTATTTCTGTTTAAAATAGACAACAGACTTTATTGCATGAAATTCACCCTAAATACAACAAAATTCTCAGGGTCTTCAGAGATGCCTGGCATTCTGGTCATTCATTAACAATATAGGGACAGGAGGACTCTAACAGGTGAAGGAAGTATTAGCAAGATTGGGAATATGATGCAATCCCAGCAGCCAAATAAGTTACTTTAAAATAGCTCCTATTTAAAGAACCCATGTGTTCTTCAGAACCACGATAACAACATCTTGTGTTATCTTCACAGTGAAAATAGACAATCCCTGGGAACATCTTATTGCAACAGTAGGCTACTGTATTCATCCTTCAAGAGAACCATTTTAAACTATAGAACCAATTTATTCCTAAACAAACTGTATATGCCTATGAAATTTTTCTCCTGTAAAATGATAATGGAGACTCTGACTCTTTGTAAAATATTGTAAATTTAAAATAGACAATAAGAAGGAGAGAAAAAGGAAGAAAACAGTCAATGATCTCACTGATCACACAGTGTACACATGGATTTGAGTGAGTCAGAACCACTGAGGTACAGCCAGTACAGCTGAGTGCTCTCCACTCAGCTGAATCTGTGACCTAATTCATTTTCTTTTCATAGTGAACTTAAATGTTTCCTTTTGCAGACATGTTGTGCTTGTAATTTATTAGTTTTTTCCCTTTAAATTTTACTTGTATCTTGGTAAAATTGGACACAGAAAGTCCCAGCCAAAAGTAACAAGCTTCTCTGACACACTATTTATGGTAATAATCACCATAACAGCCTCAAACAAGGAAGGGGAGTTTTTTTTTATAAAGGCAATGACACCAATAATACGTTTCCATTTATATCATGCACCTTCAAGGTAATCAACAGAAATAAAACAAACACATTCCTTTCACTGGTTATATTTCCCAAGGCAAGTTTATTATTACATCTCAAAAGCTATAAATTATCAATTGAAAACCAAATATAGATGTTATTATGCCCCAGGATGCCTTTATATGAGGATTAGAAATGATTTGATGATAGGAACTAGTACCTAAACATTTCGAAAGCAACCACAGTGAGAGCATTCCTTTCATTACAATAATACTCAACAGATATTATATTAATAATAGATAGTTAAGGGAACATTGCAAAACATTTTGATGCAAGCTGCTTATCAGACACAGTCTGTGGACAATGAAAGCCCAAGTTAAGCGTGTTTGACTGCATACTGTAAAACACTTATGACCAAACTTAGGATTGGGTGAGCTGTACACAATTACTGGTGTCAGCAGTTTAAATATAGTTCTTGCTGAGAATACCTTTAAGATAACTGTTTAGACCCATGCATTTTGCCAAGTAGAGGCAATAATTGGTAACTGTCAGTGCTACCTGCAAACACCATGTTCCTCCAAGAATAACCTGAGATGATTAGCTCTCAGCAATTGGCTGCACTTTTGCTGACTTCTCAAGAGTGGTTTTTCATACACAGTCACAGATAAACCCACTGTAACTGAACACAGATGATGACTCATTTCATGGCTTTCTGCTTGTCTCTTTCAAAGCTGTATGTTGTTTCTGTTTTAGAAAGAACAAGCATCTATTTTTAAAAGAAGGGTGGGTTTACTTCATTATTATTCAGGAAAGGACCAAGCAGGCATCTTATAATCTCACTCTGTGACATGCAGAACATTCTTGGGTTTGGTTCCATAAATATAGCAAAGTTTTACTTAAAGGAACAATGTCAAAGTGACCTTCAAGTCTATCTATAGACTTTTGTGTGCTGCTACAGTAAATGCAGAATTCAAATTGAGTTTCCCTACAAAATGCATTTTAGAAGGAGACATTTCTAGAGATTACAGATGGTTCAAAAGCAATTTAATGCTGGGTACACTTGGGGTGCTGTCTGATTCATGAATAATGAGGACATTTACTTGTTCACTTGATATATGGTATTCAAACAGAATTCAATGAATATTCTTATGGAGAAGGTGTCAGCTGGAGTGGTTATGTATAGGGTACTTGCCATAAAAGGGTTCAGAGTTTGAATTAATGTAAAATGAGACTAATTATCTTTTATTTTAAAATAAGACATATTCTTTTTCCTGAGAACTTAATAAAATAAAAACACTTGTCAATGTTGAAAATTAAATATTCATGAATTACTTTATATAAAATATTTACTGTAATCATGTAAAAATAATTTTTTTCTGATCTGTACCTTACCAAAATAACAGAATTTTATTTTTTAATTCACTGGCCCCATATATAATCAAACTTCACAAACAGTTAGAAAATTGAACAAGTTTGTGTAAGTTTATCATGAGGCAAGTTAATGACCAAACCATTCCCACCCTTTGCTCTCAGCCTATAATTAAAATCAGAGTTTTTATTAACTGTATGCTAAAGTCATAAAATCAGTTGTAGCCTTATTCTACTTAAGTGTGTGTGTGCAAATCTGAGTCTGCTCATTTTTGTTGTTTGTTTTTGTGGATTCCTCTTGAATCCACACTAAAGATACTTCTTTTGTTTGTGTTTGCTTTTTGTTTTCTTTGTTTATCTTATATTTGATTTTCTTTAATATTCCCATAAAGTAATTGATTATTTGCAAATAGTAAATAATCGCATTTTAAATATTTTATATTGTGTCTCCTGTTGCTGTTACTAAGCACTTATTTCTTAACATGAAAACTTCAAAGAAAATCTGGACCACTGATATTATAGCCACAGGTCCAGTTTTTATCAAAATAGATTAACTCTACCACATGTTCCCCCAATCTGATTTCTGGGCTATTATAATTTTATAGTGCAAATAAATCCTTCCCTTAGAAAATTTTATTCTTTCAGTGAGAACTAACCATTTTATTTAAATTGCAATTCTTTTGCCAGTTCTCTTATCTTGTTTTATGTTTTGTGGCACTTATTTCCTCTATAAATATTATGTAATTTATATGTAATTATGTTTATGATCTATCTCCCCTCATAAGAATTTGGGCTTCAGGAAGGCAAGGACTTTTATCTGCTTTGTTCACTCATCTATACACAACACCTGGAACAGTTTCTGAGACATGGAAGGTGATTTAAAATACTTGCTGAATGAATAAAAGAATATTAACTAGGGTTCTGAGACAAAAATTATTATATACTAAGTATTGGTATATAAATTCATATGCTATCCATCTTTTGCCTTTTTATTACAAAAACAAAATTTTAAGTAAGATTTTTTTAGAGATGCTGAATCTATTTAGAATGTTGGGAAATATTCTTATAGATTTATAAAACTCTAGTGTTTTGGTCTAGAACTTAAGGATAGTGTTCTTGCATGAAAACTCATTTGTCATACACAGATATTAAAATAAACATAATAAAAACTTGTTCTATTTTTAAAATACAGATTTCCTTTTAGACCTTTTGAATACCTTAAAGAATTAGTAGATTCTACATCAATTTTATAAATACTGTGAGTCTATGTAAATAATTGTGGGACACAATATAAAATATTTATAATGTTATTATTTACTATGTGAAAACAACCAATTACTTTATAAGAATATTAAAGAAATAATCAAATATAAAATAAACAAATAAAACAAAAAACAAACATTAAAACAAAATATCTTCAATGTATATCAAGCAGGACACAAAACAAAAACAAGTTGTGGGATTTCAGAGTAGATAAGAAATTCAAACAAGATGATAAAATAACTGATAATATAGACAAAATGTTTAAATATGATATTATAGATTAATAAAAACTCTAAACTTTCCCTTAAAGAAAAATAAATTTCACATTAAAAAGTGTGTATTTGCTGAGTAGATCCCTTTTATAAGAGGCAGAAAAAGGATTGGGAGGCGGGTCAATAAAAAGCACACTCTGTAACTTATATAATATGCAAACTAACCTAATATGACAAAAAATATTCCAATCACTGGTAGCTTAGGCCCAAGGACAAGGCATGAGGCATGAGGAGTCTTTGAGAGATGATGTAAAAGTTCTGTTACTTTGAAGAGACATAGACTAGCTGAGTGGATAAAACATTATAAGCCAAGTATCTGCTGTCTCTAGGAAATGCATTTTACCCACAAAGATGCTTTCCAACTCAAGGCCAAGGTTTGGAAAACAAACTTTCAGGCAAATGGAAACCAAAAGAAAGTACAGGCAGCAATTCTAATTTCAGACAGCATAAATTTTAAAATAGCAAATGTAAAGAAAGAAAAAGATGGTCACTATAAAATGGTGAAAAGAAAAATCCAACAAGAAGACTTAACAATTATTAATATCTATGCACCCAACACAGGAGCAACCAGATATATAAAGCAAACCCTATATGAACTAAATAGCATGATAAACAGTAATGCCATAGTAGTGGGGGATTTCAATACCCCACTGTCTGAAATAGATAGATACTCCAAACAAAAAATAATCAAAGAAATAATGGACTTAAACAGAACTCTAGAACAAATGGGTCTAACAGACATCTACAGAACATTCCACCCAAATAAAGCCAAATATACATTCTTCTCATCAGCTAATGGAACTTTCTCCAAAATCAACCACATCCTAGGCCATAAATCAGAGCTCAACAAATTTAAAAAAATAGAAATTGTACCATGTATCTTCTCAGACCATAGTCATATAAAACTAGAGATCAATTCCAACAGAAATGATCACTGCTTCACAAAGTCATGGAAATTAAAGAATCTATTGCTGAATGACTGTGGGGTGAAAGAAGAGATTCAGATGGAGATCAAAATATTCTTTGAATTAAATGATAACAGGGACACAAGCTATCAAAACCTGTGGGATACAGCAAAAGCATTCCAGAGAGGAAAACTAATAGCATTAAATGCTCACATCCAAAAGACAGAGAGCTCACAAATCAACAAACTAATAAATTGCCTCAAGGAACTGGAAAAGGAAGAGAAAATTAATTCTAAACCTAGCAGAAGAAAGGAAACAACTAAGATTAGAGCAGAACTAAATGAAATTGAGAATAAAAGAACTATAAAAGATCAACAAAACCAAAACCTGGTTTTTCAAAAAGATAAACAAAATTGATAGCCCTCTTGATAGATTGACAAGAACTAGAGAGGAAACACCTTAATAAACTCAATCAGAAATGAGAAAGGATAGGTCACTACAGATATGATGGAAATAAAAATATTATCTTTGAATACTATAAAAATCTATATGCTCAAAAGCTACAAAATATGGAGGAAATGGACAAATTTTTGGAAACACACAAGCTCCCTAAACTCAGTCAGGAGGAAATAGAACTCCTGAACAGACCAACATCAAGTGCAGAAATCAGAGCAGTGATAAAAAAATTTCAAAAAAAAAAGTACTGGACGGACGAGATGGGTTCACACCTGAATTTTACCAAACATACAAAGAAGAACTCATACCTACACTGCAGAAATTATTCCAAAACATTGAGAAGGATGATATCCTCCCAAACTCATTCTATGAAGCCAATATCACCTTGATACCAAAGCCAGGAAAGGATGTAGCAAAAAAAGAAAACTACAGACCAATATACCTCATAAGTATAGATGCAAAAATTCTCAACAAAATTTTAGCAAACCAAATCCAACAGCACATCAAAAAAATAATTCACCATGACCAGGTGGGCCTTATCTGAGGGATGCAAGGCTGGTTCAACATAAGCAAATCTATAAATGTAATATACCACATAAATAAAAGAAAGAACAAAGACCATATGATTCTCTCAATAGACACAGAAAAAGCATTTATTTGATAAAATCCAACACAAATTTATGATAAAAACTCTCGACAAAATAGGCATAGATGGGAAATTCCTTAAAATTATTAAACAAGAAGAAAAAATTGGGAGGCATCAGTCTGCCAGACTTCAGTCTTTACTACAAGGCTATAGTAACCAAAACAGCATGGCTTCAGGGTGTGGGGTGGGTACATCCACAGCTAATGGAGACGGTGCACACTCTATGGGGGAAGGACACATTTGTGGCTTGGCTTGAGCGAGGCAAATGCATTTCATGTAACCATAATGTTTGTACCCCTGTAATATCCTGAATTAAAATAAATAAATAAGTAAATAAAAAGAAAGGTGGGAGTATTTCTGAAATAACTGAGGGTTTTTAATGTATGGTACTTAGCATTATTGTCATAGGTCATTCTTACCACTGTATGGCATCTCAAGGTCATCAATTATGACCCAGAAAGGCGATAATCAACCAACCTAGTTAGAGTCTAGGACATGAGTCTCCTAAGTGCAAATTCAGTGATTAAAAAACTTGCCATGCAACTTGCCATGCATGTTTTAGCTCACGCATGTAAGCTAAATGGCACACTTCACATGGAAAGGGTTAAGATGTAAGATTAATGCTACAGAAAAGTTGAACTCCAGGCACCTTAGAGATGTTTGATGTGAAGAAGAAACTCAAGAATAGAAGGGAAACTGTCAGTGGCATTAGTGCTGAGTGGGTTATCTCCAACCATAAGGTACGGGGCCCGGCCCACTTATTCCATTAAATTACTCTTTCTTGGGGATTGAATTTGGTATCTCATACTCTAAACAAGACTTTATCTGCACATTTAAGAAGAGGCCTATGCCCTAGAATAAAATTTTAAAATACCTTTAGAGACTTTGTCCAAATTTTTTCAATTTAGAGAAAATAAGAGGGTAATCCTCTGATCCAATAGTCTCTTGTTTTTAAAGTAGTATTCGGAGTATATTTATGTAATGTGCAACCAAATGAAGATTATAAAAACATAACTTGGGGGGTCTATGAAAGATAGATTCTTTTTACAGATGAAATTGTATGGTGAATTGTACAATGTATAGTGAGTTGAATTTTACATAGAGATTTTATATACTAACCCAGATATTGGGATTATAGTAACTATTCAGGCATTTAGTCAAGCCAATATTTGTCTTTCAAAAGGCATTTTTAAAGATATAGAATTATTTTCTTTTTTTATAAACTATGACTAATGATTATCAGGCCCCATGAAAATTATGTCTGAACCCTTTCACATTCTGTGGTCTTGTCACAAATTGAAAATAGGGGAAATTAGTCTTTGACCTCCCTGGCCTCTTTGCTGTGTTTTCCTTTCCTTCCCTAGTGATGCCTCCTTATTCTTTTGGTACATAGTGATTTTATAACCCTTTACTTCTCTGCTTTACCTGTTAACCTCTGCTCTTATAAAAACACCCAAATGGAATTTATACTACATTCCAAAAGACTCATTTATACATTTCGTGTTATCCTTCTCAGGGAGATTTGTGTTTTATGAAGTTCTACTTAATCATTGAATAAAGTTTTAATAGTAGCATTAGTGACGTGATGAATGAGGCATTATTTTGAAGCAATAATGACTTTCCTAGTGCCTCAGACACAGCAGTATGTTCAGATATACTGAACATTCTGGAGTGTTCATGAGGTGAGCACTCCACGGTACATGCAAAACTGTTGCAAAGAAAAAGACACTGGAGAGGGGAGGAAGTAAAGGTCACAGAATGCACACTGATTATGACAGCAGCACATGTGTTTAGAGAGTTGTAACATAATGGGAAACTTGGGTTTTATTCAATCTCAGAATGTTTCCCTTCTACATAAATATTAAGAAGAGTATATCATGAGTTAAAATGCAAAATTTACATTATAGCTGTCAATTTAAAATCAATCATCTCTCCCTTCTACAATATATCTCCTTTTAAAGAATAAAGTTTTGTTTTTCAATGTCTTAAAATAGTGTTTGAATAAAATTTCCTCAAAGGATTGCTATTTAAAACCTGAATTTCCTTTGCAGAAGGTCAGTGCATTCTCATGATTTTAGAGCAAGTCTAACAAATCTAACCCTTTCTTGTTTTTACATGATTTGCAGAGCTCTGCAGAAATTGCACATCTGGCTCTTTGCCTGTGCACCTGATGTTATCTCAGGAGAAATTACATAAATTAAAGACAGACACAGAAAAGGTCTTTTTGAATTCAAAAAAAAAAGAATATATATTCAAGATAACAAAATAAGTTAGAAAATGTAAGCGATACTAGTGGATTAAGCTAGGAAACTAACAAAATGATGACAATGTAAAATAAATGATGCAAAGAGAAAAACAAAAATAATATAAATTAGAATGAAAAAATATATTTTTGGGGCCCAGGAGAACATTTAAATTATTTTCTTTCTTCCATTCCATAGGTGGGAGGTGGGACTTTGGTCATTAACAGTCTCTCTTTCACTTTTGCAAATAGTAAGAACTTGGCTTGACAAATTCCCTCAGTTTTTGCTTATCTTGAAAAGACTTAATTTCTCCATCAATTGTGAAACTTAGTTTTGCAGGATACAAAATTCTAGGCTGGCAGTTGTCTGGTTTATGAAGATTGACAATGGGCCCCAATCCCTTCTGGCTTGTAAGGTTTCCTCTGAGAAGTCTGCAGCTAGCCTGATGGATTTTCCTTTGTAGGTTGTTACTTTGGTCTTGCTGCTTGCAGAATTTTCTCCTTCATTTTTACTTTGGTCAGGTTGATTACTATGTGTCTTGGAGATGTCCTATTTTCTGTGAATGTTCCCTATGTTTGATGACCACCTTGTGTCTGTATGTCTGAATCTCTGGAGATACCAGAGAAGTTTTCCTCAATAATAGGTTTTCCATGCTTTTAGCTCTTTCATCTTCTCTGTCAGGGACACCTATAATTCAAATGTTAGTTCACTTCACATAGTCTCATATCTCTCTCTGTAATTGCTCAAACTTTTTAATACTCTTCTCTGCCTCTTTAAATGACTGGATTATTTTGAGAAATTTGTCTTCAAGCTTTGATATTCTTTCTTGTTCTTGGTTTAGTCTGTTGTTGAAACTTTTTGCTGTGTTTTAAAATTGCCTAAATGACTCTTTCATTGATTTAAGCTCTATTATATCCTTTCTTATGTTGTCTAGCTCTTTAGTGAACTTTTCATTGATTTCCTGAAATTTTCTTGTCTTCTTTTTGGTGGTTTTCAACTTTCTCTTCAATTCCATTAAACCCAGCAGGGATGATGTAAAGACTACTGCTGGAAGGCTGAGTTCCAAGTAGCCCTGGCTCCATTTCCTATAGCGGTCAAGATGGCATCAGTTACACAAACCTGGGATTGGCAACCACCAGATCTCTTCTGTTCCTTCTCTCCAGTGCAGTGTCTCTGCACAGACTCTGAGCAGCTCCCTGATCAGCCCAGAGGTCTGCAGTGGACGAGGGAGACCTTCTACAGCTCAAGCTTCCTGCAACTTTTATTCCTCTCCTAAAAAGTGATGCTCCCTTGGACTGTTTCTATTCTGCTGTCTTTCTCTCTTCCCGGCAGTGTGAATTGTATCGGAGCCCCCAACTTAATCTCTGAAATGGTGGGTGGTGCTTGTGAGTGAGAATTGGCCATGTCTGTTTGATTGAGTCAGTAGATGCTGTAATGAGCCATACAGTTTTTCTCCTTGTTAGTTGATGCTTGCAGGAAAGAGCCAACTGCAGAGATGTTCTTTTGTGCCTGTGATAGGCTCTAGCCCCTCGGGAGAATCATTTGAATGCCCTAAGCAGTGGGAAAGGCCTGTAGCTCCTGGAGGACTGCTTGTTTTCCACTACAGCAAAGGTGGGTAGAGGAGCAAGGATGGGTGGGGTTAGCTTGGCAAAGTCTCTGCAGGGATTAAAGTGTATTTCCTAGGCCACTGGAAAAAGCCTCTGGGAGGAAGGCTGAAGCAGCCTCACCAAACTGCAAGGTATTATTATGGGGAAGGGACCATCTGTAATTCACTGGCTAGCAGGAGTGGGCTCCATGCCTCTTGCTCTATCCCTGATCCAAAAGTCTCCCTCCATTGTCTGGTCGCACACAGTTTCCCAAACTCACCACTGTCAACAGTAATGGTGCCATAGGCTGGGAACTTTTCCCCTGGAGTACCCACTCCATTCTGAAAGTGCAGCATTGGGGGGGGGATGGGCACTCCACCAGATTGCCAGATTGCCAGAACTGGGACCCACACTGCCATCAGTTCTACCTATGTGGGCTCCCTTGCCTCCCATTTATGCCCCCCAGCAACTTGCTCAAGTCCTGGGGGTATGGGATCCTGCCTGCGCCTGCGTGTCTGCATTATGAATATGGAAGTCTGATTATCTTACCATCTGCTCAGAGTTTTTCTCACTTCTCTGTGGCTCCTGGAACTGTTTCATACTCATATTTGAGTTGGGGCATTGCTAGTGATAGACTCAGACTCAGTGCTGGATATTTGGTTTTGGTTTTCCATGGGGGTTGGGTAGTGAAGCCAGCTTGCCTCTAACCATCATTTTGGAACTGGAAATTTTCTGTTGGTTTTCTTGATTCTCATTTTTTTCTTTTCTCTTTCCTTGCTTTCCCATTGGATTCTCTCTTGATTTATTTATGCTGTTTTAAACTATCTTATTTTACAGTTTTCTTAGCGGTTGCTCTAGATCTTATACTATGCATGTATAACATATTATAACCTACTAATATTGAAGCATTACTACTTTAAGTGAAGTATTACAATTTTACTTCCATTTAGATTTCTTTTTCTTCTCACTTTTAAAATGTAATTGTCTGAAGTATTTCATATATTAAGCACCACATAAGATGATGTTATGTTTTTTACTTGAATCATAAAACAAAACTTAAGAAGTTCATGAGAAACAAAATAGTCTAGTACATGTACCCCTCCTTTTACCTATTCTGTTGTTCTTTACTTTTGAAGTTTCAAGCTTTTTCTTTTATCACTTTCTATTTTGAGAGCCTTCTTTAGCCATTTTTTAAGAGTAGGTCTTATTTCTTCTCCCTTGTCTGAGAATGACTTTATTCCTCTTTCATTCCCGGATAGTTTTGTTAGTTATAGATTTCATGAATGACAGATCTTTTCCTTCAGCACTTAAAAAATATTATGCCAGTTCCTTCTGGTGTCATAGTTTCACATAAGAAATTCACTGTCATGCAAATCAGTGCTCCCCAATAGGTTATGTGCTCTGTGTTTACTTAGTAGATTTTTTTGTTTGTCTTTGGTTTGTAGAAGTTTAATTAGGATGTGTTGACTTGGATTTCTTTGGGTGTACCATATTTGGAGTTTGCTCAGCTTCTTGAATCTGTAGGTACCTATCTTTTGCCAACTATAGGAAATTTTCAGCTATTATTTGTTTTAATACTTTTCAGCCATACATTCTTGCTCTTCTTTTGGGGTACTTTGAGGATTTGAATGTTAGATCTTTTATTATTATTCCAGACATCCCTAAGATTTTGTTCATTTTTTCTTTAAATTCTATTTTCTCTCTGTTGTTTGAATTGAGTAGATTCTATTGATCTGTTCTCAAGTTCAGTGATTCTATATTCTTGTAATCTCCACTCTATTACAGAGCTTACCCAGGAAGGTTTCCTCCACTTCCTTTCTGCTATTGAATTTTTCAGTTCTATAATTTGTATTTGGTTCTTTTCTTATACATTTTATTTCCTTTTGAGATTTTCTACTTTTTCATTTGTTTCAAGGGATTTCAGAATTGTTGTTGAAGCAATGTTATGGTGGTTGCTTTAAAATCTTTGTCATATATGCTGAAATATTTATGGATTAAATAATATTATATAAAGGATTCACTCCAAAATAATTTGAGGGAGTAGTGGGAAGGAGTATAAATAAAACAAAATTAGCCTTAAGTTGACAATTGTTAAAGCTTGGTTATCAGTACATGGCAGTGTTTTACTACATTGTTCTTTCCACTTTTGGATACATTGTAAATTTTTCATAATAAAAAATGATGGGGAAGCCTCTGAAATGTATATTGTCCTAATATAAAAGATTAATTTTTATTATTCAAATATTATATATACATTCCTTATTGTAAAGATTTATGGATACCATGAAATATGTTAGTCTTTCTTGTATAAATTTCCCCTTTTTAATAGAGATAGAAAGTGAATGCAAATAAACAAGGAGTTCAACATGCAAAAGTATAGTTTTTGACCTAGAGCTAATTAGAAGGAGAGTTCATCTGTTCCTAGAAAGTAATTTTTATAATAAATGTCTCCTGTGTTTTCCTCATCTAGGATTCAATGTCTATGGGGAATCAACATCTTAAATTCAAAACATGAACTTTTCTTATGAAGAAAATAATTTCATATTTATACATTATAAATATAAATCTATGTTTATATAAATCTATATGTATGTGTATATACTTTAAATAAAAATATATTTTTATAACCCAGCACTACATTTTACATGGAAAATTTGTTTTATATTTTCCCAGCTGCATCTTTTTCTCTTATTCTTTTATTAGTTGGTACATTAAATGTTATTTTGATCCATGTAGACAGCTGGCATACAGGAACCATCATTTTTAATCCAAGCTAGGGATAGTTTATCTTTACAGTCTAAGTATAATCTGTCAACTTCTATATATCTCTTTTGTGTTTGTGACAATGTATCAGAAATAAGAAAAATCATGGTTATAGTACTTTTCCCAATAAAAGATGTTTTTACTGTTCTATATATTTATATGCATTTTAATCTTCATCTTACACACTACTTATAAATATTTAATTATTGTACATAGAACATTACATTCAAACATTAGTATAAATGGGAGAGAAAGAAATCTTTCCCCATTGCTATTTTATTTGGTATCTTCTGGTAAGTGAAGAAGCAACTGTTAAGATTCTAGGCTTTAGTTATTCCACTACATGTACAACGCTTAGGTAAAGTATTATATCATCACCCCCAAGGAATAGGCATCTCTGCAGAAAGTTAGATCTTCAGGGAAAGGCTTTAGGGAAAGTATACTCTTCCTCCTTGTTTACCATCCCAACTCCAGACAAAGAAAGATATTGTACATAAACTAAACAGAGGTCAGAGGTGAGTAAAGTTCATGCAAAGGTCAATAGAGAGAACTTTTTCTGGGATAAATAAATCAAAGGATCTTCAGGGAACGTTATATTGGACACAACCTGACTACCTACATCCTAGCACTATAAGCAACTAGTGGTTTCCCACTTAAAACATTGAGTGCTTGTATTTATACATGTTCAAAAAAACTTCAACTTAGTGAAGTATTCTTGAAAAGAAATTTAAACTTTCTCATTAAAATACTATATTTGCACATCTATCTTACTAAAGAGGAAATTTTAGCTGCCTTGTGGTAGAAATTATAGATGAGAGATCATTTTCAGGGAACACATTTCTAAAAATACCTTTTGAGCACAAATATAGTTCATTAATAAGTGAATGGAATGAAATTGAGTACCAGGCTGCAGCTGTTATATTCATAAAGTATGTGTGAAAAAACAAACTATAGCAAATATATATTTAAACCTCTAAGATAATGAGATATGAAATAATAGCTTACACTTATAGAGATCTCTAAAAGTAATCATTGTCCAGAATTACTAAAATTAGTGCACAAAAAATCTTATTAGAATCAGTAAGACATAGTGCCAAGTGGTAGTGACTTAGTACCATTTCTGACATGATAATTTTACAAAAATCTTATAACAGTTATGTATAGTTTTCAAAATATTTTGTATATCAAGGAGTTAATAAAACTCCTTGAATAATAATTATAATATTAGTGTACTTGATAGGGATTATATTAGCAATAATAAATCAACAATGATCTAATTTCTACCTTAAGACATTGATTATCTATGGATTAATTGAGCTATATTCAGCCCAAGATGAATGCTTTCAGTTTCCCAAGCAATCATTTCATTCATCAATACTTAGTTTTGTGCTCACTAAAAGAACTGGAAAGGCTGTTCCTTGTTCAATTTCTTCTTGGTGATTATTGATAGGAGGGATAGAAAGAGTTTCAGAAGTCTGAAGATATCCTTGACTTTCAGCACCATTTTTGGTCACAAAATACACTACCATATCCTAATTCATTGCTCTTGTTAATGACCTTTAAGAGGAAAAATCACATTTCTTTGAACAACAAAAAAACATCTAGGCATGGAGTCCAAGTTTGTGTATGGCAAAGAGAATCAGACATCACTATGATAACACACACATTCATTTTCATTTCCTATAATACTTCACTCTTTGTATCTGTTTTGATCAAACAAATAAAAACAATAATAGAAACTTATACATACAGTCATTTACACAGCTAGATTTGTTTTAAGGTGTTTTATTCGTAGCTTGTTATCTATGTCTGCTGACAGTCTGGCAAGTGAAAAGGAGAGGATAGTAAGATGAATTCAAATACACTGTGTTCCTTCCTGGAGATCATTGTAAACAAAATCAATGTCTGTAGAAAAATATTGAATTCTCGTGTACTTAAGAATATTCCATAAGATATTCTGAACTCAATAAGAAGAAATTGCTAATGCCATTAGAATACATAAAATTTACATTTTCTCTGAAAATATCCTTAGGCTTTCTGTGAAAGGTGGAATATACAAACATTTATTTTCAACATACCTGATTTGGTGACTCTATAAAGTATACATCCATTTTGAAAAATGGAATACTGTTTTAAATGCATATGAATATTTGTTTATACCCTCTGCCTTGTACATGCCAGTTTGTTTCTGTATTCAAGGTATTATTTTATGAAATAAGAATAATGGTTTTTCTATTAGGACATGTTATCATGACACATTATTAACTGAGTATTGGCAAGACATATATTTAGTTGCCAGTATTTAAATAGAACATTTATTAGAGATAGATGATAGATAGATAGAGATAGAGATATACAATTATTATAATATCTATTACACATTGTAATACTTGTGTGTGTGTATATATGTCTGCCATGAAGCATGTAACGTCTTTTCTTTCACACAGATTTCATTTTATTAGAAAATGGCTATAGTACATGATGATAAGACCCAATCTCACCCAGTTTTTGTTTGTTTCCTTGCTATCTGGGAAAAGTAGATTACTAAGAATCATTGGAGGGAGAAGAGTTTTATTAAGCAAAAGGTAAATATTTTACTGGGCCACCTTTTGTATAGCTTGTACATATATAGGTATTCTGCTTTTTATTTTTTAAAATTTATTTTTAAATTTCAGAATATTATGAGGATACAAACAATTTGGTTACATACATCACCTTTGCACCACCCAAGTCAGAGCTACAAGTGTGCCCATCCCACAGACAGTGGGCTCCACAACCATTAGGTGTGAATTTACCCATCCCCATGACCCCCTTCCCACCTGCCCAACACCCGATGAATGTTACTTCCATGTGGGCACATAAGTGTTGATCAGTTAGTACCAATTTGATGGTAAGTACATGTGGTGCTTGTTTTTCCATTGTTGTGATATTTCACTTAGAAGAATGGTCTCCATTTCCATCCAGGTTAATGCAAGAGATATTAGTTCACCATTTTTCATGATTGAGTAGTACTCCATGGTATACCTATACCACATTTTATTTGTCCACTCACGCATTGATAGGCAGTTGGGTTGTTTCCACATCTTTGTAATTGTGAATTGTGCTGCTATAAATATTCAAGCTCAGGTGTCTTTTTTATAGAATGTCTTTTTTTCCTTTGTGTAAGCACCCAGTGGTGGGATTGCTGGATCAAATGGTAGTTCTACTTTTAGTTCTCTGAGGTATCTCCACATTACTTTTCACAGAGGTTGTACTAGTTTGCAGTCCCATCAGCAGTGTATGAGTGTTCCTATCTCTCTACATCCACGTCAACATTTGTTGTTTTGGGACTTTTTGACAAAAGCCAATCTCACCGAAGTTAAGTGATCTCTCATTGTTGCTTTGATTTGCATTTTCCTGATGATTTGAGATGTTGAGCAATTTTTTTTATGGTTTTTGGCCATTTGTCTTCTTTTGAAAAATTTCTGTTCATGTCTTCTGCCCACCTTTTAATGGGGTTGTTTGATTTTTTTTCTTGTTGATTTTCCTAAGTTCTATAGAATTTAGCAACTCAGCTGGCTAAAATGTCTAGAATTTTTAGAAAATTTGAAATTCTGCAATTTGCTTTTTTTGAATTTTTGTTGTTGACAGGTTTCTTACTGAGCTACAACAATTAATTATGAATTAATTATTATTTATTTTAACTCTATAATATATCCAGGTAGTAAAGAGGAATTAATATTGTTTTTATCTTTATTTTATGAATTTGTTCATTAGTATGTTGGCTGCTACATATTTTTATAATTAGTAAAAATAAAACTGTTTTTTTTTAGAGGGCTTCTGCTATCTAGTTTTCTTGGGTTCCAACTTGTTTTTAAAATACTAAACAATCTCTTGCTTTTGTGTTTTCAGAACATTCAGAACATTATACCTAATAAATTTACATAAGAGGATCATCACATATGATAAAACATATGTTATACATTAATATAGAAAGATATAAATAATAATTCTGTTACCTAATTTTTAAATCTGGAGATATGGATATATTTCAGAATATATCTTGTCTAAGAATCTGAAAGTTAATTATTCTATAAAATTGAATTATATTTCTTAATCAGTCCATATTACCATTAGTCCTTAAAGATGTACTCAAGTTCATGAAGAGAGAAGGTCAAATGTATAATAAGACAGTTTTTAAAACAAGCTTAAAAAATAAGGTACAACAACAATGTGATGTATTATAAATTAGAATAGTAATTATGCAATATCATTTTAGTCTCTCTCACACACACATTCCTCTGTTTCCTCTATATTGGCTGAGGAATGCCACATGGGATTTTGTGTATTTTTTGTGATATAAATTATAACTTTATTTTCAAGGTGGATGAATTATCATATAAATTATAACTGTACACACACCCAAAGACTGGAACGCTTGAATCTTTTGGACCACTTACTTAATCTAGGTAGAGATTAATTTTCTTATCACTAAAATTTGAAATATATCTACACCATAAAATAATTGACAACTGATATAAATCATACAAAGTGTTTAGCATAGTGTATATCAATACACATTAATTATAATAATTAATATAAATCATAATATCACTAATAATTATCATAAATTATTTTATGTCATTGTGTAGATCTCATATTTTCAAAAGCCCTTCTGTTCCCTTAGTATCAAAAAAGGTAGTCTAAAATCTTTTTTCCTAAAAATCTTCCTTAAGCCAATCTCAAAGATTTCAAACATAATTGGAATGCTGTTGTATTCAATTATTGTAAAATGAATCACACTCACAGATGTGGTAAGAGTCAAAAATCAACTATATTGACAAAAGTCATTAACACTAATTTGTTTTCTGCCGCTGATTTGCTTGTGGCCTCTTGCCTAGCACTTTCTGAAGGCCTATTAATTCTATACATTATCTATGATGCTGTTCTGTATGTTATTTTCCACTTTATCTCCCCAGCTTATAACTGTGCACTTCAAAAATAACAAATACTATTTTTTAGGAGCAATTAACATGGTAAAAGTAGTTGAGCCTAATGATATAGATGTTTTATTCTTTATGTGCCAGTAAATTTTCCCTGGTTTCCTAAGTCTTAGAAAAAGACAATTGACATTTTAAAACTTTTAAGTTATAACTTTCATGAAAACAAATGCAATGACTCATTTCTTAAAGCCAGTGGAGCACAAGACTTAAAAAAGAAATAATGTAGCTTCCATTCTTCTAATTTACTGTGTAAGATATTGAATATAACATGTTCTGTAATCTCAAATTTTGGCATTTCATTAGCTTTTTCCCAATTAAATTTTGTTCACAAGGAAATAATGTATTATCTTTTCTTTCACTCTTTCCAAATAAATAAAACAAACTCACCAAAAAACAAATAAATAAGAAGACAATGTATACTTTATACAACTTAAATGAGCCACTTAATTATTCAAAACTTAATTATTTGACTTACCAGGTAAATTATATTTCATTTTTGAAATGGAAAGCCAGAAGATCAATTGTAGAGCTTTGAACTTGTAGGTATAGGTTATTGTAAATTAAATAATCCTGGGTTTACCTTAAAAGAAAATCTAAGAGGAATAAGTCACAGAGTAGTTGCCATACTTTAAGGCTATATTTTCTTCCCAGGGTAGCATCTTCTTTGAGCACTGTTGACTGTGAATTTTTAGAAGGTAAAGCACAATCTCATCGTGTCTCATAGAAATCTCTATTATTATTTTTTCCCCACATTCAAACATGATATTAAAAGGGACTTACAGCATGACAGAATAAGGAGCTCCATAAACCTATCCTTCAACAAACAAATATTGAAAATTACTTAAAAACAACCATGTAAAGTCTCAGGAAATTGTCTTGGGGGAATATAGACAATAATAACATTTCTTCAAAAAAGTACACTAAAATTCTCTAAAAACAATGAGAATTTGAGGTGTTTGAACTAAGACTTGCTTCCTACTCATCCTTCCATGTTTGGCAAAATAGAAACTTTACTGCAAGTGAGGGCAACCAAGAATACAGAGCTACCTCTTCCTCCAGCCCCCAGTCAGAGAGTTATTCTCCTAGGAGAAAGAGTACATGAATATTTTTCATCCTGAACTCAGCTGCATGTTGCTGAGATTAAGTTACAAATGAGTTTGCCCAAGTGATGGGGGATTCCTTTTTCCATTTATCCCAAATTATGAGATGGGACCTCTACCTTGGGCATGGTACCACTGAGAATACTGGGGCCCTGAACATACTTTCTCTAGTTCCTAAGGTAGTGATTCTGTACCAGAAGAGTCAGATAAGAACTAAGGCTACTTCCCCGCATCCATGAGGCACTCAGTTGCTAAGGCAAGGGTGTCATTCAGAGAAGAACATCATTGTCTCCATTCCCAGATCAAGAGATGTGGCTTAGAGATTTTGCTTGAAAGTTGGGGAGAAGCAAGTCATAAAACAGACAGGTCTTAATTTTATCACAAAGGAATTATTTTCACTTGCAGTAGTGTGTGGAGAAGTTCAAGTCTAAGACTGCTCTCAGAAACAGTAGATGTTATAATAAAATGGAATTGAGAGTAGATTACTAGATTAATTGGGAATATAAACTAAATATGCCAGTTTCTTTGAGACAACCAGAGAAAGGGGTAATTGGGAGAAGCCCACTTTGGGTCAGAAAAGGTCTCAAACACTGATTGCAGGAATTATCCCTTCCAAGGAGCATGAATTTGTTTGATTTTGTCTATAAAGAAAATGTGCTATAACCCAGCATTTTGTTGAAAACTATAGAGCAATCAGCTGGAAATTACTGGAACATAAAAGCTGGATGAGGCCAAGGAAAGAGCCAAAGAGAGCCCTGTCAAAACCACTGTCATACTAGAGTGACTGTATGCAAACCCAAGGCTATGCCCTGTATTAGTTTGCTAGAGTGCCATAACAAACTAGCATAAATTGGGTGGCTGAAACAACAGAAATTTATTGTCTTACAGTTCTCTAGGCTAGAAGTTCAAGATCAAGGTGTTAGCAGTGTCGTTTCCTTTGAAGTCTGTTAAAAGAGAGATACTGTTCCACATTTCTCACCTAGTTTCTGATGGTTTGCTGTCAATCAGTTACCTTTCTTGGCTTGTAGAAACATCATTCCATTAACTGTCTTCATCTTCACATGGTACTGCCCTGTGTGTAGGTTGGTCTCCAAATTTCCTATTTTTAAAAGAATACCACTCACATTGGATTAGAGGCCCATCCTACGCTGGTATTGCCTCACTCCAACTTATCTAATCACATCTGCAATGACTCTATTTCTAAATTAAGTCACACTCTGAGGAACTGGAGATTAGCACATCAACATATGAATTTGGGGGGAATGGAATTAAATCCATAACAGCCCCCATGAGGCATAACATTAGAGGTTTAACAACGTGTGGGGGGAAGAAATAGGCTCCACCATCATAATCCAGCCAATCACTAAATAAATGCGAACCACGCAAACACAAATAAGTTCCAGGGAAGGTTACCTAGAGTTGCTATAATATATTGTGTAAAATTTCCACTTTACATCAACAAAAAAACATATATAAATATGCAAAAAAAAAGTAGTCCTGTGAGAGTGAACAGATGATTTAACAGTAAAAGACTTCAAAGCACCATCATAAATATATGCAGAGAAGGAAAGAAAGCCACGATTAAAGTCAAGGAAGCTGACAATGTTTAATCAAATAGCAATTATCAATGGAGAGATGGAAATTATTTAAAAAAAGAAGTAAGTGAAAATTCTAGAGTGGAAAAGTATAATAATTAAAATGAAAAAAATGTACTGGAAGGACTCAACAGTAGATTTTAGCTGACAGAAGAAATAATCAGCAAATTTAAAGATAGATTGATAGAAATTATGCAATCTGAAGAACAGAAGGAAAATAAATTTATAAAATATTCAAAGATTCAATGACTAAAAGCCTTCCAAATGTATTTAAAAGCAATAATATATACTCATTCTTGAAGTTCAATGAACTTTAGGTAGGATAAATACAAACAGGTCCACAAACATTTCACAGTAAAAATGCTAAAAGACAAAGACAAGAAGAAAAATCTTGAAAGTAGCAAGAGTAAAAACATCCATCACTTACAAAGGAACTCCAGTAAAATTATCAACTGACTTATCATAGGAAGCAATGGAAGCCTGAGGCAGTGCAATAACATATAGGATTCAAAGTTCTTATAGACACTGTCAATCAAAAATCCCATATACATCAAAACTACCTTTCAAAAATGAAGATGAAATAAAAATGCTATTATAATCATAATCTGAGAAAATGTGTGTTTAGAGAAATGACTCACAAGAAACACTAAAAGAAGTACTTCAGGCTGAAAGTAAGTTAGAACAGACAGTAATTTATACACACACACACACACACACACACACAAAGAAAACAAAGAACAATAGTAAAGATAATTATGTAATTACAAAAGACATTATGAATGTATTATTTCATGTCCTATCTTTGCTAAATTGACTTAAAATTAATGGTATGAAACTATATTTATTCAAGAACAAATAGACAATCTGTATTAATCTATATTAAATGAAAGCATTTAATTAATAATCAAACACTGTCCACAAAGAAAGCTCAGACCCAGTTGACTGCACTGCCAAATTCTACCAAACATTTAAAAGAGAATTAATACCAAATCATCACACACTCTTCTAAAGTAGAAGCAGAGGGAACACTTCCCAACTCATTCTATGAGTCCAGTATTATATTGATACCAAAATCAGACAAAGACATCAGAATAAAATAAAGTCACAGATTCCTTTTTAAATCAAGTTTTTTTTCCTATGGAGATATGTGAGTTCCTTATATACTTTGGATATTAATCCCTTGTAAGATACATGTTTGCAAATATTTTCTCCCATTGTGGGAGAAAAGATTGTCTTTTAATTTTGTTGATTGTTTTCTTTGCTCTACAGAAGCTTTATAGATTGATGTAGTCCTATGTTTTTTGTTTATTTTTGCTTTTATTGCCTGTGCTTTTGTTGTCATATCCAAAAAGACATTGCCAAAACCAGTATCAAGGAGGTTTTTTACCTTTGTTTTCTTTTAGAAGTTTTATGGCTTCAGATCTTACATTAAGTCTTTGTATATAAAGTGCAAGACAAGTGCACAATTTCATTCTTTTGCATGTGGATATCCAGTTTTCCCAACACTATTTGTTGAAGAGAGCTTCCTTTTCCCATTGTATGTTCTTGGTGCACTTATCAAAGATTAGTTGACAATATATGCATCAGTTTATTTCTGGACTCTCTGTTCTGTTTCATTGGTCTATATGTTTGTTTTTATGGAGGTGCCATATTGTTTTGATAGCTGGATAGCCATATGCAAAATAATAAAATTAGATCCTTATCTTCCACCATATATAAAAATTAACTGAAAATGCATCTATGACCTAAATGTAAGAGCTAAAACAGTAAAACTATTAGAAGGAAACAGAGAGAAAATCTTCATGATCTCAGATTTGGCAATGAATTCTTAGAAATGAAGCAAAGCCTGAGCAACCAATGAAAAAAATAGATAAATTAGACTTCATCAAAAAATTTTTTAGAAAGCCTTGTATTTCAGAAGACATTATCCAGAAAGAGGGAAGACAACCCACACAATGGGAGAAAATATTTCATATCATATATATGATAAGGGAGTTTTATCTATAATATATTAAAACCTCTTATAACAATAATATAAATTCAAATAATTCAATGAAAAATGGGAAGGATCAGAATAGATATTTCCCCGGGGAAGATATACAAAAGGCCAATAAGAATTTGAAAGGATCTAAATATCATTAGTCATTAGGGAAATGCATTTTCCACCCACTGGGATGGTATATATACAAAGAAGTCAAAACATGTCCACATAAAAACTTTACTTGAATGTTTATAGAAGGATTATTCATAATAGCCAAAAGATGGAAACACCTAAACATCCATCAGTTAATGAATGGATATACAAAATGTGATATATCCACACAATAATGGAATAATGATTCATGCTATAACATGGATGAACCTTGGAAACATTATACCAAGTGAAAGAAGCCAGTCACAAAATAATACATATTATATGATTCCATTTATGTGAAATTTCCACAGTAGGCAAATTTTTAAAAACTTTATTATTATTGTGTCATAGATACTTTTTTCTTTTTTATTTCAGATTATTATGGGGGTACAAATGTTTTGGTTACATGGATTGCTTTTGTACTGTTTGAGTCAAAGTTATAAGTGTGCCCATCACCCATATAGTGTACATTGTATCTGTTAGGTATGATTTCACCCATCCCCTTCTCTCCCTGCACTCCCCCACCCTGCCACCTGCTTGCTTTCCATAGAGTTTTACCTCTATCTGTGCACGAGTGCTGATTGGTTAATTCCAGTTTAATAGTGAGTACATGTGATGTTTGTTTTTCCATTCTTGCGATACTTCACTTAGGAGAATGGTCTCCAGTTCCATCCAGATTGTTGAAAAGGGTATTAATTCATTTTTTATGGCTGAGTAGTACTCAATGGTATACATATACCAAATTTTATTAATCCACTCATGGATTGAAGGGCACTTGGGTTGATTCCACATCTTTGTGTTTGTGAATTGTTCTGCAATATGCATTCTAGGGCAAGTGTCTTTTTGATAAAATGACATTTTTCCTTTGAGTAAATACCCAGTAGTGGGATTGCTGGATCGAATGATAGGTCTACTTTTAGTTCTTTGAGGAACTCCATACTATTATCCATAGAGGGAGTTTGCAGTCCCACCAACAGTGTATATGTCTTCCTTTCTCTCTGTATCCCCACTAGCATCTACTGTTTCGGGATTTTTTGATAAAAGCCATTCTCACTGGGGTTAGGTGATATCTCAGTTTGTAGAGACAGAATGTATATTAGTGTTTGCTTAGGTTTGGGGGATTAGGGCAATGCTAACTGAAGAATATGGGGTTTCCTTCTGAGGTGATGAAAATATTCAATAACTGTTATGATAGTTGCACATATCTGTGAAATACTAAAAAAGCCTTGAATTGTACAGATTAAATGGGTGAATTGCATAGCATGCAAATAATATGTCAATATAACCACATGTAAAAAGAACTAAAAAAATCAACTTTTCTGATAGATTTCTAGACCTATAACAATAATTACACATATTCATCTGCATTGTATCTTAAATGTTTTCTTAAAACAGAAACCACATTTATTTCTTCCACTCTGTCAAGAAACTCTGCATAAATTGCTTCTTCAACAAATACACAGCACTAATATTACTGTGTATCTGTCAGGAAGGTAGTTAGGATAAGGGACTTACATCTTTTAATATCCCACAGATTAATACCAACTTGGGTTCTTTGCCATTACCATTTGTTAACTTTGGAATGTCATTTATCCTTTCTAAGACTCAATTACATATCTATAAAATTGATACCAAATATGTATCTTCTGCCTTGTTTTATTTGGTAAGGAATGAGACAGTGTATGTTTATGGCTTCAACTCAGGCCTGGTGCATAATAGACATTAACTGTCCACCCACATTATCCTTTAAATGTTGAGGATGTTGTAGCCACCCTTATGCAGAGATCTGATTGGATAGATGGAGATTCATAAAAGGGGTGATTCTGTGTTTAATAACCTCCTATAACCTCCTTTTTCTCTCGTATAAATAGAAATTTGGCTATTTTGAATAGCAAACTGAGCAACTGAGTCATTTAAAACTAAATGATCGTTTTTTCTAATCATGTACAACTTACCTAAAGCTTAAACATCATTTTACAGATATTAGATTTTTGCCTCTGTTGTTATGAGAAAAATTTTTCCTTAGCCTTTTCAGGTACTAGATAATGATACTCAAATGTATTTTCTCTTTTGTAAAATAAATGTGTGTGTATTTATCCCTGAGAGCAATGCATTTTGTAAAGTCTCAGTAATGTATAGGTATTGATTGAGCATCAACTCAGTCTGAATTAGAGGGAGAAAACATCAATTATTTCTAAGCCTAGTTGGATCTGCTGTAATGAATAAATATAGATCTGGAGTACTTAAAAATGAGTATATTATATTTTCCAGGTTAACTAATTTTTTGACCTTGTAGCTTGATACTGATTGGCTTAGTAAGCTTTATTCCTCTTAGATCACAGGAAGAAGAACATCATTCCAGCTCACGTCAAATTGCCACAATCAAACATATTCTATATTGTTCACTTTTATTTGTCTAGCACTGGATTGGAATTCCTTTAGTTTCAAATTTTAACACATACCCTGATAAACTGTTTCAACACAGTAGGGGGCAATTGTGTTTTATTATATCCTTCTTTGACTTCTTGCCTCAGTTGTCTCTCCTCCTCTCAATAAATGTTAGTTGATGCTAATTCCACCATTAAAGGCCTCTCAAATGGCAACATTCTTTACCCTGTAATATTAATGGGGCACATCAGAACTATGACACATAACTCAGACTTTTTATTTCAGCAATTTTCTATCCTATTTATTTTAACTGGCACCCCTAGAGTTACAGTGCTTTATTGGCTTAGTTTAAATGTGCTATTGTTACTTATGGGTTAAGCAGGTAGGCTGATTGCATTAATAAAAATTGATAAGTAGGCAGGTTATCCTTCCTAATTTATTTCCATGGCAACAGACAAGCAACCATGCCTCGTTTCTCAGGAGCAGAATGCTAATAATCAAATGTGCCTTACCCAGATGAATTTATAACACAGTTTACTAATATAAATGTCTTGACATTGTGTATATTACTGAAGAAAAATACACATTAATTTTGCATCTAAGTTACATGATGGATATGCTCAGGAGAATGAAAAAATGAGAACATTCCCCTGAAACATCAAAATTGTTCATTAAAGTAATGTATTTTAAATAGTGTGTACAGTGAACAATTTAATTCTTTGACATTCATATTGTTTATTTCGGGAGGTGCTTTTATTACAGAAAAATGGAGTAATACATAGTTATTTTGACATCTCAGAAAATAATGGATCCTGCACAAGAGTTCAATTAAGCAATAATCCCTGGGAAAATGGTCATTACTAGCAGTTAATGATTGGTTTGTTAGTTAATGGCCCAAGGCAAAGCTGAGGGTGGTTAAGATTCTAACAAACGAGTTGTGAATTGTAGCAATGAGGGATTTTTAAAGGATTTTTACCCTGCTTATAAACCACCTTTAATGGTTTATGATAGCAATAATGTGCTTTTTAAGACTGATTATAACATAGGACAGTCTCTGAAACAACTGATATTTCTAGTAAACTGACAATTGATTTTCTGCTGATACTTCCCGATACTATAAATTTGTAGGTGTAATTTTTTTTCTTTTTAGAGTATAGGCACTTATATTATACCCATATATCATTCATTTGTTCAAAATGGATGCAATGCTAAGCCAAGCTACAAATAGCATTCTCCTTTTGTGGTTTTATAGGGTAAAAATATTGTATGATTTCTATTAGTAATAATTGTATATTTTCTTTGGGTTTCTTGGCTGGCAAATGTTGACCTGTGATATTAGTTTAAATTTATCTTGAAATGAGATCACCCACAGAGTTTTTACTTGAAAGTTTCCAAGATTACAGAATGGGCTCTTGAATTCCCCACACCCCCACAGCTCCCAAAGGAGGAAAATGCCAGTTGGTCCCCTGGTCTGCCACCATGTGCTCATGTGTTCATGAGTAATTTAGCAGAATAAATTGCTATATTCAAAAAAAAAATTTTTTTTGGCCTCACATCAGGGATATCTCATCACTTCTCTTTTTTAATCTGCAGGAAATGAGACTTCATTAGACAGAGTCCTTGCCTCACAAAACTACTTGTAATGAAACTATAATGTATAATGGCTTCTGGGATACAGGATGGCTTCCTCTTCTTTTAGAAATAAGACTTTGTATTTAGCTTCAATTAAATCTAAGTCTACATAATAGGCAACCACAACTAGTAAACTGGTGAATTGATGGGGGGGATCAGACAAACTGATAATTTGGCTCTCTAGATATATTTTTAAAAAAATTAATTGATGTCTTTTAAAATGAGTTTTTCAATTCATTGAGTGAACATTTTGTAGGTGTCAGCTAGAATTTGGAATTGACTTCACTCAGAAGGTTCATGTGAAAGAGAGACTGCTCTAATTCTAGATACATGCAGGAGGCACATATTACCAAATTAAATTATTTGATTAAAATTATCCTATAAAAAACATGGTATCTTATTAAAGTATTCTACCACTTGCACATGGATATTTGCCTTTGTGCAAAGGTCAGCCCGTGGGAGAACTTATTTTGATCCAAATGAAAATGACAATCTCTGTCTCTCTTCCATCACTTCTGTGCATGTGAGCACACATGTGAACACATATACACATACATGCACACTCAAACACACACACTTACACACACATGCATTTTACCCAGCAACTGACATTCGATGACAAAGGTGTTGTTTTAACTTTTCCTATGAGTAAAATGAGAATCACACAAGCTAAATGTGCCTATATACTGTAGTATAGGAATAATTAGGAGATTTGGGATTCAAAACGATGATGTTGTAAATTCAGATCATATGTTTCTTTGTTCATATGACATAAAAATATGAAAGAAAAAAGAATTAAGCAACAAAACTTGATGTAAAAACAACTAAAAAATGTTTTAAATATATTGTTACAGTTTGAAGCTAATATTTTAATATTAAGAACCAGTGATGATTATATTACTAAAACAATATTTACCATTCTAAAATGTCAATATTAAAGCTTTTTTCCTCCTGAGAGTAATTTAATTTTATAAATGTTCTAAACACCATAAGAAACTACATGCTTCATGATACATTTTAACTTCAGTATCAAACAGAGATCAATTAAGGCCCAATAAATTTAGCTCTTATCTGAGGTCAGAATGGACTCCAGGGGGCCATCTAAATCATGCATAGTGTTGACATGTAATTCATTCATACACGCAGAAGTAAAGACTTGGTACTTGAGGATGCACCAACTTATGCTGTATTTTTCAATCTTACTTCTACTTACTAAACCAATCTATTATTCATTGGTATTTTTGTTTCTTAATAACGCATATTTGTGTTCTGAAGAAACCAAATACTTGACGTTAGATACAGAATTGATGATACGTAAATAATGACTATTAGCCCAATAAAGACATGCTGTCAGCAGAATATCTTCTCTTTCTAAGTCAATTGGGAATGCACTGCAGTGTGTACATTATGTTGCTTCAATTAATTCAAATCATTCCTAATTGGGATCTCTTAAATAACTCCCTCCTGGGTCTAGAGAGGAAATTGAATCAAGCATTAAATCAGGAAGTCATCTCTATCTTTAAATATATTGTTATTCATAATCAAATATGCTGATGTTGTTACTAAATATTAAAAAAATTCTTTCCTTGAACTTTGTAATTAAGGAAGTACTAGTTAGTTAAAATTATGTTTAACTGATAGTGGTAAAAGGCAATAAAATATTGAATGTATATTGATTACTGTGGGCAACTGGAATTACTTACTTGGAGTATTTAGCATAGAGAATTAGTGATTGAGATGCAACCTAGAGATAACAGGAGCTGATTTAACTACGTGAGTAAAAATAGAACTCATTACTGTGAATGATGGTGTAGAGATAGTGGTAAGAAGGAGGCAGTATTGATGGCAAAATACATAATGGTAAGGGAAGTTTATTGTTAAAATATTAATAATAATCCTCTGAAGACAAAGTGCAGCTGGGTTCTGTGGCCACACCTATAATCCCAGCACTTTGGGAGGTCGAGGCTGGAGGACTGCTTGAGGCCAGGAGTTCCAGATCAGACTAGGTAATACAGCTAGACCGCATATCTACAAAAACTAAAAAAATTAGCCGGGCTTGGTGGCGCTCACCTGTAGTCCCAGCTAATCGTGAGGCTGAGGCAGGAGGATCGCTTGAGCCCATGAGTTTGAGGTTGCAGTGAGCTGTGATGATGCTAACTGCACTTCAGCCTGGGCAACAGAGTAAAACTCTGTTTCAAAAAGAAAAAAAAAAAAAAAAAGCAATAGCTTTCCAGAAGGAATCACAGTGGAAGAAGAAGAAATAAAGGAGATTGTATAATCCATGATGGAGAGCATTCCTAATCTGCTCAGAGCACACCTGGGAAATTAAATTACCTTCTAGGTACCATTTTTCAGAAGGTATTGGGAAAGATAAAGGGGCTCCAGAACTGATGTCATGAAATAAAGAGGTAAAGGATCTGTAATTGGTTAGTGTAAAACAGAAGATTAGAATGAGATGATCATTTTCAAATATTTGAAAATTTGTAACCTGAAAGAAGAATTACACTTACATTATTCTTCCCTAGAGTTCAGTCAGTTAGGAAACAATGCACAGGAATTAAATGGAGGCAAATTTAGCTCAATGTAAAGATATTGTTTTTACCATTAGTTAAACCATCTAAAACAGATTCACGTATAGGCTTAAATGATGCAGGATGCTATAAACATGAAAGATCAAGCTAAATAATCTCTTGGATCCTTACTGATTTCTCCCCACACTGCCTTCAGGACTTAGAGCTTGTCCTACTGGAAGAGAGGTTTTGAGAAGTCCTGAGCCAGGTTGGAGAATTTTAAATTGAGATAATACAGAAATGGCCATTATGCCAGCATAGCTGTTAAAGTCTGGGGATATGCTAAAATTATCCCCAGCATTCCTGGGTGAAAAGGGAGGGGGGTAAACTGAGGCAGAGAGGATAATACTTCAACCAAGTATGTTTAGGATCACAGCCAAGACACTTCTTCATGGCTTCTATCAGTTCAACTTTGATTGTTGTGAGTCACTTCATCTTTCTGGGCTCAATTTCCTTAATATAAAATGAGGATGGCATTTACTTAAGCCACGACTATTTGAGTTGGCTTGGGTGCTATCAGATGAGATATTGGTTGAAATACTGAAGGTAACAGACTCTGTACAGGTGACCTCTTAGTTTACACATCTGAGGGTGTGCAGAGACTTGGTAGCTCTTCACCAGAACTGTTATTTTCTCACTATGCAAACACATAATCTCTATTTCCTGGCATCCTCTGGCACGAGACTGAGTTCTAGTCAATAGCAAGATAGCAGAAGTGCTGTGTGCCACCCTCAGGTCTGGCCCACAGATTTTTCCCCTGTGACCGCCTTTGGATGCTGGGTGTCAAAGATGATTGAGCCTCAGGATGAAAGGAATCCTTTGGAGGAGAACAGCAACATCCACTTGTGGACTTCTGTGAAACAGAAATAAAGTTCAAATGTATCAGTCACTGATGTCTTGGAATTGCTGTAGCTGGTGTCATCTTAAGCAGTATGGAAATTAGTTAGAATGTGATATTGCCAACTCAAACCTAAAAATGATCATGTTGACCTAATTGCTGGGGTGCAGATTACAAGGAAATTGATATTAGAAGATGGAAAGATGAAGACCCGTATTATGTGACAAAATACTTGGTAAATATATGGCCTTTGATAACTTTTAAAGTGGACCATAGGCACGCTCAGGTCTCAGCACTGAATGCAGAGTTAGGAAGAGATGTATGTATAATACCATTTGATATAATTTCCACCACATAGAGACAATAGAAGTTACCTCTAGAGCAGAGATAATAGTAACATTATTAGGATGTGATATTTTGATTAATTCTCTTTGCTCTTAATATAATTTATTTAATTACAAGTTTATAATTTGTTTTTTCATAATGACTGTAATTAACAGTCACACAATTTCTAAACAGGCTAACACAATTTCTGAAAATTTACTAGTCAATTTTTGTAATCTGGTGTTAACCAGCTCTACCATATAACTAAATCTTGGACATCATAAGAACAAGGAATGAATTGCATCTGTTTTAAACCACTGATATTTTTCAGGTGTATCTGTGATCAAGTAGCATGGAGCTAACCAATGCCCAGGGCTACATTCTTTATTCATAAGTGGGATGTACGTACCTTCAGCTTGTTCACTGCTCCACTGGGTGACAGGGAGTCCCTCGTTTACAACACCTTCAAACTCTGAGATCCAAGGATTTTATCTGGTGGGTGGTGTTTCCCTGGGCTCTGGTAGAACCTTTCTCACCTGAGGCCATGTGTGTATGTGTTGAAAATGGAAGTGTGATTGTCAAAAGTCCCTGTTTAGTAGTAAAATTGACATCCAGTAATGTAGAATTAGAAGCTTTTTTATTATCACAAGAAAATGGGACCATAGCGCTTAAATTCTGTGCACCTAGATAAATCAGGGGCAGTTGGAGTAACCTCAGAGCAACCAGAAATCAGAAAGGAATGTTAGTATATGCACCAGACATTCGTCCCTGAATTATTCATGTCTTGCATAGGTGTACTATTACATTGAACAATGTACCATGATATAATCATTGAACGCTCTTGTAACATTAAATTTTGAGGTTAGAATCAGAGAATTTTCAAGTTAAAAGTTATCCCTCTGGCCTTAGCTCTTTAAGTTCTGACAATGAACCCACTTATCTGAGAATCACAACCAGCCAGATCATAAAACCAAGCTACACATAAGAGCACAAATTCTAGATATTAATAATTTTCTTTGCCCAATTTTCTCCTTGCCGCTGTCTCCCTTCAGTTTGAAAATCCTTCTTTGACTTACTTTCACTTCCCAATGTAAGATAATATTTTCCTTTCCATTTTTTTTTTTTACCACTACCACCCCTTGTGTAACTATCCTTTGCAGGACAATGGCCTAAGGATAGAGCTCCTCCCTTCTGCTCACTCCATTGTCACCGGACAGTGCCTCCTGTCACCGGAAACCCACACTTTCTCCACTGCATCAAGTAAGAGACAGTTCCTGTTGGCATTTTCTCTGATGGAGTCTGATGTGATAACCCCCACCTCTCCTGTTTGCTGTTTCAGCATGTCCAGAAGCAACATGCATTCTTGGATGTTTCTCTTGCTTGGTGGTGGGTGTTCAGTAATTTCACGTGCGCATCCCCTGTTAGCAAACGCTTGCAAGCGTGAGGCCACTCACTAAGACATTGATACATTCCCTAGATAACCTTACAGGGCCCTGTTTCCAAGGTTCCCCTTAACCCTTCTTGCAGAGATGGCCATTCTTAAAACAATCCTATAATTTTGTCCAATCCCATTTTACAATCCTTCTTAGATGAGCATCTAAATTTCTGACAAAATCTGTAGATTTGGTGCTATATCATATCTAGCATAAGCTTTAGAAAATTATACAATTGTCTCTCCCAGAGAATTTACTTTCTTTTGGGTGATTTGTGCAGAGAGATGGGCACATGGATAAATCACTTTAAGGACCCAATCAGGTCTGTCGTAGGTGTTTCTTCACATTTGAGAGAGACTGCCGCCACGCCATGGATTTTCTTAAAAGACTAGTTTCTATAAGTAGGTGCTGATTTCCTCTCCATTATTTGCCAAAAAAAAAAAAAATTCCAAAGAAATTACAACTTATCCAGTTGTAGGCAGTTCATACTAAACTGGGTGAGTCGCAATCCCTTTCTGTTATATATGTAATAGAACATGTCTTCTCTACAGAGCCTCTGCGCCAGTAGGAATACATTTTTTGACAAATTCTGCCTTGCTTTTCTTATTTCAGCTGGCAATTTGGCCATCATAGTGAGGGCGCTCTTTTGGAGCAGAAAGAACTGAGCCTTGGCAACACCATCCCAAGAAACACGCATGTTTACAGTTACTAAATACTGAAGATCCTCTCCTTTGTTCCCTCTATATGAAATGTGCAGTGCAAAGTAAATCATGATAAATTCATTATTTTCTGGTGATAACTGTGCATACATTCATAGAGATTTTGCTTTCTGGATTGTGATGGGGCTGTGCCACCTGCCTCTGAGTGTATTCCAATAAAAGGACCCACGGGTCTTCCAGGAGCCACACTGGGCTCATTCTGCTTTCTGAAAAATGACGCTTACTTGTTGCAGGACAGTTCTTTGGGTGGCCTTGGACCAACCCAGTTCTACCCTCTTTATGGCTTGCAGTTCTCGAGAATAACTAGAATATACTAAGAATGTATTATTCTGAGATAAGGAAGAACAAGCTGGACTCCGTTCCAGCCCCCACCCCTAACAGGATGTCCTTCAACACTTTAGCCAGTGTTTCAGGCAACCCTGAGTTATATAACCTGGAGTGGCTGCCTTTTAGGGTCCCTCAATGTAGTGTAATTGGGGCGCACACAGTAGAGACTCCTTCCACCACGGACAGATTTCCTGAGGCCGGGGGGACTAGCTCATGATGAATCCTAGACTCCTATTGTCCCTTGCTGCCTATCTGTAAGAAATAAATCTATTTCACCTAACTTGTGGTGGATGTGAGTGTGCTGTGTCACTGGACTCAGACAAGTTGGTAATCGGTGCACAGTGAACCTGCATCACGTTGGTCAGTATCAAAGTCTTGCTGTTAGTTCACAGTGTCTCTCTGCAGCTGGGTCCATGCCAAGGACCCTGAGGGAGGGCACCTCTTTACTAGACTGCTGGGGTGATGACTCTATACCAGGCTAACTTTCACAACAAGGCAGCCTTTTCCATTTTTACTTACATTCTTCTCATGTAGACATCAGGGAAAGGGTTTTTCTACTAAGTTGTCTCTCCATTCCTTCTGTCTCCCAAAGACCAATCCTTATCCCCCTGACATTTTCTG
>CM052441.1:19224706-19252838 GCA_028533085.1 Varecia variegata | reverse complement strand
ATGATTAGAGATGTTGAACATTTTTTCATATGTTTGTTAGCCATTCTTATATCTTCTTTTGAGAAATTTCTATTCATGTCCTCTGCCCACTTTTTGATAGGGTTATTTGATTTTTTCTTACTGATTTTGCTGAGTTTTAATCAGCTGCCAGTGTCCTTCCCATTTTCCCTACAATGTATCCCTTTGGGAAAGATAAAATATTAATACTAATGAACAATAACAAAAATTATGATGATGATTATGACAATAACAACAACATATTACCAAGTCTTTCCCATGTACCAGGCATTGCTCTAATTAGTTGTGTGTTTTAATTTAATATTCATGGCAACTCTATGAGAAAGAGCTGACACTGAAACACATAGAACTTAATGAAATAACACAATTATTAATATTAGTGGTAAAGTCAGGATTTGAATCCAATCAGTAGGCTTCAAAACACACACTTTTAACTGCTGGTATATAATGACTGTCACCAAAGGTTATGAAAGAACTATGTGACTTCTTTCCAAGTCTAACATTGTTGATTGAATATATATTCTTTCAAAAAGTATTCAAATAGAATCCTTAGGAAATACCTAACTTTGGGTGAAATTTTACTCTCTTCTGTTTACTTTTATTTCTCCTTTTGGTTATTCTCTTTAAGCTTTTTCCTCCCTGAACTTTAAATGTTTATGTTTCTCAAAATTATATTGGATATGCTCTTTTTTCTTCTTATGCCATTTACCTTTTGTAAGAGATTTCATTCTTCCCAAGGAACTCGATTACCATGTCTATGTAGATAACTCAATAATCTATAGCTCCTATTCATTTCTATTTACAAAACTAAAGATATATATCCAATAGCCTTGGAACATTTGTACTTTGATATTCCATAGTCTTTAAATTCCCAATTTCCAAAGCTGAACAATAGTGTGATCATGATTAAAATGTTTAAAAATAGAGAGACCTATTTGGTACATTTCAGCAATTATAATGTATGAAAAAACAAATGAAAATTATAGAGATGTAAAATGGAAATAAATAGCATAATGTTTGCTACTAGGCCTTGAAAGAGACTGAATGCCTACCCATGGTATTATCAAGTGACCATTTAGCCTGATAGATGTATCATTAACTGGGTGTTATCTAACCCAACGCCAAAAGGTTGTGCATGCACAGAGGAATATATTATTAAGTGAAAAAGGTATATACAAGATACTAAGCTCTGGTATGTCTGAAAGGTACAAGCACATTGTCTGACCAGGTGATTCATATTTCCTTGCCACTTATTCCTGCTATGTTGCCTCCTCTCCTTCAACAACTGCCTATGCCTTCATGTTCTTTACAATTAGTTGACTAAGGAATTAAAATAAACATGGTTAAAAGACGGATCTTCATGATGTGCTGATGCCATCCAGAAGTGGAAGGCTGAGTCATTATAATCCTACTCAGGGGGTGATTCTGAAGCAGAGTGATAAAGGGAAATCTTCCCAGTAGGCAGAATTTTGAACAGGACAATTTGTTTTCTGCTTTCATTAGCCCCTACATTTGTCCAGGGATGCAAATGTGCTCTGATTCACAGACAGTTGTTAGCACTTTGGCTAAAAGGTCAGAGACCTGGAAGGAATAGGTTGGAAAATTGGAAGTCTGGGGAAGAGGTATGAGGATAGATCTTTCAGAATGTGTGGAATTTGAAGATAGTTATGTCTCATGTGAATAGTCACAGCCACTGCAGAGAAGGCTCCAAACAATCAATTGGATGCAATGATACTCACTGTTGGTATCAGTAACTTTCTTTCCCAGGCCCCTATAGTACATGCTCAATGGGGCTGTAAACAAAGCATCTATAGTGTCAGGAGTAGAGGCTATTCATGGATTCAAAATTATATTCTTCCTTTTACCAAAGCTGACCTTGCTAATACTAATGTTAAGTACCTAATGTGCCAATAGCAGAGAGCAGTATTAAGTCCTATTTATGACACCATTCCGCAAGAGTACCAATCAGGCACCTGGTGATGGATTGATTATATTAGACTTCTTCTTCACTAAGGGAGCAGGGGTATAAGGGAGCAGCCTCATTGGGGTATAGTCTTATTCTGGATATAGATTTGCTTTACTTACTACCAACAGGACACTCATGGAACACCTATTTATTACATGCCACATAACATTGGTTCTTATCAAGAAATTTATTTCACAGAAAAGGAAGTGAAGTGATTGGCTCATGCTCATACAAATAACCTATATTAGTACATCACTGAGAAGTGATTGGTTTAATAGAAAGATGAAATGGCTTCCTGAAGATTCAGTTACAGTGACAGCTGGATGCTAAATTCAATCGGAAACCATTATATGTTCCTGTCTCCTTTATTGACAGAATACATGGGTCTGAAAAATAAGGAGAAGAAGTTGGAGAGACTCCTGACTCTTACACCTAATAGACTATTTGTGAAATTTTTGGTTCTTGTATCAAGAACTTAGAGTTCTGCTAGTGTTCTGCTCTTTCCCTAAAGAAAGAATGCTACCATTCAGGTACACAACTCCGGTTCCATTGAATAGAAAGATGAGAATGCTACCTGGCCATTTTGTGCTTCTTATGACACTCACTTAACAAATAGAAAAAGCGGTTATTCTTCTGGTTTGAGTGAATGATCATGATAATGAATGTGAAATAGAAAAAATTTTGCAGTTTTACAATAGAGACAAAGAGAAATATATACGGAATCCAAAGGAGTCTCTGGGGGTACCTCTTAACCTTTATATCAGCAGTAAAGATTAATGATCAAATAAACAAACAAAAAAAAAAGCAGGGCTTTTGAGGATTCAATCCTCTCAGAATGATAGTTTGCGAGTAACTAAGTAATATCTTGGCCAGCTAAAGTGTTTTTCTAAGAGAAAAGGAATATGGAAAAGCTTATAGAATAAAGAAGTCATAAATATGAACAATTCACCACCAGTTAGTAAAATGTGGACTATAGTTATTTTATACAGTTTCTCCTTGTCCATTATATGTACATCTATTAAGCTTTGTTAACTATATTCTCTTCTGTATATTTTCCATATATTGATGAATAATTTTATAATTTAGTCTTTAGATAACAGAATTTTTGGTGTGATTCTGTCCAAATTTGGTTATTAATTACTACAGGTAATGATAGTTATGGGACTATGGCCCTCGTCATTTTGGTGAGAGGGAAAGGATTTTGTACTTCTGTGAAGGATAATAACTGTTTCTTAGGTGGGATCCCATAGAATTGTTTCTTCGCTGTATGGAAACTCACACTACATGAAGGGTGTGTTAGGAAGCAGAAGAGCCAAAGGCGATGACAGTACCTATCATGAAAAATGCCTCTCATCTCAAAATTAACTCTTCACCTTCCCTTGTGGTACTAGAACTGGACAGGATAGGAATTCCTCCTGTGCCAGCTGGCTTAAGACAGTGTCTTTGAAGGACACCGTAGAACCAGAGGAGTAGGAAGGAGCTTCCTGCCTGTATCAGGGGAGCTGTTTTTCAACATGAAAGCCAATACAGAAGCACTCGGCAAACCTGGTAGCACTCACTTCAGCTGCCCATAGAGACAAGCTGTTCTTCAACCAAACTGGAATTTCTTTTATGAACTCAACTTTATTGTAATGCATTATTTTTTAATGCATTGATGAATTTAATTAGTTTGTTAATTTGTTTATGGTATTGAATCTATATTCTTAAAAGTAATTGGCCAATATTTTTCCTTTACTGTCTTTGTCTAGCATTAACAGCAATATTCTGCTTATCCAATGCAATGAATTGAAAAGTGTCCTTTCTCTATCTCAGGAGAATTTGTGTGAAATTGTAATTTTTGGTCCCTTCAGTATTTGAAAGAAGTTCCCTAGAAGACTTTCTGGGACTTATGATTTATTTCTAGAGGAACTTGAAATAATAAATTGTATTTATTGAACTATTGAACTATTATTGAACTATTCAGTTTTGTATTTCTTCTTGACTAGGCTTTGATAAATTGTATTTTCCCTGGGAATTTAATTAGCTCTTCTTACTATTAAAATTAATTGGTACAATGTGTTTCAACATCCTATTATGTTTGTTATTTTAAAATTTATGCAACATTTTTACTTCAAATATTTTTGCCCTTGTTCTTCTATTTATTAGTTTGGTCACAGTTTTAAATATATTATTTCCTGTAAAAGAATAAAAATACTTTTTGCCTTTGTTAATCATCATTATGGTGATTATATTATAGTTATATATTATGTTATAATCTGTCCTATTATGATTATATTGTAGTTTTTCCATTCTATCATGTTATTTGTGCTTATCTTTATTGCATCGTACTTTGTTTAAGTTATTCTAAATTCTTAGTGTTGCTTAACTCACTAGTCTGAGCCTTTCTAAATTCTATATAGTTTTACCTAGTATTTTTATTTTATTTAAATTTCAGTATTTTCCAATTTTTATTATGAGTTCTTCTTTGGCTCATGTGTTTACCTCTATTTCCGTATACTATTTCTAAAATGTTCAAATCATAAATTTACAGCCTGATGGACATTTACCAACTTAAATATCCATCTAACTGTCACTCAGATCAATATATAAAACCATTTGCAGCGCCCTATAAGTCTCCTTCTTGCCTCTTCCCAGTCTAGCTCGGCCTTAAACCTTTACCCACACTAGTATATAGTCCTTTGGATCTAACTTTTTTTGCTTATTATTTCATCATGAGATTCATCCATGTTGCATGTAACAGTAGTTCAATCTTGCAGCTGTACAGTATCTTGTATGAAGGTACTACAATTTATTGATCAACATTATTGTTGATGAATATAGGATTATTTCTAGTTTTGTGGTTCTGGAGTATAAAGTTTCTATGAACATAATTGCTTATGTCTTTGGTAAACATGTATTCATTTATCTTGGAAACAGAATGGAATTGTGGATTTCACTCTTGAACTAGGAATCAAATTGTGAAATTTTTGGAACATGGAATGACAGTGAAAATATATTTTGGTCAGATAATATATTTTATATGTCATCAAAATTCTTTGGCATTTAATGATGCTAGTTATATGAACTATTATGTTATCAATTTTCATAAATGTTCTTTGAGGGATCTTTAATTTTGTTTATTCCCTACTTGGTGTATGCCATTAGTTCAGTCTTGTTAATTATGCTGCTAAAATCTATTATATGATTTCTGATTATTTTGTCAATTTCATCTATTTAATATTTCTAGGATATGTATGAAAACATTTAATTTGTAAATTTGGCCACATTTTCTTAAAGATCTTGTAAATTTTTCTTTAAATATTTTAAAGTTATATTAATAGCTACATTCAATTTTAGAACTGTTCAACTCAATTGTGAATTAAAATCTTAATCTTCATGTAGTGATCCTTTTTTACTCTTTAGTCATCATAGTTTTACTTGTGTGGTTTTTAATCTGGTATTGATTTAACTAAAACAGAATCTTTTATTTAGTTTATGCTTTTTATGTATCTTTCTAACCTTTGAAATTTAATTATCCATTCCCTTACATTTTAGACTTGTCTTTTGAAAATAGGATAGTCATAGATTACATATTTTTATCAGTCTGAACTTCTTCATTTTTGAAAAGAGGTTATTTCATTTTCATTTAATGTTATATGTTTTCATTTATATAAATTACAGTAATCATTCTCAATTGTTTTTTACCTTGTAGAAAACTTTGAAAATGTTTATATGTCTCAGGGAACCTCTGCATAAAAATTATTGTATCTATAATTCATAATATATTCACATGATTAATAAATTATGTGTATTAATCCAGTAATAATTGTTAACTCTTTTTTGAATAAAATCTATTTTCTGTGGATATATTTATTTTGGACAACTTATTATCATACTATTTGTGTATATTTTTCTCTACCCTCTACTAAGGTAAGTTAATAATATATATAGAAAACAACTTCAAATTTTCTTCTTTTTTAAAAAAAAGTTTAATCTCCTGTTTATTTTTTAACCCAATTCAAGTTGCCCTAAAATTTAACACAGATTTCTACTGTTCTGAATTCCAATAAGGATGTGTACCATAAGTTATGTGAAAGAGAAATTTTCTTTTTTCCTTTCCTTTTCTTAAAACTAATTGACTTTTCAGCCAAACTTTCTTGAACTAAAAGCTGGTATTAAGTTTAGTTTACCTTTCTTGACCTTAATTTCTTTCTTTCGTTTCAAAATTTATAACTCATAAAGCAAATATTTAAATAATGATTCTAATTTGCTATTATTTGATGTTATTACAACATAAAATGGGTTGACATGGTTGAATGGTAAAACAACTAAAACTGTAAACCAAAGACATATGATTAAAATTATAGGCTAAGCTATAATTTAATATAAGACATTGAAACAAAAAACATTTTCTGAGTAATCTTATCAGACTCAATACATCAGTTGTAAAACTATGATGCACATGTGTTGGTTACATGAACTTTTTCATAACTCTATATATGCCTAAAAGTTATTTTGGAATCAAATATAATGAATGAAATGTATTTATCCATTTAATATGAAACCTGTGCTTGTGTATTTTTGCAACACAGCTGCCCAATGTTAGTTCAAACTTGCAATAAACACACATGATTTTCATTTTTAACTGAAATGACACAATTTTTGTCCTTGCTCCCAATGCCTGTTAAACAAGCAGAAGGTTGCGTACACATGTAAGAAGTTAAAAATTGTGTCAAAAGGTTCAGTGTTGTCTCCTGACTGAAGGGATATTCTTCTCTCTCAGAAATGTATAAGATGTCTAGAGACTGGATAATAACACTAATCTGGATTGTACAGTCAGACTGCAGCTCACAAAGTTCTGCCTCTTCTTGTAAAGCTAATTCTCAGGCTGAAAAGAAATGAGAGAAATTGTCTATCACCCCGTTACATACTTGAGTTGAGAGGAAAGAAAAATACTGTTCAATATTATTCTGGAGTTCTCCAGATAGTTTTAAATAAAGCTTGGGTCTTTCTTATATCTTTTCTCAGTCTAAGCCCAAGCGGTAGTGAAAATATTTCAAGATTTCTTTTTGTAACATGATTTTTAACATATAAAAGACATTTCTAAATATGTGATTTTTCTCTTTTTAAATATAAAATCTTGCCATTTAAAGTAAAAATAAATGAACAAACCAAAATCTCCAGGTCTTTGCAAAGTCTTCTTAAACTGGATCATGTGATGAAAATGTCAGCCAGTTAGGCTGATTTCTGCACCCATTTTTCATCTTCAAAGCACTCAGCTAAATCTGGAATATAATTTTCTTAAAAGTACTCCTATAACTGCTGTTCAGCTTGAACATCCTGTTGGGAATGCTCCCTGCATTAAACCACTGGATTTTTTGCATAGCAGGAGGTGTGTCTGTTTGTGTGCTCTTTGCCCAGGGTTTTCTTTGTTTGTTTGTTTATTTTCAGTTTTTTTTTCCTTAGATAGTTTTTAAAAGAGTCTCAAGAAAGTTGTCTTGGTTTAATGAAGTTGACCATTTTTTGGTGGCATCCCTGAACTTGTCATCATTTTGTTACCATGAGTTTCTTTACACCACCACCTTTCTGTGAACAAAGTATTCATTGATGACAATATTTGGATTTTGGTTTTATAAAAGAGGTGAAATCTTCAAGGAATGAACCATTAATGGGCACCTTAATGCAGATGCTAATGCGATTCATCCTACATAGAACTTCTGTTTATGATATAAAGATGAGACATTAAATATATCTAGTCCTTTGCTTGTTTCAGACCCCTCTTTGCACAGGGAAAGTTACTATAAATTTCATCATCATTCACAAATATTAAAAATGTTACAGAATGACCTTTGTTGGTGAAATCTGTTGACTCATCAACCTGGATAGTGAAGCTCTGGTTTTTCAGTTTATTACATAAAACCTCTTCAACATCTTGTGACATATCATCAATATTTGGATGATCATGCTCCTTTGAAAGTTAGAATCTTTTAAATTTTTTCTTCAGCGTCTTGTCTTAGCAATTTCCTCACTATAATTTTACATGCTGGCATTATTAGGTTTTTATGAATTGTGTGACTTATCCTTTTCTGGGCAATATTTTCTGCTACTAAATAACTCCTTTACCTTTCACGGAATGTACTTTATTATAAAAATTTTATTTTAGATTCAAATAGCCATATAGAACAATCAGTACTATATTTTTTTTCAAATTACTGATATTTGCAAATAAGTATCTTTAACGTTCCTGAAAATATTATTGCAATTTGAGTTGTCACAGATGATATTAATGAAATATGCCAACTTGGACTATCAGCTCCTGGAAAACCCATTAATACATAGATTTTGTTGGAAAGACATATTTTATGTGTCCCTTTATGCACTGGTGCACGACTCAGAAGATTGTAATACTTCATCATTAACCTTATCAGAATTGCCCATATCCTTAACCTTATCAGAACTGACCATTGGTCCAGGCTTAAATCCTTCTCTTGTATTTCATACCTCATCTTAACAGAACACCGCATTGGATCACTCTTAATGACCTTTATTATTACGATGTAACAAATACGCCAATAGAGCATCACAAATAAACTGGGCATCTGCAATTTGACTCACAAAATCATAAAGGCCAAGGCAGTTCTGAGATTAAAATGTAAATTATCTAAAATTCTGAATAGAAATTTAATCTATGGACCACTTAAAAATAGCCCAAACCATTTAATGTCTCTTTTTTGCTATTAAACATATTTTACCTTATGGTTCACAAGGAGGTTTATATCTAAATAAACTGAAAAGAAATTACCACAAACTTAATTGATTGGCTATCACAGCCACTTTGCTTCTTTAGGATATTTGTGAAAAAGAAAGAAATTAGCATTAGCAGATTCATCCTTGAGCATTATATATGAAAACTTGATTATCATTATAAAGCTGAGCAATTAATAGACATGAGTTTTGCCTATGCTACAACTATATAAACAGATGATAGAATCAGTGTCTCCACTAGTTTCACAATTTGCTTCTGTCAATTAACAATTCATAATTTCATCTGAGTAAACATTTTGGCTATTTTTCTCTACACATCTCTATACCCATCCCTTAAAAATCCTTCCCAATGCCTAAAAAGAATGCATCCAAATCAAGAAAATTAAACCAAACACACACACACACAAAACCTGATGCCCCCAAGGATCAAACTGTAAGGTATATTTGTGTATTAATAGTTATTAAATAATAAGCAAAAAGTATTTCAAATGCATGTAGTTTGTATAGAGTCCTGTAATATATTCTGCTTTATACTATTTTATATTACCTAATGAAGATGAACAACCATATGTCCACAGATGTTAAAATAACCAGAAGATGGTCAGAGGCCTGCACCTAAAACTCAGGAAGGTGCAAATTTGTCTTATACTTAGGTCAGTTCATGTAATCTCACCAACCTGTTTCCTTAACATTTTTAGCTTCTGCATTTCTGGTATAGCTAAAAAATATTTTAATAGAGTAAATTACACCTGTTCCATGTACCTCAATGATCAGAATTATAATATCTTCTTCTTTATCAAATAATAGAGACATGTTTGGATGTTTTTGGAGTCAAATCTGAACATGAAATTTGTCATGACTTATATGTACACTAAAGGAAAAAGAAAACAGGATTTCAATAAGCCGTTGAGAATTGTCCTGGAAGGGTTTGAAAGTCAGACATTAAATCAATTTTAAAATGAGTTGGGAAGTGTAAGATTAGGTCAATGTAAAACAATACACTTGGTACAGCATTGGATGGAGTTGTTATATTTGCAAGGTGGCAACTGAGAACTGAGAAATTGAAATCATATACAGCTGATTCTCATTATTAGTGGAAGATACATTCGATAAATTTGATGCAAACTCTTAATCAGGGAATACTTGAGCCATAGCTCCTAGGGGAATTACAGGGTTAAGGTACCTCAATCCTCTGGTTACAGTATTTTTATCAAATTATCAGTAAAATACATAATCTCACTTTATATATTTTTTTTTTATTTAAGGACACCTTATTTAATATGTATTGTCCTTGGGGAGGGGGAGGCAAGGGCAATATATGTAACCTAAACTTTTGTACCCCCATAATATGCCGAAATAAAATAAATAAATAAATAAAATATGTATTGTTGATTCATCAGCATCGAACTCACAGTCAACAGCACTATAACTCATGCTGGAATGAAGCTCATCTAAAACACCTATTTTCGCCATAAGGCACATTCCTCTTTCCTTCTTGTGTTTAGGAACAAAAGACAGCAACTTTAGCACTATCCTTAGGGACTATTTTAAACAGTGAAATCACCAATAAAAAGCAAAAAAATGCAAGAAATATGGCACTCAATAGATCATGAAAGGACACTTGTTTATTGTATGTGACTGTAACAGGAAGGCTGAGCATCACCTGGATAGAAATGCACTTATTGGGCAATTCAATTTTTTTGCCTCTCTGTATATGGTAGAAATGCACTTATTGGGCAAGTCAACTTTTTTGCCTCTCTGCATATGTCTGTTAATGTCCATAAAATTAATTTTGAGGTTAAACAACATCTTCCCAAGTAGGCAACTTCACAAATAGGGAATTCGCAAGCAATGAGGATAGATTGATTGTACCTGAGAGGGACACAGAAAAATGGTCATAATTTTAAACCTCCAAATCCTTGAATTCAAACTCATTACTGTGGCCAAAGATTTACCAATAAATTATTTATTCGATAGCAACAATGAAGGAAAACAAAATAATTCTATCTATTACTTCCCTTGCACAGACTCAAACTCTTATGTAGTACTTACTTGGCCCTGGTAATTTGAACTCTCCACTGATTTTCAAATTTTAGTGTGCATCAGATTTATCCAGAGGGCTTGTTAAAACACCATTTTTGGCACCCCCCTCCCAGGTCTGGCCCAGGGCTTGAAAATTTGTCCTTGCCAGGTGACAGTGATATTCAGAAACCACACTTTGAGAACCACTGTGTTAGATTAAGTGCAGAACAAGAAGACTTTAAATCTATAGGACTTTGGCTCAAAGGAGACTGCATGGGCCTCTTTGGCGCCTTTCCTGTAGCTTCACACCTCTCATGAGATTGTGTTGCTCCCACGTCAAGTATAGGAAAGTTAAATAAAAATAAAAGAAAGGTCTGCCAAAAAAAGAGCTATTCTATCTAACTCTTGGAGCAGAATCTGTCATCTCTAGGTTTCCCCAGAGAATGGGGCTTGTGTCACTTGGAATGTAGCCCTATTTCACTATACTAGATTCATGGTAGTGCTGAGAAATATTCCAAAGGGGAAGTGAAATTGCAAAGTTACTGAATAGTGGGAATTCAAAACTGAAAAAAGCCAAAATTAATATGCCACATGAACTCAAAAGGCTTTAATCTCTTTCTTGGACACATGAGCATTTCTAGTCCTCAATAGCATAAAACTATTGACTTCTTTTAAATAGTCTTCATCTTTAGGGGGTTGGAACACAGAAAGCAGGTCTCAAATCAAGTAAATAAGAGGGTACATAATTAGGTAGATTTATGAATTATATGATTTTAGCTTGGAAATATCAAGAAGTCATTTTAAAAGATTCCTAAAAAGAAATTAAAAGTGAAGATTATGTCAATACTGGAGTTGTAACCAAATGACAAGAAAATGGCATATGTGACAACTCTTCTCTTGGTATGACTCATTGTAAGCTACATAGTCAGGTAAAAATGATGACCCTGTGCTAAGATTCTGTCTCTACATCGAAGCCAAATTTCCAAGTTACCAATAAAACCATTTGATAATATGGCTACAATTCTAATAATAACAAAGAAAAAACATTGCCCTACAGGTACTTTGTCTTTTGCAGTATGTAGTTACCACAACTAGCAAGATATTATAAAATTAAACTTTAAGAACATAAAGATAAATCTCTACATTTTTTTTACTTATGTTTAAAATCTAGTGATTAAAAAAATATTTAAAAATTGGCAAAAGACTTAAATAGACATTTTGCTGAAGATATCAAAATTAAAATCACAAACAAAAAAACAGAAAATAACAAGTGTTGGAAAGGAAGTGAAGAAACCAAAACTTTTGTGCACTCTTGGTATGAATGTAGAATGGTACAGTTGCTATGGTTAACAGTAGGGCAATTTCTAAAAAAATTAAAAATATAATCACTGTATGATCCAGTAATTCCACTTCTCGGTATATAACTAAAAGTATTGAAAACATGGTCTCAAAGTGATATTTGTGCACCCTTGTTCATAGTAGCATTATTCACAATGGTTAAAAGATAGAAGCAACTCAAGTACCCATCAATGGATAAATGGATAAACAAAATATATGCAGAACTAATATTATTCGCCTTAAATAAAGATCCAAATTCTGACACATGCTACAAACGCCACTCACAAAAAACCAAATATTATACTATAAAAGATTTCACTTATATGAGGTGTCCAGAGTAGTGAAATTCATACTGACAGAAAGTGAAATGGTGGTTGGCAGGGGCTGAAGAGAGAGGAATGGAGAGTTGTTTATCATAGAGTTTCAGTTTTGAAAGGGAAAAGAGTTTGAAGATTGGGTATACGGGTACACAACAATGTAAATATACTTAACACTACTGAAATATACACTTAAAATTAAGATACTAAATTTTGTTATGTTTATTGTATCACAATTAAAAATCTTAAAGACTATCTGGTGGTAACATAGTACTTTGAAAAATGATAGTAAAGATAACAGTAAGTGTTTAGAACTCTTTTTTTTCTCCTTAATGATAACAAAAAAGACATACATCATTGAGGAAATCCTTGCTCCTCCTCCATGATGAAGATGTTAGATATAATGCACAGGAAACAATTTGACCAGAAATGGACATGAAAGCTCATGGAAGCAAATATTATTGAAAGTTATATAGAAAAAAATGCTGAAAATTAGAGGAAAAATATATGGTATAATTAAAACATATATTTTCTCATATTTTAAGCTTATGATATTTATTTGCTAGCTTCTCTTTCTACTACAAAATATACAAGGGGATCCTTTCTTTGCTAATCAATGAAGTAAACATGTACTGAAGAAAACATATTCTCAAAACATTTTCAGTATACAACTCTCTATGTATTAGAGTGAAAAATATGTATGTGTAACTTCTGATGAATGTCTACTTGCCTTTTTATAAAAATGATGCAATGTTAGAGATATAGCACTACATATGAATCTTGTTTTCAGATCTTTTATGGAGATACTGTTAACAGCAAAAACTCAGAGGAAGAAGTGCACAGTGTTACAGAATTTTATCAGTGTGGTCAGGTTTATAAAAATGGATCTTCATCATACATGTAATAGAATCATTAAAATCCTTTACAATGAGTGGAGAAAGACCAGAAGAATTTCTATAATATAAGAGGTTCTCTGTTTATCACATGACAAAGTGCTTACAAGAATGGTCAAAAGTGAAGACATTGTAAGGACTTTTTATGTGTTTCAAATACACTAAAAATGTTTAGAATTGGTGATTGGCAAATGTTTTTTGTAGCCTACAACAGTAGGAGTTTGGTCACCACTATCACTGTTCTAGGGTCTAGAATGTACTTCTAATGACAAACTATGGAACTTGAATAGACAAAGCATATTTCTTATGGGAAACAGAGATCTCAAGCTGTGGTTGTGATCTGTTTATTGTGGTGATTTTCCTTGAGCTGTTGTTCTATCTGACCAGGCTGACATATTTCACAAAAGCCTCTCTCAGACTGGTTTAAGAACACAAAACCTGAACCAGATTGCATGCTTGAAGAGTCACTTCTGACTTTTGCTCTATCATGTATCTCAGATTTGTTTATTTGCATGTTTGTATCTCAGTTTCTTCACTGGCAAATTGTGGGCAATAGATTTTACTTTGCGGCAATTGAAACAAAATACCTGGTTTTAAAATAATATTCAATGGCTACTTGTACAATTTTATTTTATATTAATAATAAATTGATTAATATTTGTTCCTGTTTTTCAAATATTCAACTTCAGATAAATATAAATTTTGATTCTCAAAATAGTTTTGATTAGATGATTTCTCTTGAAGAGGGAAGAAAAATATCTCTAGATCTCTAGAGAGACATATATCTCTACTCAGTTGAACTTTCTGATTTTCTCCATGAGTCTAGAAAAGTTGATTTTTGATAACACTGTCATAGAAACCATTTATTGCATTACTGGGTATTCATTGTGCACTTCAGCTTCTAGCACTGGTAGGTCCCCAAAATTACAAGTCACTGTAGCTACAGTGGAGTACCTACAAAATATTTGGCCTACTTAATTATGTTTCTCCTCTTCATCTAATAGAATATAGATAATTTTATAATAGTCTGAAGAAAATAAAGCTTTTTTTTATCACTAGAAGCCATGCAACAAAGCCACTTTTGTCTATAGCAGGTTTTAACTGAACATATAGGCATGCTTCTGTTCTGGAAGTTAGTATCATGCCATCATCCTCAATGTAAAGTGGTAACTGGGTAACAAACTTATCCAAGAACAAGTAAGTAACAATCTGTGGAATGAACAATACTGCAGGATAAGAAAAAGAGAATACCATCCCATCCCGAAGACTCTGAAGAAGATAAATAGTTCTGAAGTTGTTTTTTTTTAAGAAAAATTGAAATTTTCTTAAAAAATTTTTTTAAGAAAAATGAAAATTGATGGACTGGCATCATAAATAAAAGCATATATAGACTATGAAACAGCAGGAGAAACCCCTAAAGAGGGATCAGAATGAGGTGAAAAGGCAAATGGTTAAGTTAAATGAGAAGCACAGATTCATGAAAAGATTGTAAGGAATTTAACATTTAATATTTTGTTTAAAAGGCATGTGAGGAGCAGGAAACTAAAATATGAACAGTGCCAAAATTCTTGTCAGTGATGGGAGGCAGACAAAATAGAGAAATATTAAAATAATGAAAACATTAAAAGATAAGTATGAAGGACAGAGAAAGGAAACCTATGCTAAGCATTGCAGTTGTCCCTGAGAAATAAAACATATTTGAGAGGGAAGCATCTAAAATCTCTGATCAGTGGGCAATTATAAAGATCTTTTACAAATTCTTTTGTAACAATCTCTAGTTAAATTGGATTGTGGCAACAATGTGAATTATGCATTTCTATGTTATGGAAATACTGAGGGTCACTTGGCCTAGTATATGAGCAACTTACAGAAATATTATGAGAAGAAGTGAAAAGAAGGGTAATAGTGATATTAGTCACCCTTGTGCAGGATTTACCTGTGCCACACATTGTTCTAAGTAATTTATACACATTGATATATTTAATTTTCAAAACAATCCTAATCCCCAAAATAACTGTATTAGTCAAGATTCTCCGGAGAATGAGAAACAATAGGAACTATATATCTAGAATGAGATTTATTATAAAGAATTGGCTCATGCAATCATGGAGGCTGAGAAGTCCCACAATGTGCCCTCTCCAAGCTCTGGAGACCTAGGAAAGCTGGCAGCATGGTATAAATTCCAGCTTAGGTGTGAAGGCCTGAAAATCAAGAGTCTGATGGTGTAAATCCCAGTTTAAGGGCAGGAGAAGACCAATGTCTCAGCTCAAGCAGTCAGGCAGAGAAAGAGAATTCATTCATCCTTTCTCTGACTTTTGTTCTATTTTGGCCCTCAATGAATTCAGCGATGCCTACTCACATTGGAAAAGGTCAACTTCTTTGTTCAGTCTGCCCTTCAACTTCTAATCCTTTCTAGAAACACCTTCACATATACACTCAGAAACGATGTTTAACCAGATATCTGGGCATCTGGTGGCTCGTCAAGTTGACACATAAAAATTAGTCTTTATAATAACCTACATTTCAGATGAGGAAACTAAAGAAAAGAGATGATCTGGAAGCTGAGTAAGGACTACTTAGCTAATTACCGGGGGAAGCTTGAATTTGCACCTGGCCTCTTTGGCTCCATCATCCTGATTAGAGCTCACACAAGATACCTAAGGAAGACATGGGCTTTTTGTCACATCTGCTGCATCTAGAAGAATGTCTGACACATGATAAGCCCACAATAAATGTTTGTAGAAGGAATAAATACATATTTTTACATAAGCCTCATTAATCACATTTTAAACAACTTATTTTATTTACATAATCAATTATGAATGTTAAAACATTGAAAAGTTGTAGCCCTGACACCATTTGTATACATTTGAACAGATTTCATTTTGTATATTTGGTGCTTTAACAAAGGACATAAAAATTCACAACTATAAATTATTCTATGAATTGTTCCTTTTATCAAAGAGATAGCTGTCTCAAAATTTAATTTTAGAGATATAAAGTGAAATCTTTGCTTTTAATTTATCTTTATCCTAATTCATCTTAGTTAATTCTCTCACTATTAAATATTTTTCTAACTATCTTCACATTTCTTTTAAGAAGTATATTGTTGGACTTTAGTTTTCATCCAATCTACAACCTTGAGTTTAACCATGAATCCTAACAACTATGCATTTGTTGCTGGTATATTTCAAAGCATGTATTCATGCTTATTTTTTTAAGGTGTTATTTTTATTTATTATTGTTTATTATTATATTGCTCTAGAAATAGTATTCATCCATTGTAGCAGGGCTGCAAAAGAAGAAAGTCAATACTCTGTACTCAGAATTCTCCTCTTTTCTATTTATACTCACACTCCTGATTATTTTCTGTACGATACTGGAGCAGGTTCCAGACTTTTTTGTGCCTTTGTTTTCCATCTATAAAATGGGGTAAATATACTAATCTTATGTAATTATGCAGACTAAGGAAATAATGCACATTTCAAAAAATGCTTAGACTCTGGTTCACCTACCATGAACCATATATATGTTCTGCTGTTACTGTTGACTCATCTGCCATCCAGTCTTATTGCTTTAAAGCTCTTTTATAGATCTACCATTCCCAAATTTGTATCTCCAATTCAGACCTCACCCCAACTCCAGACTCACATATGTAACTTCATGGTCAATATTTTCATGTGAGTGTCTAAAGGGCATCTCAAAAACCCTAAATTCACAACAGAGCTCTTACATTTCCTGCTAAACATATTCCTAATTTAGTCTTTCTTAGTTGCAACTGCAACATTATAGTTGTTCACACCAAAAATCTTCAAGTCATTCTTTTCTCTTTCTCTTAAATCCTACAACCAATCCATCAGCAAATCCAACCAGATTTACCTTCAAAATCTTTTCTGAATCCCACCACTTGTTACCACTTCTGCTGCCACTACACTGGTCTACAACAGCATCAACTACTATGGTGATTTATTCTAATAGTTTTCTATCAGCAGGGATAAGGAAAAGCTTGAATTTCACATGCCATTTTATTTAATTTTTATTTCACTTTATTATATTTTGCAAAAGTATCAATCTATGATAAAATTAGAAAAAAAGAACAAAAAATTATACCTTCACCATAGAAAATTTAAAAAGCACTGATATTAAGTATAATAAAAGGTGACAATTCTTATGGGAAAATTAAGCAAGGAAGAGAATAAGGTATATGAGAGTGATTAGGAGGAGGCTACAATTATATTTATTTTTTCCTTCAATTTTTATTTTGAAATTTTTTTTAAATACAAAAAAGCTGAAAGTAGAGTTAACACTCAGATGCCTTCAACTTTCATTTAACAATTGTTAAGATTTTACCCACTTGTCTTGTATTTATCTATAAATAAACATAAGCATCATTTTCCTGTAAGTATAAAAATAAGTTTCAGATTTCATGTCACATAAACCATTCAGCGTGCATCTCTAAAAAATGAGAACAATCTTTTCAAAAGCCACAATGCCATTACCACACCTAAAATAATTGTTAATAATCTCATAATGCCATTTATTATTAACTGTTCTGGCCACTTCCAAAAGTCAATGTATGGAAAAAAAAGTGATATATTATTTCTAAAATCCTGGATCAGAAGGAGATCTAAAATTTGGAAGTAATCTTGCTATGACAGTATGCAATTCCATTTTAAAATTCTTTATTGATTTTACATTGGTAAGATGAGTTGACCTAAAATAACTGTGTTTAATTGCAATGATAAATTTTTGGAAACAACTTTTCAAATCTGTATAGGCTACTAAATTCTTTTACTGTATCCCTATTATTTAAAATCCTATATATTACTATAAGGTTTTTCTACCCAGTGCATTTTATCCATACCTTTCCACTGATAATGTAAATCCTTGTGTTATCTATGAAAACTTACACAAATATGAGAAATCTTGTCAAATTATATAGAAGAGGCTTTCACATATAGATATAGAACAATTATGCTCCCTAAAATTCTTAAGTCATTTCTTTAAATCCTATCCTAAAATGATTGTCAATATAATTAACAAAGGCAAATAATTCTCATTTTAAATCTAAATGGATATTTCAGAACATTCATTCATCTTTCTGATTTTAGTCAGTCTATATTGAAAATGTGTAAAAGTTTCCCAGAAAATCAATTTCATTCTACATTTGGTATTACTTCACACATTTTTTACGAAAAATGACATACGCATTTAAAAAAAATCTATTAGTGTGGACATGGTGGGTTTTTCTTCCTGTCATAGAAAAAAAACAAAGAATATCTAAAGCATTTTTCCCTGTACATATATCTACAGATACTGTGTCTTCTCAACTACAGATAGAGCTGAGAAGAATGCAGATAATAACAGAGAAGTCAATATATTTTTCCAGATTATACTAGAGTAAATTCAGAAAAAACAAAATGTTTCTATATAGGTGTAATATAGAACTTTAGATATATGTGAATAATCGAAATAAGCGAAATAAGCGAAAATAATGGTGAAGATATTCAAGAAATTGTTTACTAATTTGGTAATTTATATTTTACAAAGGAATATAACCTTAATATTTTCAGGTTGATTACATTTAGAATTTTTCAGCATCTGAGTGCTTTCTGAATGAGGAACTCTTAATTTGAAAGATTGTTGGCAGAAACCGACTCAAGTACATCAGCTCATGCACAATATGTTGTTCCTCCTCTGGAACTGTACATATTGTTTTTCTTCCTCTTGTGGATGTTTATTTGAAGGATGAATAGGTCACTCTTAGCAGGAGAGCTCATCATGTGACTGCCAGATACTGAAGACAGATGAGTCAGTTCCACACAGACTACAAATTATGCATGCTGGATAAATCTATATTCATATTTGCATTTGACCTAAGCCTCAACTTTAAAAATAGATTTAACAGAAATTATACGGAAATTCAAAAATTGTTTTGCTGGGAAGCAAACAAGTTATGCAATACAATTTTAAAAAAGAATGTTCCCTCTGCTAGAAAGCGATCACATTAGCAATGAAATACTATATGTCAGTCTGAGCTTAAGCCCAAATTCAAGAACATATTGTACAAAAAACTTCTGAAATCTATTTATCTGCTGTGTGATTGATAGCTATTGCTGCAGCTCGGAGACCTTAGGGCGGTACTGACTCCCCATCATTTGTCTTTATAGAATATTCTTTGAATGGAGAGTTGTGTCCTTTCCACAGCCAGCAGAAAATAGCCTAGGTGGGTGGGTGCTAGTTAGAATATAAGAACATGGGCTAAGTTGCTGAGGAGCTGGTTTCAAATCCCAGGTTGGCCACTTGGTTAATTACATATACAAATTATACCTGCCTTAGCTTACTCATCTGTAAAACATAGCTAATAATGACACCTGCTTTATAGGGCAAGGCTAAAGTGTTATTTACCTGACATAATCTTTTAAAGCAGCAATCCCCAACCTTTTTGGCACCAAAGACTAGTTTCATGGAAGACAATTTTTCCATGGACCTGGGTGAAGGTGGGGCGAATGGTTTTGGGATGATTCAAGTGCATTACATATATCGTGCACTTTATATCTGTTATTATTACATTGTAATATATAATGAAATAATGATACAGATTACCATAATGTAGAATCAGTGGGAGCCCTGAGCTTGTTTTCCTGCAACTAGATGGTCCCATCTGGGGGTGACAGGAAACAGTGACACCCAAAGTGTGTTGCTTATGTCCATTCTATTCTGTAATCTTATTTTGGTTGCTGTCACCACAGAAAACCCTGCTTTACAAAGATAGGCTATTGGAAATGGAAGAAGGCTTTTCAGTACTTTTGTGGCAATCTCAGGATATTCCACCTTGACTTTAATCCAGAACATGTAGAGATTTGAAGTTGTCTCAAACATACTTTTAAGGCCAGTGTCATTTGCCATCTAAAGCAGTTGATCATCTTCTAGCACAGATAAGTTGATTCACCTGGCTTATTCACAAGTAGGTCACGGATCCATTCCTTCCCAGTTCAGGGGAAATAATGCTCAAGCTCTTTTGAAAGCAGAGACAGGTGTGCATGCGCCAGCTGGAAGTAAGAGGGCCCTAGCTCAGTCTCTTTCAAAATCTCTGCTAGTGTTTGAAACATGTCAAAAATCCCAATGTTCACTCATCGCCACCATAATTCCAGTTGGCTTTGAATGCAACCACTGTATCTGCTGAACACAGTTGGACACAGTTGTCGTTCTCCCGTGAAGTGACAGATTGAGTTCATTGAGCAGGTTGAATGTGTCACACAAGTAAGCAAGTTCTGCGACCCATTCTGTGTCACTGAAATGTGCTGCTAGTGGTGACTGTTTTTCTGTAAGAAATATCTGGAGCAGCTCTCATAACTAACTCAAAAACTCTGACTGGTGATCTACCTTCAGGAAGTCATCTCACTTCTGTGTATAAAAGAAGACGTGTATGCTCTGCATCCGTCTCCTCACAGAGCTGGGCAAACAGATATGAGTCAAGGGCATGTACTTTAATACGGTTGGTAATTTTCATCACATCCTGCAAAATGTTGTTTAGTTCAGGTGACATTTTGTGGCTAGCCAGCAATTTCTCTATGAATGACACAGTGCATAGACCTACATTCAGAAGCGACTTCCTTGACCCAAGTGGGGAAACCAGAAAGCTGTCTGTCCAGTCATGACAGCTGCACTGTCTGTGCATATACTGACACAAAATGACCGATTCAGTGTTCCTGATATGCAATCATTCAAAGACTTGAGTAGTCCTGCAGCTGTGGTGTTGGTTGGCAACAAAAGTGCACATAACATATACTCATGCACATCTTCCAAAAAAATATCTCGCACAAAAACAAGCATTGTTGCCTTGTTGTCAACATCCATAGACTCATCAACCTGGATTATATACCACGGTGACTCATTAACCCTCTCTAATGATTGTTCCTCGGTATCCTCTTGATTGCTGTTTGATCAATGCATTTAGTTATAGTGCTAGCCAAAAGAGGAACACGTGCCACCTTTTAAACTAGAGCTTTTTATGACAATGATTTTTTGAAGTTTGAAATGTGTCTTATGGGCTACCATATAAGATAAATATATATGTATGTATTTTAATTCCATGTGTTCTTGAGAAGAATATGCATTTCTAAATTAGATTTGAGATCCTATATATGCCCTGTAAGTCAAGCTCTTTACTAATGTTATTTAAGGCATCTGTATCCACAAGAGGCATAATCAACCTGCTACTTGTAGAGGAGTCTTTAAATTTCCCATAATATTGGTGAATTTGAAAGTTCTAGTAATTCTTTTAATTTTTGTTTTATAAATAACTGAGCTTCTGCTATTTTGTGGTGACTAATTTAAAATTGTTGTTTCTTTGCAAAGAATTATATTTTTAATGTAAGCAATCACTTTCTTCATATTTATATAGTTTTTCCTTCTAGTCTATTTTATTCAATCTTTCTTTTATTTAATATCATTTCCACTTATTGATTATAATGAATTCCGTTACCTTAAAATTTTTGTGCCTATGTGTTTAGGTGTTTTTCAAGTAACAAGTGTACAGATACACATTTTGTATAATTCTTTCTTTTTTTTTTCTTTCTTTTTTTTTTTTTTTTTGAGACAGAGTCTCGCTCTGTTGCCCGGGCTAGAGTGAGTGCCGTGGCGTCAGCCTAGCTCACAGCAACTTCAGACTCCTGGGCTCAAGCGATCCTACTGCCTCAGCCTCCCGAGTAGCTGGGACTACAGGCATGCGCCACCATGCTCCGCTAATTTTTTCTCTGTATATTTTTAGTTGGCCAGATAATTTCTTTCTATTTTTAGTAGAGACGGGGGTCTCGCTCTTGCTCAGGCTGGTCTCGAACTCCTGACCTCGAACGATCCACCCGCCTTGGCCTCCCAGAGTGTATAATTCTTTCTAAAACTTTTTCTTTAATTGGTGAATTAAGTTCATTTGTGCTTCCTGTAATTACTGATATATTTGAATTTATATTAATATACTGTCTTGTTCTTGCTATTTATTCTGCATTTTCCATACTCTTTACCCTTACCTCATTCTATTTATACTGTTCTGAGGTTGAACATTCTTCTCCCTCTAGTGCTTTGGACATCATACGTTGTATTTGAATTGTTAAAATCAAATATTTAATATTTATATTATTTTAACAAAGCTTACAGTTAATATATTCTATGATTTTTGTGAACAATACTACACCATTAGAAATCTTTAACCTCAATTTACTCTCATGCCTCTTGGATACTGTTACAAGCCAGTGTTTTGGTTCTACTTTATTTTTACCTACAAAATTGACAGTTTTGATTCTTGTTTTATTTAGTTAAACTTTGTTTAGTTTTACCCACAAGTTTACTTTTTCCTTTTTTTCACTAACCGATCCTGTTACATCTTAGTCCTTCCTCCTTCCTTCTGGATTTAATTTCCTCCATACAAAGTACATTCCTTGGAAGTTCCTACATAAGAGTCTTTTAGTAAAAAAATCTTCGTTTTTGTTTGCCTGACCTGAACATGTCTTTGTTTTGTCTACATTCTTAAATTATTTTATACATGATTATAAAAATTCTATGTTGACAGATATTTCCATGTCATTACTTTCAGTATACGATTTTACATTTCTGGCCATTACTGTTGTTTTAGATGTACGCTGTCAGTCTAAAAAAAATGTGGGGGGAGTGATTTTCTGATCATATGCAAACATTATTTTTATCTTTGTGAGTTTTGAAGTTTTACTAAGATTTATATAAATGAGGACTTTTTAAAAATTTATTTATCATTTTGAAAATTCCTAGGAATATATATTGCATAAATTCAAACCCCAGACTTGCATGAAGATATGCTGGTTTTGGTTAAAAATATGAGTTCATTATTTTTATTCCACTTTGAATTTAGGTCATAGCTGATAATATTTTGTTGTCTCACTTTGTGTTTTTTTTTTTTCCTATTTCACCATTGAATTAAAGGAATTGCACTTTGTATATTGCTGTTTTGTGTGGGAGTCTTAGTTACTGTTTCCCAGCTTGCCTGGTTGGTCTCCTATAGACCTCTTAATAGTCATATCTTTTGTTTCCAAGATTGGCAAAAGTAGAGTCTGATTACTCATTTTGTTTTCTGCTCTCTTTTCATTTCTGACTCCTAGCGATTTTCTTGTGTGTTCTGAAGGTTATTTATTGCATTTTACCTGTGATTCCCAAGTGCTGTTTCCCGAGATGATTTTCAAGGTATATATTTTGGTATATAGTAGATAATTTGATTTTATTAAGATAGCATTTTATTAAGATAGCATGCACATCTCATCTCAGGTAATGAATTTAGCTTTTCATAGTGCTTTTATACTCTTTTTTCCCTCTTCCCTAACACTTCTACCTAACTTCACCTCAAAAAAAAAAAAAAAAAAGCCTGTATAAGGATGCTTGTAAAGTATTTCAAAGGAAGTAAAATGGTAAGAAATGCTTACACAGAAAACACATAATGAACGCTTAGCCTATGTGTCACCTGCACAATGGGACTTATTAAATACTACTTAATAACTACAACTAAATCAATTTGTCACTCAATCAATTACATTGAATTTCAGACTGTAAGAGATAGATTTATGTTAAGATTTATATGACGAGAGAGCTATCACCTGGGAATAAAAAGAAATATTCTTACCCTGAACATAATTCTTAAAACTGCATTCTGATTGACTGAATTTCCTTTAAGATTCTAGAATTTCTAGCACAGTTTTTGGCTTAACTAATACTTCAGTTTTTAAAAGGTAAAACAAAAAGGTAATGTATTTTTAAAAATTATAAATTATATATATGTTTAAATTTATATAAATTATAATGTGTTTATAGAAACCTGATATGTTATAAAAATTATAAAATTATAAATACTGAAGTTCTTCAATTTTTCCTATATTTACTGAGTAATTTAATTATCTATCATAATTTCATTTGGTTATGGCAGGTTTCGAATTAAAAGCAAATGATTCAAAACTATATTTTTGTCATTGAAAACATATATTTGTCAATTTCATGACATATTTTATAGAGAATAAAGGAGAATTAAAGTTAGAAGAAATTAGTCATAAGTTATGAGACTAGGCAAAACACTAACATGAAGAATATTTTAAAAATCATATTCTTCCTTAAGGTCAAATTTTTTTATTTTATGAAAATATTTTTATATACAAATAATTACAAGTTCATATCCATAATAATTATCATATTATGATGGCATTAGGTTGGTGCAAAAGTAATTGCAGTTTTGGACTGTGAATTGTAAATTATTATATTAATAACTACCCTCAAACACATCTTTATTAATCAAAATAGGAACCATTACAATCAACACATTTTTGCCAATGAGAAATAATTTTGTTTATTCCTGTAGCACAAAAATCCATGCTTCAGGATTCGACAAGCTCTTAGAAAGCATTTTCTATATCCTGGCTGGTTGTGGAAGGGCTTTCCCTGCAAAAAGTTGTCGGGATGCTTGAAGAAGTGGTATTTGATTGGTGAGAGGTCAGGTGAATATGGTGGATGAGACAAAACTTCGTAGCCCAATTTGTTCAACTTTTGAAGTGTTGGCTGTGCCACATGCAGTTCGGCATTGTTGTGGAGAAGAATTGGGCCCTTTCTGTTGACCAATGCCAGCTGCAGGTGTTGCAGTTTTCTGTGCATCTCATCGATTTGCTGAGCATACTTCTCAGATGTAATGGTTTTGCCGGGATTCAGAAAGCTGTATTGGATCAGACCAGCAGCAGACCACCAAACAGTGGCCATGACATTTTCTGGGTGCAAATTTGGTTTTGGGAAGTGCTTTGGAGCTTCTTCTCAGTCCAACTACTGAGCTGGTGTCCGCTGGTTGTTGTAGAAAATCCACATTTTTCCTCACATCACAATCCAATGGAGACATGGTTTGTTGTATGCAAGAAGAGAAGACAACACTACAAAATGATGATTTTTTTTTTTTATTTTTGGTCAGCTCATTAGGCACCCACTTATTGAGCTTTTTCACCTTTCCAATTTGCTTCAAATGCCAAATGACCATATGATGGGCGACATTGAGTTCTTTGGTAACTTCTTGTGTAGTTGTAAGAGGATCAGCTTCAATGACTGCTCTCAATTGGTCCTTGTCAACTTCCAATGGCTGGTCACTCCGCTCCTCATCTTCAAGCCTCTCGTCTCCTTTGCAAACCTTCTTGAAGCACCACTGCACTGTAAGTTCATTAACAGTTCCTGGGCCAAATGCGTCGTTGATGTTGTGAGTTGTCTCTGCTGCTTTACGACCCATTTTGAACTCAAATAAGAACATCATTTCCATGGTCTAAAATAAATAGCAAATAATAAGTCATCTTTCATTATACTAGAACCATGTAAACATTTTGTATCACTACAAAGCAAATTTAAATCAACATGAAAAGATATCAAAGCAAACGAACTTAAATTTGCATTGAGTTTATGGATTAAATAGAAAGAAATTATTCCAAGTAACCCAAAAACGTAGTACCTAGTAGGGATATATAAACTGAGGTCAAAAACGAAGTGCAAAAAAATTCTAGAGCTATGTTCAGAAAGCATATTTTTGGTAATAATGTCAGTATTGTTATTTAGAAACTATTATATGTACAACCTTCCACATTCACAGGTTTCACATTCACAAATTCAACCAACCACAGATCAAAACCTGTATAGAAGGCCAATTGTACTAAACATTTTATGCAAGGAATGTGAGCATCCTCAGGTTTTGGGATCTGCAGTGGGCCTGGAATCAATTCCCCATGGATACGGAGGAATGACTGTATAGAACGGATAAACCAAGTAATTATGCAAAGTTATACTTAGATTTTTAACCAAAGAAAAAAGAAAAATGAATATAAAATGAAAGAAGTTAGATAAAATATTAACATGTTACATATGAACCAAAAATATCAATATGAACTTGAGATGGTCTTGTTATGTTGCCCAGGCTGGTCTCAAACTCCTGGCCTCAAGGAATCCTCTTGCCTTAGCTTCTCCAGTAGCTGGGATTACAGGCTCCAATCTGGTTTGATGTACATTTTCTGAAAGAAATATTTTCTCACTGTAACCACTGACAAGGCAACCAAATACAGGGAGCAAAATACAGGGAAGAAAGTAGTAGTCATCAAGATTATAGAATTGTAACTGGTTCCATGAGCAAACCTCAGTGACACCTATAAGTTTTATTATAATCCTCTTCATTAACTTACTACTTGGCCTTTTGTGTTGTTTCTCAGAAATGGTGGATTTTCTGCAAGACAAAGGAGTTGAGATTCTGAAGGGCCCTGGGCAGACTTCCTGAGGCCAAGATGCACCATCCCCCACAACCTGCCCCCAATGCATTTAGCTTCTTGTCAGTTACACCATGACCTACTCCAAGGTATGTGCCCTTCTTTAAAACCCATGATCTCTGCTAATCAGAAAGATGTATTTGAGGCACATTTGAGGTAGCTGCTCCTGACAAGACATCTTTCCTTTTAACAATTTCCCTTCTTCTGTAGCAATCCTTGTCCTTTCAATAATTGGATCTTTGTGCGATGAGTAAACTGGACCTAGGCCAAAACCCTTTGTGGTTTGGATAACAGAACAACCACTATGTCTCTATGTACCACAGGAACTCATGCTCTTTGGAGATATGGCTAATTCCAGTTCTGGGGCAGGAAGCAGAAAGGATGAGCTGGGACACTGGTACTATATCATAAAGCAATAAGCCACTAAGAACTCACAGTCTTGCCAAAGAGACTTAATCAACCTAAAGAGGCTCCATTGATACAATATGGGCCAATTTGAACTTCAATAAAATTGTAACAGTAATGGATTAAAAGCAAATTAAATATGTTACAATTTGTAAATTCAAAAATGTTGCCAAAGAATAAAAACAAATGAAAACTTCTTTAGAAGGTGCTATGGTTTCATTAACCTGAGAACTAGTAAATACAGGGAAAGAGTCAAGCATTTCTCCTGCCTTCCCTGTATGAACTGCACCTCACGGTAACCAAATAATTGAGGAGGGAAAGTTTCTATAGAAGTAATGCAGCTAGTAAAAATGGAAATGATAGAACTAGAATATCACCATTTTATAAACATATAGTGAAAAACTCGAATCTTGGCGAGTATCCTCCACAGCCGGTGTGACTTACCCATGAAAGAAACAACTAGATATATCACATGGTTCTTGGTAAAACTACACACCACCAGACATAAAATATCCTGTCTAAAACCTCTACCCTGAATTAGATCAAACCTCTAGATCTACCTACTAGTGTTCAGGAAATACAGGAACAAAGAAAAATGTTGCTTTTGCTTTTGCTTTTGTTTTCCTTTAAGTGCCAGGAGCACACAATCAGCAAAGAATAAAAAGTAAAAAATTACAAAACCACTACAGGACCTATGGCACAACTTCTTTAAAACAATATTTGGAAATTAAATAAAGAGAGAGAAGGGGAAGTTACATATTTAAAGAAATTTAAGGACATAGTTACTAAACAATATTTGGATAATAATATAAACAATCCATTGAAAAAAATTAAATAAGCAGAAAAATTTGAATATCATCTCTTGGATAAACTTAAGGTACTATTATGGAATTTTTAGGGATGATAAATTTATCATGGATATCTTTTTCAACATGTACTTTTCTTTTAGAGATGCTTAGTATAATAGTTATGATATTCAATTATATGAATTCAATGATATTATGTTTGATATTTGCTTCAAAATAGTAGAAAATAATGGTGAAAGTGAATAGAGGTATAGATGTATGAAACAAAATTACTGATCATTACTATAGCTGGGTAATGGCTTCAGAGGGTTTCATTTTACCATTCAGTTTT
>CM052441.1:19168790-19224206 GCA_028533085.1 Varecia variegata | reverse complement strand
CTAGACAAATTAAACAGTCTTCCACTAATGTCTTATTTCCTTCCGATCAAGAAACTAATAAAATCTTTGGAGAACTGATGAGAATGGTAATGGGCAATGGGCCAGAAACTCAAGAGTTTCTGTATTAATGTGTGGCTAAGAAACTTAGGGAGCCCTCTCAATGAGTAAAAATGAGTATATGTTGGTCTCAAAAAGATATAATTTGATTTTAATTATAACTAAGAATACTGACTTAATAAAAATATAGGGTGTTATGTTTGAAGAAAATGTATGCTAACCAAACGGGAGGTGAGTTGTAGTCAGTGGTGAAAAAGGGCTTGGGTCCATGTCTCTATAATACTGAGCATATAGGAGAGAGCTGCCCATTTGACAGGAATAGCTCCAGATAGAAATTATGGTATCAGCTCTATGGCAATACTCAAGATCAGCCAACAAATTATGAGAGAGAGAGAGAAATAGAGCATTTGCTGATCGGCTGACATAAGAATTTAGATTCTCTTCACTGTTATTTTTTTTTATTGCAATGAGTATATCAATATCATCCTTGTATAAATGTGCCTCAGTGTGTTTGATGAGCATGTCAGGCCCTTGAGGAATGAATCATTTCTGTATGCACTGATGATAATCACATTTCTGGAACTGCCGTGGTAACTTCATCAGAGCTCTTCAATACAGTGTGGTCTTGCTGGAGTGGCCAATTTAACCTTCCAAATAACCAATCATAATAATTTAATATGTGGGCACTGGAGCCATATCCCCTGGGTTCTAATTCTGACTCTCCAGCTTATGGACTCTGTGGCTTCATTCATAACTTCCCCATGCCCTATTTTGTCAATTTGTAAATTGAACTTATTAATAAAACTTATTTCACAAAATTATCAGTTATTATTATTATTATTCCTTTTACATCTATAGCACCCATCACTTTCCACCCTTCATGATTCATTTAAGCCAAGTCAAACAAAAAAGCTTTTAATATTTTGATTACATGTAAATTATTTACTCATATAAATATTTATCAATTAACATTGCCAACAAGAATATGTATAATTTAAATATCTTTCCAGAAATATTTTTTAAAGTTGGAAAAGAACCAAAATATTGGTAAAACTTTCAGGAAATTAGCTATTTAAAATTCCTACCATCTAAAGAAAAATCATTCTCTGTATCGTAGGGAAAATTTTATATTAGAAGATGTTAATTATTCTGTGCTTATTGTGCATGCCTGTCTGAAACTTTTCAGTATAGTTATTATTACTATTATCCTCACTTTGCAAATAAAAACAGGCTTTGAGAGGTAAAGTAAGTGATCTAGTGTCACACAGATTAGTAATGGCAGCTGGCCATGCTCAATACTCAGTGGCCAGAGCCCTTGCCCACCAGTTATCTACAGCATACCACAGAGTAATTCCAGAAGAAAAAGTATAGAGTTATAAAAAAGCACAGCCATGCATATAACAATATTATTAATTTAGGATCTTGATATGCATGGAATTGTGTCTCCCTAAAACTCACACATTGAAGCCCTAAGCTCCAGTGTGACAGCATTTGGAAACAGGGCCTTTAGGAGGTAATTAAAGCAACTGAGGTCATAGGATTGGAATCCTAGTCTTATAGGAGTAATGTCTATGTAAAAAGAGACACCAAAGAACTCTCTTTCCTTCTGTCTCTCTCTCTCTCTCTCTCTCTCTCTCTGTATCACAAATATCCCCTCCCGCTGCCCGCCATGTGAGGACACGGTGAGAAGAATGCTATCTGCAAGCTCTGAAGAGAACCAGCACCAGAAACCCACTCTGCCAGACCTTGGTCTGGGACTTCTAGCTCCCAGAACTATGAGAATATAAATTTCTGTTGTTTAAACCATCCAGCCTATGGCATTTTGCCCCATGGCAGCCTGAGCTAATATAGAGCTTTATTCTCATTCTCTGAAGTATCAACTCAATTTGCACAAAATATGATGAAGAAGATTGATAATTTTGCGCAGTGCTTTCACCTTGTTTCTCATTTTTATACTAGTACTTTCTTTAGCCTATTCAACTTGCATGTCCTTTCTTATGTTCCCTGGGCCTTGAATTATTAGTTCCTGGGTAAAATTGAACAAAGGATATTACACAGGTCCAGGATTAGTCATTTTTCCCAGCCTTGGATTTCTTATTAACTATGACTATATTCCCCTTAAATATGAGTTTCTTGGAAAATCCTTCTGTTTTTATTATTTGGATGTAGTGCCTGCTGATAATAGACAGGCTATGCTTTTTTGTCTTTCCCCTGAACTAGAATTCAAATGAAGGATATGCTAAACACAGCTGTTGCTGTATATAATGACATTCAGTATGTGGATGCTGTATCCAGATTCCATTTTAAGGCAGCCATCTGTCCTTTAGCCGGCAAAATAACGGAAGATTTATACCTTAATAAAACCACACACATAAGTATGACCTACACTTCTTCATGTGCCCTGCATGCAGTTTCACACTCATTAGCAAATTTTCTTTTTGCTTTTGCTAGCTTTAAGACTGTTTGGGGTGAGAGTCTGGACCTGCTAAGCCTGAACACAAGGATTTTAACATATTATATTTGGATTCATTACGGTTTTCAAAACTCTTCATAGATTGGCATGAATGTCATGAAATTTAAAAGATTAAGAAACATTCTCTATTTTTCAAGGCCTTTACAGACTAATATTTGTTTAGCACTGAGAGCTTATAAAACCTTTTCCTTTCTTGTTTAATTTAATATCCAGACCAAGCTCTGGGGTTGCTCAAGGTCACACAATCCATTAAGCAAAGAAGACAGGCCTAGAAATAAAATCTTTCTCCAAATTTCTTGCCCTTTTCATCACTCCTCATAGTTATCCATTTAGCTCTTTACTAAATTATTTTATATTATTTTTATTAATTATGGTTATTGATAATAATGATCATTTATTGAACCCTTATGTCAGGTGAGCAGTCTGAAATGTCGGTTCTTGGTGTGCTCTTGGCTGAAGGTGTGACTGGACACACCGAAAGCAAGGGAAGCATGAAAGGAGGTTTACTGAGGAGGGAAAGACGGGATTATAGAGCAAGAGCGAGATACATTCTCCACAGACGACCAATGGATCCCTTGTCATAACGAAAAGGTCTTGGTCATAGTCTGGGGTCTTGTTTTATAGTGTCTGGATTGGGCCCTCCTGTGGTTCAGATGTCATCATGGATCCACTTTGATGGACAGTTGGGAGTTATATGACCTGAGACTTACTGTGCATGCTGATCTCCCAAGAGCCTCTCTGAAAGCCTATTTGGGGTGGGGAGGGTGAACTGCAATGTAGATTTAAGCTAATTACATGATAATTAGCTTTAACTTGTCCTAGGTCACCTTCTAGAATCCCATTGTACCTGTGCTGCTTGGCCCACAGGCTAGAGAATCCTCTGCATTCTTTTGCAGTTGCTTGACTAAGTTCTGATTGGCAGGTTCGTAGCGTGTTCCCTCCTCTCCCAGTTGTAGCAATTGCTTGGGGTGCCTGCCTTTGTCCCTAGGAGGGGCTGGAGGTCCCTGACTATCTACCTAACACTTATATGTGCCAGGCATTTTACTTATTGCTTTAAGTAAATTATTCCATTCGATTCTTACAATATCCTGATGATATAGACACTATTTCTTAAAATACCTTATCTAATATAAGAAGTTAGAAAAAAAAATTGTCTATAGACAGAATGTATGCCCACATCTTACTCAAATACAAATAAACAGAAATGTTTTGTTTTCTCTTTTGTGGTTAAGAAAACATTACTAAGATTTTTAAGTTAATAAAATAAAATTTTACCAAGTTTTACTAAGTAAAGTTTAAAAATTTTATAAACTCAGAAGATTTGTTAATTTGGTAATTAATTTGCTTTTGTATATTGTTAAAAGATTCTGTCCTCTTTTTTCAACCTCCTAATAACTCTCATTAGTATTTGACTTTTATATTTGAGTTTCATAATTTTAAAGCTTAAAGATATACAAATATTAAATGGGAAAAAAACTATTTTCTGTCTTTCATATAACACATCTCAATTAGCTAATTATTTACCCAGTAAATATTATACTTATTGAGTGTCTATCATGTGTGGGCACTGTTATGAGCACCAGAATTAAAGTAAACCCAATACAGACAAAAGACACTGCCCTCATGGAGTGTATACTCTAGTGCAGGGATCTGCTGTTTTTGTGCATTCCCATTCTCTTGTCGTTGTACAAAAAGTTGAAATATCTTTCTGTCAGTATCCAGGTGGGTTATTTGGGTCATTTACAAACATGAGTATTCTGTAATCCTGCTACTCAAAGTGTGAACCACAGACCACCAACAGCATCCTTTTGTTAGAGATGCCAAACAAAAGATCAAATAGATAAATCAAATAAATTGTGAAAAAGACCAATTTTTAAATTTCATTTTCTTTTCTAATTGTATATTTTCTCCATGTATATAATTTGCTTATTGTGGTCAATTTCCTAAAAATGAAGAAAAATATGTGCAACAAAATATATACACGGTATATATCCTGTATTCTGTACCCACTTCCACTAAACATTCAATTCTACATGTTAAATAGTTGTGTCTAAAGAATTGCTTCTCTGATAATATGTGTAACTTTATGGCATGCTTATGGAAACCATTTAAGTGTAAAATCAGATTTTGAACTTTTTATTTTGATATAAATTTTTACTTACAGAAAATAACAAAGAGAATAAAGATAGTTTCATATATCCTTCACCCACATCCATCTTACCTTCCCTTAATACTAACCTCTTCAGTGGTCCCCAACCTTTTTGACACCAGGAACCGGTTTCATGGAAGGCAGTTTTTCCAAGGGAGGTGGGGGAGGGAGGGAAGAAGTGGAGCTCAGATGATGATGTGAGCTATGGGGAGTGGCTGCAAGTACAGATGAAGCTTGGCTTGCTCACCTGCTATGCATTCCCCCAGTTTCTAAGTTCTATGGAAAACAATTTTTCCATGGACAGGGGGTGGTGGCAGAGCTCTGAGGCCACTGACCAGTACTGGTCTGCAGTCTAGGGGGTGGGGACCACAGTCTTACATAATCATGGTACAATAATCAAACCTAAATACTCACATCGATACAAGTAATTAAAATACAGACATTGTTCAGGTTTTGCCAATTTTTCTATTTATGTTTCATGATCAAATCTAGGATATCATATTAATATAGTTGTCATGCATTTGTTATCTCCTCAAATTTGTGACATTTTCTCCATCTTTCTTTGTTTTTCATGACCTTTTTTGTTGTTGTTGTTGAAGAGTACTTTAAGTTGTTTAATAAAATGTCCTTCAATTGAGTTTGAGCTGATATTTTTCTCATATTAGATTGAGGGTATGGATTTTTGGGAAGCATAGCCAGAGGTTTATGTGCCCTTCTCTTTGCTCTGCACCAGGAAGGACATGATATCAATATGTCTTACTACTGGTGATGTTAACCTTGATCTCTTGGATCAGGTGATATCTATTTATTAGATTTCTCCTCCCCACTGTAAAGTTGCTCTCTCTTTTTTTTTTTTTTTTTTTTACTTGCTCCACTCGATTTAGTAAAAGCGAGTAACTAAGTACTCAGTTCCACACCCCACACTCACGGGGAGGGAAATCAAACTTACCTCTTGGGAGAACAAATATCAAAGATTTGTGAACATGTTAAAAGCACCATAACAACTAATAACTATTTTGGTTAAAAGCACCAAAATAACTAATATTTTACAGGAGGGCCTTTGAGGACATGCAGATATCCTATTTCTCCTTAAAGTTTCCTCCACTAATTTTGGAATTTCTTAATACATCTTGCATGCAGCAATGATTACTGTGATTCTCACCGTGATTTTGCTATTCTTTTACTCTTTCTATATGTATTAGTTAAAATTCTTCTGTAAGAAAGAGTTGTGCCTTTCCCTCCGTTTAATTATTTATTGAATTATTTACTTATATCACTACAGATTCAAGGATAATTTTATTCTTTGAGTTACAATTCAAGACTATCACTAATTATTTCATGGCTTCCAGTTGCCTTCTATGGGATTGTCTCTTCCCTTCTTCTCTCTTCATATTGTCAATGCTTTTTTGAAAATACTACCTTACCTTCCAGCCTGGGGATTTGTTCCAGGATCATCTTATATTTTCCAGCCACGACCCTGGCACCAGCAGTTTCTCTAAGAAGCTCTGATTTTTTAAATGGGAGAATTATATTTAGAAACCATAATATGGGCTTAATAATAATGGGTGCTGGTGTCTTTTTTTGTTTTGTTTCGTTTTTTTGCTAGTGGGAAACCTGCTTCTAGGCTTTCTCACCATACAAGGCTAAGAAATGTAAATATGTACACAAAGCAGTGTATATACACATATCTATGTTTATTTCTATAACTACCCATCTATATGTATATTATGGTAAATATGTGTTCACACTGATATCTCCAAGCTCAACCCAACACAACATCTTTCATTCCCTCCCTCTTTGCCTATATACAACTTCTTTCTCCTACAGTAAAAAATCTGGTTCACATTATCTACATTGAAACCACCCTTTTCAATAAAGAGGTGTGAGGCATGAACTGGGGTAAGGGCCTAAAAACTCTGTGAAGGCACAGGCCTAGCTAAGTAATGGTAATATTTAGTCACTGTCCCCTTGTTTGCTTCTCTATAATTGCTACTCTGGAGTTACATAGCTGGTGAATAATTCAATTTATTTAATACATACAGGATTATTCAGATTATTTATCCTTGAGTGTGTTTTTAATAATTTATATATTTCAAGGAAATTTTGTGGTTTAATAGTTTATATGTTTCCAGGATTTTCTTTTCATCTAAGTTGTCAAATTTATTGCCAAGTTTTTGCTGTTAGTATTTTTTTTTTTTTTAGTAATCAGTAAAGATGACCCTTCTTTTATTCATAGTATTATATCCTCTCTTTTTTTCTTGGTTAAATTGGCTAGAAGTTTATCAGTCTTACTGATCTTTTTGAATAACTTTTTGTTTCATTAATTTGTCTGTTATTGTTCTGTTTTTAATTTCTTAGGTTTATGTACTATGCTTTTCTGTTTGTTTTAGAAATGAATCATATTTCCTTCCCTAGATTCCTAAAGATAAAGCTTATATTTATTAATTTTAGGTCTTTCTTCTTTTCTAATACATACATTTAATGATATAAACTTCCCTTTAAACACTGCTTTTGCTATACCCTAAAAATCTTTTGTGAGTTGCATTTTCATTTATTTCAAAATATTTTTTTAATGCTCTTGAGACCTCTTCTTTGACCTATGGATTATTTAGGAGGATATTGTTTAATCACAAAATATTTGGGAGTTTTCTACCTATTTTTCTGTTATTGATTTACAGTTTAATTCCATTGTCATTGGAAAACATAGTTTATGGAATTTTTAGTATTTTAAATGTGTTAAGGTTTTGAGGAGAACAGAATGTTATCTGTCATGGTAAATGTTCCTTGTGAGCTTGAGATGAATGTGGGTTCTGCTTTATGATGGGGGAAGTATTTTTATGAGCCTGAATTATGTAAGGTTGGTTGTTTTGAGGTCATCATATTCTTACTAATTTCCTGTCTACTTTTCTATTAATCGCAGATACAGAATGTTGCATTTTATACCTATAATTTTAAATTTCTCAATTTCATTTTTCAGTTCTGTGTATTCTTACCTTATATTTTTTAAACCTCTACTCAAATATTTAAGATTATAATGTCATGTTGGAAAGTTGACCTCTTTACCATAAAGTAATATTGTACTTTACCCTGATAATATTCCTTTTTTCAGTGTCTACTTTGTTTGGTATGAATATAGACACTCTAATTTGCTTTTGATTATTTCTTACATTATGTAGTTTTCCTAACAATTTTGCTTTTCATAGTTTTATGTATTTATACATAATGTTTTCTTACAGAGAGCATATATTTGTGTCTTACATTTTTCTCCCATTTGACAATCTTTTTATATATCTTTTTCTGGCTGCCAATGAGATGTCCAATTTGCCTTTGATTTTTGACAGCTTCAACATAATACATTTCAGTGAGTTTTTGGTATGTTTGGTTGTTGTTATTGTTTTGTTTGTTTGTTTTCATTCTTCTTGGTATTCTGACCTTGAATTTTCAATTTGGTGTTTGACATTGATTTCACAATATTCTCATATAGTATAGCTTTTTCAGCCCTTTCCATCTTTATTTTCTTTCTGGGATTCTACTATGTGTATGATAGGGTATATGATATTGTTATGTAACTTTTGCTCTTTGCTTTTTTCTTCTTCCTTCTCTCTTTCACTCTCTCAGTTTTCTTTTAAGCAATTTCTATCAAACTGTCTTGAAGTTCACTGATTCTTCTCTTAGCCATGCTGAATCTGCTAATAAGGTATTCAAAGCCATTTTTCATCTATGTTATTGTGTTTTGACTTCTAACATTTCTACTTGTTTATTTCTTATAATCACTACATTGCTGAAAGTATTGCTCTGGTCTTTCATATTGTGTACCATTTCCATTAGAGCATTAACATATTAATTACAGTTATATTACATTCTGTTTCTGGTGGTTCCTACATCTCTTTGCATATGACTCCTGTGATGATTTCTTTCACTCTTCAGAGTGTTATTTCTTATTTTTTCATATGCCTCTAAAATTTTAGTTCACTGTCAGATATATTGTGTGGGAAATAAGAAACTTAGGATTTTATGTTTTAAACATATCTTTTCTCCTGCTAAGTCTTTATTGTAGTGATTTGTGTTAATCTTTTAGGAGTTTAGCTGAGTTTAAAGTGTGTGGTTGTTATGCTTACACTGCATGCACCTTAGAATTTAAGATAATTTAGGTAATCATATATTTACATTATTGTTGCATATAATATGTAGTTTATTCCAAATTAATCAGATATATGCAAATTTCTCTCTTTTGTGAAGGATGTAAAAAGTTATGTAAATGTATAAAATGTGTTTTTGAGTGATATAGTCAGTACTTTTGGGTGTGTTAACCAAATAGCTATGAAATTTGAGACTTATATCCTGAGATACTTGAAATAATTATATTAAGCTATTGTACTCTGGTAAAATAGATGCACCATAAGTTTGTTATACTTCACTTATGGTGTCATACTTTTGTCTAGTAGATAGTTTGGCTGCTTACAATTCATGTCCTAAAAAAGATATTTAAATGTAAGAAAACATTTTAGAATAGCTTAGTCAACTAGGCCATAATGCACAAAGCAAAACCTTCTTTATATATTTAGATTGGCCAATATTTTATTTTATTTAGCTGTCCTAGACTAATAGCCTATATCTATTATATCATTTTTAAAAAATCTTGTATTGATTAAAAAATAAAACATCTTTTGGAAAACACATTTAACTATATCCTTGAATATGAAAATTATCCTTTTAAGTTTATTATTCTTTCAAAAAAACATTATTTTTTAATAACTATTGTTGAAGTTTTCCTAAGAGTGCTGTTATACAGTAATGGAAATTAAAAACAAATAATCCTCAGGGGTAGAATATTCGGAGAAGAAACATATTAGCATACTTCACATTTTAATTTTTCTCTGTTAAATATTGGTGATTCATGCCACTGAATCCAAATCTAGGTCAATGCCTAAAGGGTTTCAGATGTAAAAGACAAAAGGGAAAATAATTGAATTATTGTTTACTTAGATGCCCTAAACATCTAGTTTTTATATATAATGAATGTGTTATCCAAAATAGAGCAAGGAAAAATGTAAAGAGAATTAGAGCAGATTTACATTCTCCTTCATTACTAATAACTTCCACCACGAACACAGTATGCCCTATTTTTGTACTGCCTTTTTTTGAAAAGGCTTAGTATTATTATGTTATGTTTTCACACTAACAATTAGCAGTTTAGGCTGATTGGCAGATATGGAAATGCTAAAAAAAACGCTCTGCACAATTCACATAATGCAAAGGGTTCTAATCATGTTTTGGAGCAATAGATCTAAGCTAAATTTTGTGTAAGTTGTTTTCAATTCCTTTATTTCCTGGATGCTTTCAAATGATAAAACAAACCAACATCATCATCATAATTAATGATAATAGAATACATAAGAACCCTGGAATTAAAAGAAAATCATTAGCTCTGAAGGAGCTCTGGGAATTTCACCCTAAAATGTGACTCCCTTAGTATAAAGAATATTTTGAATTAAAGGCTGCTAGGGATTAACAAGCCCTTGGAAGAGGCTTTCCCTGTATCTGCATAAACCAGACTGACCTGATCAAAAGATCAAAGGGGACGATGGACTTCCCTTCCTCTCCTGCTATCTCAATATATTGCAGAAAAGAAGATCAAGAATGCAAGCAGATCAGGCCCAAATTATCTAAAACACAATACCTGTCTCTCAAGTTAATTTACAAGTTGATCTGTTTCTCCCATTCATTTGTCCTCCCTAGCACCATTTGTCACTCTTAAACAGAATTACCTATACTTCTCATTTCCCCTCCCCTCCAAAGAGACAGTTATAAAAATATCTCAACTTCATTGGGATATTGTATAATCACGCTGTGATTTCTCCCCATGTGGATGGTATTGGTAAATAAACATTTCTCGTATTAATCTACCTTAATTATGCATTGATTTTTCAGAGAACTTTGGAGTTAGGAGGGCAAGTTTCCCTTCACCCCTACAGCCCCAAAGAATAAACTTTCATGGATGAAATTGGATACCACCTTCACAGCAGGAATACTTAGAGGAAAAGTCTCTACAGAGTACCTCTCATTTTACTGTCAGGTTCAGTCTGAAATGTTGGTTCCTCGTTCACTCATGGTCAAAGAATGACCAGACACACCAAAGCAAGGCAAGCATGAAAATGAGGTTTATTGAGGAGAGAAAGATAGGATTATAGGGCAAGAACAAGATACAAGTTTACAGAGCATGATACTTACACCATAGAAGACGATCGTACCCATTGTCGCAGCAAAGAAAAAGCAAAGAGAAGGGCACAGAAAGGGGCCTGGTTATGGTCTGTAACTTGTTTTATAGTGCCCGGATTGGGACCTCCCTTGTGGTTCAGAGGTCACCAAGGAACCACCTTGATTGGAAATTTGGGAGTTGCATGACCTGAGTCTTACTATGCAAGCAGGTTGTTCTAGGGCAGTTCCGAACTCTATGGTACCTATACTGCTTGGCCCATGGGCTAGAGAGCCCTCTGCATTCTTTTGCAGCTGGTGTGCTAAGTACTGATTGGCAGATTAATAGGGTATTATTACCTCTCCCCAGATATGGCAGTTGCTCAGGAGAGGATTGGGGGGGTGGGGCCAAGATGGGGGCCTGGGGCCACCCTTGTTCTTCTTCCCAGGTGGGGCAATTGCATCAAGAAAACAGCACCCCCTTTGTAGCTAGGAGACCTGGAATCCCTTGCTATCTGCCTTACATTACCATATAGGATCGATGGACCTCTAGTTAGTATCATTGTAAATATAGTAACACTGTAACACTATGGTACACATGTGAAGTCACTTCAAGTTGGCTTGGAACACAAAATTTTTTAGTGGAGACAAAAAAAAATCTGTTTTAATACCATTTAGACAAAACAGTTTGTTTAAATGCAAACATATATGTTGATAACCATAATATTGGAAAAATAAAATAAATATTTTGGTCAAAGCTTCTGGCTTAGGGGATATTTTTGAAAAAAAATTGCAACTTAATGTTGTTTATTGTCAATATTATTGTTTCAAAAAATTGTGGAGCCCAGTGTGGTGGCTCACGCCTATAATCCTAGCACTTTGGGAGGCCAAGGCAGGAGGGCCACTTGAGGTCAGGAGTTCGAGACCAGCCTGAGTAACATAATGAAACTTGTCTCTACAAAAAATTAAAAAAAATTACTCAGGTGTGGTGGAATGCATCTGTAGTTCCAGCTATGTGGGAGGTTGAGGCAGGAGGATCACTTGAGCCTAGTAGTTGGAGATTGCTGTGAGCTATGATGAGGCCATTACACTCTAGCCTGGACTACAGAGCAAGATCCAGTCGCTGGGGGAAAAGAAATTTTGAAAACTAAGTATATTTGAGTTTTATTTGATTTTATTATAAATAACACAACAATGGCCTTAGCTCCTTTAAAGTAAGAATGAAGTAAGAACACAAACAGATATAATTGTAAATAGTTCTGAATTAATTTCTCTGATGAGTAATTATTACACATATAATGTTGCAGTAATAAAAATGAAAACAATAGCTTAGCAGTATTGAAATCTTAGCACAGTATACTAGAGAAAAGTCCACTGGTTACAGTTTAGTATCACAATGACAATTTTTTTTTTAGAAAGCAGTGTATGTCAAGCAAAGATGAATAATAATTATAATTATCATGTCATATTTTTCAAAACAAAAGGTAAGATTGAGCTGATCTCTGAATAAAAACAAACAAAAAATGAGTTCCTGCAGATGAATAATCCAAAGAATAATACTAGTACTCCTACTTGGTATGCATTTTAAATCCAAAAAATTTATTATTTATCCTGACCTGAACACAGGGATCAAAGCGGTACCACTGTCAACCAAATGTGCTAACTACCAATGGTGTAGGAGGCACTTTTTGGGTGCTGGGGATACAGAGATAAACAAGACAGACTGTAAACTTGTTTTTAATGAACTGAAGGAATCAAAATATTTTGTTTTCCAGAGTATTGACAAGTTTTAACTAAATAACAAGTTTACCTGATATCTCCAGGAATTAAAAATAATGAACCTGCTGGGACCAACCTGATATTCACTGCCAGCACCCTATTACTGCAAACATCCTCCCTCTAGGCCCAGGGACTTGTCACGGAAGAGGGGGCATGTGAGATTGTATGGACTGATTCTGAGGGATGGAATTAGTTTAGACCCTCTAGATCAAGGAGGGGAACACAGAAGTCTAAATGAGAGATTTTGCCTCTCTGGACCACTTGGTGCAGATATCCAACCCAATCATAAAAAATTTTTCCTGCTTTCCATAGACTTAGAACTTCCTGAGTATCATTGTTCTCAGTTATGGAGTTTATGGAAAAGGAGATATAATAAGTAATTTATCAGCCACCTTAGTAGAAATTACTAAAGAGACCGAAATATTGTGATACAATAAAAGTCTCTAAATTCTTTAGCTTAAATGGTTAACAATGCTTACGTTTGCTACAAGTCTGCAACTAAACCCAAGAATATAGTAATTCAACACTTACATAAATTAATTTGTAGCCGTGCCTTTGACATTTTGGTTTGTACCCTTTGTGTTGCCTAGAAGGTTTTAAAGCGTTGATGAGTGCTTGTCTACCTTCAGTCCCATCTGGCCTAAAACATTTAATTGGCTATAAGCCTTTTTGGCTATTCAGTCTTCTTGGCCACAAGGGTCCCACCAAGGGACTGGATGGACCCAGAGCATGTAGCCACACCACCCTGGCAATGGATGGGACAAAATAAAAGTTTGGCCACACATGCTGCCTCTGGAAGATTTTGGCCAAAAGGAGAGAATTGTGAACTAAAATAAAATCTGAAGGCATCCCCCCAAATGGCTGACTGAATGGACCCCCTCTTGGCCAAGGAGATACCCTAAAACTAAATTACCTGCCATGAGGAGGGAGGACAGACATGCTGCATCATGCCTGCTCCCTTCTTGTAGATATCCTAGGTAACTCATTAACAGGCCTAAGGCTATGTAAGACAAATCAGCAGGTCCTTAATTTACAAAACAAATATTTTACCTTGGTTTTGTTAGGTAGATAGTGAGGGATTCCAGGTCTCCTAGGGACAAAAGTGGGTGCTGTTGCTCCCATCTTGGTCCTGCCCAACCCTAATTCTCCATACCTGGGGGAGGAGGAAATGCCCTATGAATCTGCCAGTCAGAACTTGGCATGTCAGCTGCAAAAGAATACAGAGGACTCTCAAGCCCATGGGCCAAGCCATGTGGCTACCATAAGGTCTGGAAAGTGACCTACAACTCACATGTGTAGTTAAGGCTCTGGTCATGTGACTCCCAACTGTCTAATCAAAGTGGTTCCATGGTGACCTCTGAACCACAGGGAGGTCCCTAGCCAGACACTATAAAATAGGATGCAGACCATAGCCAAACTCTCTCTCTCTTTGCCCTTCCTTTTGCCTTCCCTGCTGCGACAATGGTTCCGGTCATCATCCATGACGTGTATACCATGCTCTGTAAACCTATATCTTGCTCTTGCCCTATAATCCTACCTTTCTCTCCTGAATAAAGCTCGCTTCTGGTCATTCTTCTGCCCTGAATGCACCAAGAAACGACAATTTCAGCCTAAAACCTGACAGCTTGTCTCTGATTAACAGACTTCCTTCTCTTAAAACATTCCAAGCCTTTAGACAAAGCTTCATTTCTTTAGCCAATTACAAGTCAAAGAGTCTTTAAACACATCTATAACCTATAAACTCCCACTTTGAGATGTCCCACTTTTAGGGCCAAACTAGTATATGCCTTCAATGTATTAATTTATGACTTTACCTGTAACCCCTGTCTCCCTGAAATGTATAAAACCACACTGTAACCCAACCACAGCTAGTCCACTTCCTCAAGGCTTCTTGGGCATGGCTCAGGGTTATGGTCCCCAACTTTGGCTCAGAATAACCTTTTTTAAATTATTTTACAGAGTTTGCCTTTTCTGTTGATAATTCTGAAGGCTCCTGTGTATGCACGTTAAAGAAAATTTGTCAATTTTTTCTCCTATTAATTAATCTGCCTTGTGTTGGTGATTTTCAAAGAAATTCCAGGGGCCAAGGGCCTTGTCCTTCACAAGTTATTCTTACTTCCACCATGAATTCAGCATTGGTTTTCATTTTCATCTTCCCTGCTTATGATTATCCCATACAATGAGTCACTTTCCATGACTCAACTTGATAGATCTCTACGGCTATTTTTCTTAATGACCTATGCTTTACCTTACTTCCTCCACTTCTAGTCCTGAGCCTATCTAGGACTATAAGCTTGGTAAATATTTTCCATTCACCCAAAAGCATCCCCTATACAAGATTAAAATCTAGTTGGCCTTTTTGTAGAGGTATCTTGGAAGCTGACTCGTGAAATCTTCATAGAGTCTACTCCAGTATTGTCCTCAGATATCATCCATGTCTAAATATTTTTGCCCACTAAAATACCTAAAATTTTAGGTTTGGGAGTAGTGAAGTCATCATAAACTCTAATTTTGTACCCTAGTGGCAGGAGACTGAAAGTGTCAAATCATTCAGTTAGCCATTTCAGGTACAGTGTACTATGACAAACAAACAGGGTAATGTTTCCCTTGAGTGACTCAAGGGAATGGGAAGCAGCTTCAACTAGGGAATGAAAATGATTCTTTTAAGAATTGATACTTGAGTCAATCTAAATGACAAGGAGAAAGCACCCATGAGATTAGGGGGAGGAGTGTTGTGAGAGGAGGAATAGAAGTGAAAATATTAAATAATTCCCTTATCTCTACATGTTAATAGAGTTTGCAAAGTGAAGATCTCAGTCATTAATAAGCTTGCTTTAGTTTAGGATTAGATTAGTTTTATCTTTAAATATTTCTAGAAATATCTATCAATTTGTTGCACAACTTTTTATTATACAGTTATTTGGTTATTTTTAACAGTTCTGTGACCCACTGACCTCCAGATTTATCAGAAACCTAGACTTAAAATGTTTATTCTTACTTCCACCATGAATTCAGCATTGGTTTTCATCTTCATCTTCCCTGCTTATGATTATCCCATACAATGAGTCACTTTCCATGACTCGATTGATCTCTACAGCTATTTTTCTTAATGACCTATGCTTTACCTTACTTCCTCCACTTCTAGTCCTGAGCCTATATAGGACTGTAAGCTTGGTAAATATTTTCCATTCACCCAAAAGCATCCCCTATACAAGATTAAAATCTAGTTGGCCTTTTTGTAGAGGTATCTTGGAAGCTTACTCGTGAAATCTTCATAGAGTCTACTCCAGTATTGTCCTCAGATATCATCCATGTCTAAAGATTTCTGCCCACTAAAATACCAAAAATTTTAGGTTTGGAAGTAGTGAAGTCATCATAAACTCTAATTTTAAACACAAAACTCTACTTTCCTGTAGAAAAATGATTAGTAAAGTGGAACAGTTATTTAAATGACATTATGAAACTCTTCAGTATAAATTAAAATAGAATAGAAAAGTACTTTGAAGAGTTTTACTTTTAAATTCACTTTTTACCTAATTTCTTTGGCTATTCAGTGAACTTATTAACAGAATCAGACAGCAAAAGAAACATTAAGCCTTATTATTTTTGTGTTGATAAAATTTAAAACACTCCTTATTTATATATGCTAACAAAGAACTATTTTTCAGTGAATTCTGGTCCTTTGTCCTTCAATTCCTTCAAAACTCTAATTCATAACCACTTACTTTTGTTGCTTATATCAATACAGTGATATTATACATGAGAAATAGATAAACTTTGACTTTGCCACTGGGATAATTCTACTCATTTCAGTCAAGATTTTAGCACAATTATTTTACATTAATATTTTACGTTCAAGATTATATCTGCTGAGAGTGATTATAAGTAAAAGAACAATCATTATTATGAGCACTTCTAAGGTTTTGTGACTTCATCTGGTGACATCTTCCTTCTCTATAATTATATAATTTTCTCATCTGAAATTCTGACTAAAATTAGTAACCACCAAAATAAGCAAAATTAGCCTTTTCTTGAGCTTCACATAATAGATTCACCATATTCCCAGGTCTTAACAATTGAAGGAAGTATCCCATAGTCCTTGGCCATATATTAGGAAACAATCTTGCTATATTCATTAAACCCAAATAATCGACTAGTTGTCAGGTTTTCCTGGATTTAATGTATGTATTAATAATGGTTGTGACTGTAGCAGTTCCCTCTACAAGGGTTCAACAGCCTCAAACAGGTAGCCCTATTCATTCTAAAAAGATACTCACACTCTAATGATTTTCTTGTGAGATGTAAAATCTGTACTATAAATTTCAGTAGTTGGCAAGAGTCTAGTTTATATAGCTTCACAATAAAATGGAAAGACATGAGAATGAAAGTTAGAGAAACTTGATTTGTAGTCTATCATTATTTTTCTATGTTACCTAAAATAAAATTTTCTAGATTTTTTTCCAGTTCTGTGATATCTTGCCTTCTTTTCATTGTGGCTAGTGGGTAAGTTTTCTGCATCTTTACCTGAGTCTTCTATGTGGCAATCTGGTTACCATGCAGATATGGCACTACTCCAGTTATGACACATATAAAATTATTTGAATAAATTAGAAGTCTTTGCCATAGGATTTAGTAATTATTTGCTTATGGGTTTCCAGTGTTTATAACACTCTTTACATATTTCTCCCAGAGATACTTTCCATAGTCTGAAGGGAAGATATATACCTGTCCTGACCTGTTAACATAGAAGCAGCACTGTTCTTTTAACAAACAGGTGCCCCATTCTGCTGTAGTTAGAAGATAGAGGGCCCACCTATTTTGCAAGGCGGCCCCCGCCAGTGAATCTAACTGTTCCTGTAAAAGGGTGAGTGTCTGGCTAGTTTTCAGCAGGGTCGTGCTGCCTCGGCAGCCAAAGACTGCTACAGACCCTGTGGCTACTCCAGCAGCAGCTGTTGTTCCCATAAAGGCAAAAGTGGCAGTTTAGTTTGCCAGGGCAAAAGGTGCTTTGCCCATGGATAAACAATTTGTGCTACTTACCTGAAGGAGCCACAGCAGGAGGAGTCCACTTTAACAGATACCGGAGACTCTCCAAGGGGGTACATGAGTATTTGCCTCCGGTGTTGGAGTCCTCGTCCCACGGGGGACAGATGAGTTTCATTTTGTTCCTTCCACAGCTTCACTCGAGGATGATGGATTCAAGTGGGTATCTATGAAACCTTAATAGCAGTTAGGGTAGAGAGTAAGACTAGATAGGGACCTTTCCACAGCACGATTAGCTGGGACATGGGGGACCCATCCTTCCACTGTTTGATGAGCACTAAGGCCCCAGCTGACAGAAAGGACTAGGGGAAGAAGGCTCTCTAGACAGTAGCTTGTGTTCTTAATGTCTGCAAGAACTGAGCTACCTGAAGGGTCTGTTGGTGTCCAGCCATTTCCTGTGACCCAAAAGCAGAACAGTTATCACTCTGTAAGGACTGAGGAAGGCCAAAATGAGGTATGATGTCTTCCAGAAATCTTTGGGAAACTTCAGGGGCCTTTTCAGTCTTGCAAGGAAAAGGTTCAACACAATGAGTAAAAGTGTCAATAAATGCTAATAAGTAGCCTGCATGCCATTCTCCATCCTTGACACTGCTGCCATCAGTAAACCACCGATGGGCTTGAGGGATGGGGACTGAGGATAGATCTGCCCCAGGAAGGTAATGGTGGAGTATAAGCTCTTCACAATTATGTAGGAGCCTACTGAGTTCCCCCAATACTTCTTCAGGAAGAAGACTGGCAGGGTTAACTTCAGAGCAGGTCTCAAATTTTAAGTCAGGGGTTTCTATTAACATTCCTCTTGAGGGCAGAAAGAAACCTGTGCTCACAGTTTAGAAAGTAAGTCACATCCTAGCAGGTTGATGGGGCAAGTGGTAATTACCAGAAATGAATGTTCAGTGGTCACATCTTCCCACAAGCAAAGTAAAGGGAGAATAGAGAATTGTTTGGTAAGGACCCCAGAGACTCCAGTGACCATACAGGATTGAGTGCTCAGTTTTCCAGAGTAGGCGAGGAGGACATAGTAGGCAACCCCAGTATCCAGAAGGAAATTTACTGGCCTACCTGTCACCAGGAGGGTCACCCTGGGCTCCAGTCTAGTGATCGTCATCTGCCAAGGGGCTGACAGGAGCGGGCTCCTTCACTGTTGTACCATGATCTGGTCTGGGGACCAACTCCCCTCCTGGGATGATCCCAAAGGACAGAATGAGGTCCAGTGACATGTTTGATGGCACTGATGATAAGGGGCCTTGGGTGGCCTGTCCCTTTTGGACAATTTTTGGTCTAATGCCCTTCCTGTCAGATAAAACCACCAAGAAAAACAATGAATAGATTAAGATAAAATTTAGAACATGGTCATCTCTGGTGACAGGGAAAAGAGTGTAATTGAAGGAGAACATAGTGGATCGGTAATGTTCTATTTCTCAAGTGTAGTGGTGGGTGAGTCTTCATTTTATCACAGTTTTTAAAAATATAGGGAGAGTAAATATTCTCTTTTATATATGAGCTTTCAAATAAAAAGTTTAAGAATGAAACACAAGAAAAAGAATAATATAACAAAAGAAATGGGATAAAACTTGAATGAAATAAAAATATTTTATTTCAAAATATATTTCTTTGACATATTTTGCAATGACTGTCAATCAGCACACAGAAGTAGCCTTGCAAAGCTGTCTTTTTTTTTTTTCTTTTTTGGGGGAGAAATTTGCGTCTGTAGAGAATCTGTGTTGTTGCAACCAGGCCTTCCCTTGTCCAGATCTAGGAAAGGGTAACTGAGAGTCTGACACCATTAAAGGTCTAAAGGAAATATTTACCATCTATTCTCTCTGATGGCTGCTACCTGCAAAGGTTTTATATACATAACAAGAACACCTCTGTTAGCCAAGTCTCCTCTTCTCTCCCACCCACGACCTGTCCTACTTCTATAACCTAATTTAGCACCATAACCTGTTTTTGGCCATGCTCTGAGCCCCCATTCTTTCTGTAACCTCAGTATGGTATATAAGCTTCTGTACCCCATTGGGAGATAGGGTAATCACTCTGTGGTCCTCCCCATGTGCACATTAATACATTTTCTATGCCTTTTCTCCAATTAATCTGCCTTCTGTGAGTTAATTTTCAGTGAAACTTCAGAGGGCAAAGGGGAACTTTCCCTTGTCCCATATAAACTACAGCAAGTCAAATGTCAGCAAATCAACTCTCAAAACATAAAGTAAATTGAATTTCTGTCACACTATTAATCACAAATGTACCAGGATATATCAATGATTGTTTCCCAAATAAGTAAAAAAAATAACAAAGAATTTTGAAAGATCACTGATAAAATTTTACAATCGCAACAATTTTCTAGACTTCACATTGTTTTCTGTCATGGTAACTTTTAAGTCATTCTAAAGCAGACATTAGTGTTGCCACAGAACCAGGTTCACATGCCTGCTGCCCAAGGGAAAGCCCATATGCTGAGAAAGCAGCGTTTACAAGGCAGAGAAAGTCTTTTATTCCATATAGCGCTATGCGGGGAGACTGGAGAAATTTCTCAAATCTGCCTTTTTGAGAATTTGGGAGACGGATTTTTAAGGGTAGTTTGGCAGGCAAGGGATTTGGCAATTAGGCTTGTTAATTGGGGCTAAATTATAGGGGTGTAGAAATTATCTTCTTTTGTTGTTTCAGTCCCTGGGGTCACAATTCCAGTTGAATCGGTTTCTTGGATTGGGCCGATGGTCCATTCGGTGGGTCAACCAATCCACTGGAATGCGGGCCCTGAAAGACATCTTAAAAACTACCTTTAAGTTTCAAAAAGGTGAATTTATCTATGGAGAAAGTTAAAAATCTTTATGACCACCAGCTGCATGGCTCTGGAGTGCCAATTATAGAGAAGCAAACAAGGGGACAGGTACTAATTATTATCATTATTTTTAGCTAGGCCTGTGCATTATTTTTAGCTAGGCCCTTACCACAGTTCTCGCCTTGCACCCCATTATTGATTTGTGAAAAAGGATGTTTCATTATTGTTACAGTTAAAGCACACATACAAGAAAATAGTATTTACCAAAAATAACAGAAGCTCTTAAAATCTCAGAATAACATAGTCATTGATATACATTTTTATTATTTGGAAACTGGCAAAAACATATAAATATGTCAGAAAGTAGAAAAAAATAGCATTTTGGTCTTGACACAATACGATAAAAATAATATCAAGAAATGGAGCTTATGTAAACAAAAATGTTAATTGTACTCAATTGTTTGTGTTTAATGGTAGAGTATTTTAAATCCAAATTTGTAGTTGGTAATTGTTTTTATGTGATATTTAATTGATTTTAATTAACATCTGAATTACATAGTATATATGCAACAGTGAGATGAGAATTGGCTATCTTTTAGAGGTGAAATGTTTTGTATAAAATTCACAACACTAAAATCAGCAGAAAGATCAAATTAAGATAGTATTTTTTAAGAGTTTAAGCTTTCACTTTTAATTATTAGAAATTGTTTGGAAGGGAATGGAGTTATTTCAATTATTTCTTTAATGAGAAGATTTTGCTTAGTAGTTGCTAAAAATATGTAGACACAGAAGATTAACTTAAAGGCAGTTAGAAAAATCTTTATTTTAATAATGTGATTTCCAAATATGAGAAAATTGCATTAATTTACCATATTGTCTTATGCAAGTTTAGCAGGTACAGTATGTAAAAACTGACTATGATGACCATTTTCAACATAATAAGTAATTTATTCTGAACTTATTCTCATGATAAACTGAGGCTTCTTTATATGAACTTCAGCAGATCGGTTAGTTCCACGAGTGCTCTCTATGTTAATAAGAATTTAAGGAAAATTGAAAGTAAAATTGATACTATAAAAAGGAATAGGTGAATGGGTACAACATTTTTCTACATTATAAAAACAAATTAAATTTAACATTAACTTAATTCCTCTTTTTCTTCACTTCTAAAACACATTCAGCATTTTAATTATTGGTATTTTCAATCAAAAATAGAAATTCAAATACACTATTGTTGTAGTAATAAATTTATGTGCATAATATTTTTTCTCCTAGAAAATTAAGCTTATTTTTTTAAGCTACACTCTTGTTTTAAAAAAAGAAAAGAAAAGATAAAAAGAAAAACAATAGCTTTTAAAATGGAATTTGTAAACTAAAAAGAAAATACTAAGCCCAGTCCCATTGCCAACTGAAAGGACCCCTTTTTGGCCAAGAGGACCACAGAAGAACCTTAAAACTGAGTTCCTGGCCATGATGGAAAGGGAGGTTGGACACATCTCCTTATATCCTCTCCCTTTTGGAGGTTAGACACACCAGCATTAATTTTAAAATAGACAAAACAAACTCTTTGTGGCAATAAGATACTAAATGACAAACAGGATATAAGATTGTAAGGCAAAGGTTAAGTCAGACTTTACATACCATAAAATCTCATTAAACAGGTTTTTTATTATCCTGGTATAATGTGGCTTACTTTCCAACCTCACTCTGATATAGTATAACATGACAGATAGCAGATCCCCTTTTCTTAACTCAAGCATTCCTTTCTACTGACATCAAGTCTTTAGACAAAGCTTTATTTCTTTAATGAAATACAAATCAAAGAATCCTGAACCCGCCTATAACCTGTAAGCCCCCACTTTGAGATGTCCTGCCTTTTTGGACCAAACCAATGTAAACCTTCCATGTATTAACTTATGATTTTTACCTGTAATTCCTGTCTCCCTAAGATGTATAAAACCAAACTGTAACCTGACCACCTTGGGAACATGTACTCAAAGCTTCTTGGATCTGTTGATCCCTGGTCCACAGTCATTCATATTTCACTAAGAATAAACCTCTTTAAATTATTTTACAGAGTTTTGGTTTTTCTGTTAACGGATTTAAAAGTTCTGCATATACCATCTCTGTCTGATGTAAGGACACATTTCTGAGTATGTTTATATATGTTAGCATCTTCCTGGATTTTCCTACTCCACTGCTGCTAGATCCCAACATTTCTGAATTTGTTAGTGATGATACCTTTGTTCTTTGGGCCCTAATTGCATTTATCAGTTAAAAAAATTACATATTAATTTTTTTGCCCACACAATAAGGGTTTGTTTCTTCAAACTACTAGAATTGAGATAAAAATAAATTATTGAACATAATTGAGGGAGGAGGACAAAATATTGCTCTTTCCCTAAATCCAGTCCAGCATCTTTACTTCATGCAGAGTGAGCAGACATCTGTAGAATACAATTCACTAACTCATAGGAAAAATATTAACTGTTATTTCTAGCCTACATATAGTGATGGATATAATTTCAATATCATTTTCCATTGAAATAATAATAGAATTTTTGGGAGAGTAAAATATGTGGGTGAAGATATGGCTAGAGTTTGGAAGATAGAGAAAATACAGAGAATTTTTAAAAATCTATCTTTGGATAAAAAGAAAATACAGAGCTAAGTCTAAAAGAGAGAAAGAGAAGATTTATCTCATTAATTATATAAATACAATACAAGGAAAACCTTAATTCTTTTAAAAACCATCAATACATGTGAATGTAATACAAGTAAAACCTTAGTTCTCTTATTGTAAAAACTGTCAATACAGTAGTGAATACAAATTCTTTATTTAAACAGATTTTCAATAGTAAACAAATGCACGGGTGTTTCTTTAGTGTACGTGTGTGTGACGAGCAGCCATTATGGTGGCTCTTTCCCGAATGTTATAATTTCCTAAAATAAGTAATGCTGGTAAGAGAGCCTCTGGGGAGTGCTGAGCAGCTCACCTTCTGATTTGGTTCATGGTCCTCTCCCTGAACTTCCAGGACAGGAAGGACTGATTCCAAGTCACCATTCACCTCATCTATCAGTAATTATGATATAGGTTTGAGTTTGTTTCGGTGGTCTCTAGCCAACCACCTTGACAACCAAACAGTGTGAGTTGAAGAAATGCAGCACTGCCTGAATATGTTTATTATTGCTTTTACTGCAGTATATAATAATGACATGTGCTTAAAAATATCAGGGGAAAACATGAACCCTTTTTAATATGATTGACAATACTACCAATAGCCAATTAGATAGCCAGGTTTCAAGGAGAAATATTAGCAATAACCTGTAACTGCTGTGAACAGAGATACTTGAGAAATTTAAACTAGCAAAATATCATTTAGATGCAAAACACACAAATGAAAAGACTAACCTGTTTGCCTTAAACATTTTTGTGGCTAAACCTGATTGGAAAATATAAAATGGCATGCAGAAAGAAAAAAGAAACAAATTTTTTGAATCTGTTGCTTAAATAATATGTCAAAATAAAGCAAGTAAGAAAATGGAAACAGAACAATCTGAATAATTTCAATGAAAATATAAGTGAGATAGAAAGTAGTATATATCCCTAGTGGCTTCCATGGAATTGTGGAATAAAACCTAGAGGAAAACAAAGGGAATATAGCCTCGAGTCAAAAAATAGAATTATGTTTCTTTTTTTTCCCTTTGACCCTTTTCTTGTTAATACTGTGTGCTGTGCTTCTCAAAGGATATTACAAAATGTCAGATTATACTTTCTACATGTAATGCAGACTAAATCCCACTGCACTGGACTTCAATATAGTGCCCAAATAATTCAATATGATGAGATGGCTTTCTCCTTCATTTCTCTCTCTTGCCTCCTCTCTCTTTCTATCATTTATCTAATATTTAATACAAACTAACTCAAATATTGTGTTAAGAGCTAGAAAATATATAATAGATAGGTTACTATGTCCATTCTTCTTTATTTATTCTAAGCATGAGCTTTTACATACTTCCAAATCCAAGAGTCAGTCTTCTCTAATGTGCTTGTAAAGGGGGGAGTTTTATTATATGTTTTCTTGAGTCATCCACATCACAATTTCTGTTTACATTAGCTCTTAACTTTGTTCAATGGAGAAACATACCACATCACTTTTCCACTTGGAATTCTTTGGGGCAACAGCATTTTATGATAGGATTACCTCTGTTTAAAATAATAGCAGCATAATCTAGGGTGTGCTTTGCTACTTCAAGTCCTGTCTCCTTTCAATATTCCCTTAAAGGGATGGGGAGATAAATTTGTTCATCCTTGTTGCTTGGCTAATAAGCAACACTTTCATCTAACACAACAGCAACAATAACAATGTCTACATGTACACACAGATGCAAGCATGCACACACATGCACAAAGACATACAGAATCTCTGCGGACACTGACAAAATAGACAATGAAGTCTGATTCTATATTATGGAAGTGAAACTGTGGTGTAATTGCATTGAGATCGGCACTGTTGTCTTGGCCAGGGTGGAGAGCATTACATCATTTCACATAGCGGAGCTATTCATGGGTAACTTTTTATGCTTTCACATTCAGTTCTTGGTTCTATTATGAATCCATTGGAAAGCCACAAATACCTGGGTGGTTACTTCATAACTTAGAGTCCAGAGAAGATTTAAAATTCAAGCTGATCTTTATTTTTAGGCCAGATATTTATTATTACTAATAATATAATCCAGTACTATAAATTCAAGTAACAATGACCTTTCCATCACAGAGGAGAGAATAATGAGTTCTACCTAGGAGACACTTTTCAAAGAGTCCATCTAGGCCTTGAAATGGGGTAGACATTGAATGGCCTATATAATAGGAGAGAAGAACATACCACAGGGAAAAGAATGAATCAACACACACAGATGTGAGAAGGGTGGCGTCTCTGAGAAACATCAAGAAATCTGAAGTGGCTAGAATATAAGTTTAGGGCCAGGGAGTAATGAGAGATGAAGTTGTAAGGAATGATTGTGACCTCCTTCAATAACGTAAGTTTTCTCCTTTAATTATTAGAATTGCTACTGTTCAAAATAAATACATCATTGGCTCTAGCTTTCAAATAATTTAGTCAGAGAGTTTGATATATTTTTGCAAATGACTCAATGTGTACATATATCTACGTTTTCCTTACACTTTAAAAATGACTCATCATAACAATGGGTTCACATATTTTACTTATGATACATTCGTGTTCACATTCTTTAAATTCTCATTTCAAAGGAGATAGAGAAAACAATTTACAGAGCTGAAGTTAAATTCTACAACAGGCTACCTCAAAGGAATTTCTCTTATTACACAAAATTGCTTTGGGTAAAATGGTGCAAAGGTCTCATTCATTTCAATGAGCTTTTGCATATTAAAAATAATATGTATTTATAATATTAACTTTCTCTTTTTTAACAAAGGGATGCTTTTTGAATGTAAAATTTCCAGAAATCATAATACTTATTTGCAAGTTACATTCACCATTCTTATACAATCCTAGGTTCTCTTTTATTTTAAATTCAAATGATACTGTGAATATTATTTACTAAATTTTATTCTGCAATAAAGTGTAATGAAGAAGTTTCATAAATTAACTATAAATTATACCAGTTTTTCGGAAGCAAATTTTCCTTGTTGATGTCAAACCAAAGGTGGAGGAGCAGGACCAAGAAAGCAATTTTACCCTGTTGGCAAGAAATAAGGGTACATTTTAGGGAGAAAATTTTAAAACAGTAATAAAACTGCCTAAAAGTAGGTTTGCATTATATTAACCTTATGCACGGACAATTCCAAATATTGTCAGTGACAAAATGCTACTCCTTGAAAATCTTTTGTTTCTCTAGGTTAATTAATTGCTGTGATTACTGAATGTTTTAATATGCATAGATATATAATGTATATGTAAATTTCAAGAAGAAGTAAAAGGAGAAATGGATGGTAGGAAATCCTTGAAGAAATAATGACTGAGGATTTCTAAAAATTGAAGAAATCTATTGATTCTCAGACTGTAAGGATCTGTAATATGCTAAATGGAAAAGATAGTGCAGGCTTAAAAGATATAGACAGCATAGTAAAATTTAAGAAAATCAAAGTCACACAGAAATTTCTAAACCTCTACAGAGATTAAAGCAGAATACCTTCAAAGAGAAATATCAGTTTAAACAAAATCGTAATCTTCAATTACAACAACTGTAAAAAGGCATAGACTTATCAATTTTATATTACATAGAGTAAATTATAACTTTTTTAATCCATAAAGAATAGCATTTCAATGCAAAATGAAAACATTTTTGTGGTAGTACTACACATTGAACATTTTATGAAAAGATCTGAATGTTTGACACCATCAAGTAATTGAGCATTAAAGCAGTGATATTTCATATAAATAAATATATAAATAAGACAAGAAGATACACATAATAATAACTATTATTATTATTTTGAGACAGGGCCTCACTCTGTCACCCAGGCTGGAGTGCAGTGATGTTATCATAGCTCTCTGCAACCTCAAACTCCTGGGCTCAAGCAATCCTCCCACCTCAGCCTCTGGAGTAGACAGGACTGCAGGTGCATGACACCACATTGGCTGATTTTTCTATTTTCTTGTAGACATATGGTCTCCCTAAGTTGCCCAAGCTGGTCATGAAAAATTGTATTTCTTATTAACATTTATTATTTATTATGTGCAAGGCACAGGTGGAAGACTTTGATGTGTATTATAGTACTTAATCCTCACAACAACCGTATGAGATAAGAACTATTATCCTCTCCAATTCCCAGACACCCAATTTGGAATTGAAATTCCAGATTACATAAATATAGATTGGAATGGAAGAGGATGAAGAGAAATGAACTGTCTTCTGATATTTTGTGAAGGTACATGTTTGGTAATAAAATATAGCTATTATTCAGTTTTAAACACCAATGAAAAGATGAAGCATAAATAGAGATCACAATATTAAAGAAAAAAGTACAGAAAAAACATAGAAAAACTTTTAAATCAACACCAAAAAATTTGTTCTTTCACTGGAAATTAGAAAAGGAAAAATTCAAGAAAAAATAAAAGACCTAATAAATAGTTTTAAGTTTAGAAAGATATATCTTAATATAAAACTAATTGAAATTATTTTAAGTAGGCTAAACTCACCAATAAAAAGACAGATATGTGCAGATTGGCAAAATCTCCCTGCAAAAGCTCATCAATATATTTTCTATAAGGCATACATAAAAAGTAATTATGCAGAAATATTGAATATAAAAGAATACAAAAAGTTATACCATGTGTATATTAACCATCCAGTGCTAGAATAGCCAAAATAACATTGGATAAAATAGATTTTAAAGCAAAAACTATCAATACAAATTGAATTTGCCTACTGCTAATGGAGCAGTAGATCAATTCTTATTACAACAATGACATTATATGAACTTAATGCCGACTTGGAAAAGACAAAGACATAAAAAGTAAAGGAAGTAAGAAACAGATGAATCATAAAGTTATGTATTTTAATATATGATTCTTAAAAACTGATAAATCAAATTACAGAAAACAAAAGTATAAGAGATGTGAATAAAATTATTAACAATCTTGATATAATACATACAATTTTAGACACTAAACAATATACATGATTTTTAAGCATACATGAAATATTTGTCCCCATAATACATCATATCTTAGCTCCCAAACGATCATTAATAAGTTCCAAAGAATTTCTTAAAGACTATGTTCTTTAACCATATATATGAACTCAGAAATTAATACACAAACTACTAGTAAAAATGCTGTCTGCCCAAAGCTACAAAACATAGGACTGAATATATGAGAACGAGGTAGATGGGGGGCTTTAGCTCACGGACCGGAGCTACCAGAGTCAGACTCCGTATTTGGGAATGAAACTAGCATAAAATCAATCCCAACCAAATAGGCTGGTATTTAGAGTGAAATCTCTGTCCTGGGTGAAGAAAATAAAGAAAGTGGGCAAATGTTATATCAGGGGATCTTGGCATAGGACAAACCCTGCATACTGGGTCAGAAAATGGGGAAGAGGGTTCTGGAGTTCACAGCCATGTGGTAATCTCAGTAGTCCAGACCCTTCTCGGGAGGCTCTGCATCCTGGGTTTCATTAGCTGCAAAATTACTTGGGATACATGCTAAAGAATAGTAGTCAACAGGTCTTAGATTTCAAAGAATAAAAATGTGTTTCTCTCTAAATTGATCTGGGAATCAGAGTATTTCTCATTGTATAAAATCCTCAGTGGATTCACATGTGATAAGTCAGGAAAAGCAAAGGCCAAGGATGCATCAGTGATGCAGTATCCATCCAATAATCACAAAAAGTATTAATAGATTTACCACTGTGAACAAATTTGAACCTGAAAGAGCCAATCTTGAAAGATGGATCCCAAGTGGTTAACTGGGCCTAAATTTAAAATAGAGCCAAGAAGCCATTTGCTGACTAGAGTCACACACATACTCTGAGTTCCCAGAAAACCCACCCCTTTTTAACTTTGCGACTTTAAGAGCTCACTTGCACCAACCAATCATACTCACCTGCTTCAGCCAATCAGGGCTCAGCTGTATTGACCAATCACTACTCTGCTGTGTCAACCACTCAGAACTAATCAAGTTTCAATTCTTCATTTGGTTAAATGGACCTGACTGGGAACCTAGGCAGGAACTTTTGCTATAACCAAGTCCTCCCTTTGTTCTCTGGATCACAGCTTCCTTTTTCACAGAAGTCTGTATATCCCTGGTTTTCAAAATGTTCACTGGAACAAAGTCTCTTTCCTTAAAATTCCTCTTCAGAGAACTTTTGTTCACAGTACAAAGAAGAATAATCAGTGCTCTAATGAGGCATATTCACTCTTTTTAGTAAATATTAGCAAAAGAGAAAAAGAGAACATCAACTTTAACGCAAGTTTTCATTTATTATTAATTTGCCTTACAATATTGGTGTGCTTGTAAGTTTCATGGCAGTCAATGAAATGACTCCTCAATTTAGTACAGACCAAAGGTCTGCAGCACATGTGCAGTGAGGTTCCTTTTCTTAGATTCTCCACTAGTGTCTGTCAAAAGTACCCTCTTTCTCACTTTTCAATCAGTGGCTCAAGCATCTAAGGATAAAGGAACTATGCACTTTCCATAGGAGTCTCTATAAGATGTGGTCCAGTACTATGCAAGACAAACAGTAGTATTAACTGAATATTTGTTAAATAAATAAGACCTTTCCTCCTAGAGAGGCAATGAATAAAAAAAATGACTGTGCCAATTATTACAGCCTAGTAACAAAGTTAGAAGTTTAAAACAATTTTGCTTTGCTCACAATTTTCTGGGTCAGGAATTTTGAAACAGCTTAGCTAGGTAGTTCTCCCTTGGATTCTGTCATGGAGTTTCAGTCTTATGTTGACTGTAGTCAAGTATCTGAAGGGTCCTTTGGGTTGGATAGCCAATCAGCCTCATTCTCAGAGCCGACAGTTAACACGGGCTAATGGTTAGGCCTATTGACTGATGTTTCTACATGCGGCCTATCCATTATGGTGGTACCATAATAGTAAGATTTTGACATGGTGGTACCTTCAAGAATAAGGGTCTCAGAGAACCAGCATCACTTTTATAACCTACCCTCAGAAGTCAAATGGTGTCACTTCTGCCATCATTTATTGGTCAAAGCAGTCACAAGTCCACCTGATTTAAGAAGAAAAAAAGAGATGTCACCTCTTAATGGTAGGAAATTTGTAATTATTTGATTTGTGGACATGTTTTAAAACTTTCAACATGATTAATCCCTCACTAGGCAACAAAGATTTATTCTAAATGAGTTGAAATGTCCACAGACTTTTTCCTAGAGATGAAAATGTAGAGCTTTTAAACAACTGAATTATTCACTATTAACATGAAAATATCCAATGGTGCAAGATTACATTTGCTTTTAATGTATATTTTTGCCACACTATTAAATAGGCATGAAATCAAGAGAAATTTTTTATTTGATTCAGAGCACACCAGAAAAAAATGCATATACTAAAGTCTGATGTTTTGCTAACTAAAATATCAAGTTTAGACATTGGTAGAGAATTAGTCATGTAATTACCTGCTATGTAGACCCAGCTTTAAAAAAAACTTTTAATTTTTGCTTAGTCAACATGCCTATTAGGAAAAAAAAAACTAATTAGTTAATGTGTAAAAATCAATTCTCCTTATGAAAAAATCTTAAATTGTAGTAGTAATTATGAAAAGTTTTTATATCTACAGGCAATGAAAAAGAGTGAGAGAAATATTATATGTTAAATTAAAATTCAGTATGTGTTACTTTTTAAATGTGACATTTAGAACATTATTAGTTAAATAATTGAGGATGCTATAAAACATCTGGTGCCCTGAAGGAGATGACTAGGTACAACTACCTATTACCCCATGTGTTGCAAAAGAAGATAGCAAAGAAAAAAAATTGTTTATAGATTCATATAATTTTATTGTATTTGCTGCACAAACTCATCTATTTATTAAATGCTTTATGAACACACAGAGCTTTCTTTTCATTCATAATTGATTACATTTGTTATTTAGAGACAGATTATTTCTGAAGTTATTACTGGCATTTTATAAAGCTCCATAGGAGATTTCACATTTCTTCAAAAAAAATCCATACTTCTTTATGCAAGGTCAATCTTTAAAGGAAAACAGTAAGGATCCAAGAGTTATTATTTCTCTCTTGTTTATAGGAAGACTCCAGGTCCTATCTGAAAATGAATGGAATCTAAAGCATATATTTTCCTCATTTCTTAGCATTTCCCCCCAATATCTTATATGCCTTGCAGTGAAAATGCTACATCTGTAAACAGAGTATGGAATTCATTTGTGAGTAGTGTTTTTGCTCTGTGTAGTACTAGTGATAGAAACAGTTGGTTTGAAGCCAAAAGATACTATTTTGGGCTTAGTATAATTTTCCAGCTGTTGTTGAGGAAAGCATGTTGCACTTCCCCACCCATTACACTGACATACTCATCTATACATTTATATTCTGCTGCTTTTGGAAATCAGTGATGCAGCTGCCACAATATGCCTCCTCCTTCCAGCAGGTGGTAGATTATTCTCTGCATAAAATGACATCATTCCCTGTCTTGCAGGAAGCATGCCTTCTGAGCTGAGGAAAAGGCAAAACCATTAGGAAAACAGAATTTATATGAATTTACCACATTGCATTTAGTGAAACCATATCATATATTTTGGAGAATTCACAATTAAATGTAATAAAATCAAATTATTAGTGGCACTTGAAAAAGAAACAGTAAAACATAAACAATTAAAGATTTCAATAATTAAAATGGAAGTAATCACTTGTCTTCTTTGGAATAAACACTAAGAGAAACATAATTAGTTTGTGTGGCCCTCCTCCTGTCCTACTTCTTCTCCAACAAAAAGACAAACATTTATATTATACTTAAAATAATTTATGAAATTATGAGATTACATTTAACTGATGGTTTGGTTATATGTTTTACTAAGCAACCCCACAATAAAAATTTTCATTACACTTATAATGGCTCAGAACATTTTCCCCCTCAAACAGAAACTTATTTAATAGTCCATAAAAAGGACTTTGGCTGACATTCAATTTCAAAATGAAAAAAAGTATTTTTTCTACAGGAGGAGTGCGATGTGCACTGTTTGGGGAATGGACACGCTTGAGGCTCGGACTCGGGGGATTGGGAGGGACATGGGCAATATATCTATGCAGAACTTTTGTACCCCCATAATAAGCTGAAATAAAAAAAAAAAAAAAAAAATCAGCAGAGTAGGAAATGATGTAAGAAAACAAAAAACCATTGGCCCATTCAGTAGCTTACTGTAGGGATGTGAGTCTCTAAAGAACATGCACCACTGTAATATTTACCATGAATCAAAAATTTCTTTAATAGCTATTTTAAATAAGTATGTTTATGCATTATATTGTACATATTATATGCACAAATATACACAAATAAAATCATGATGTATACTGAACAGTATTTTCCTTTCTAAATATGTTCATTGCTTAGTTATGTTTAGATGTCATTAAAAGAGTAGAGATCAATAGTTCTAATCTCTGTTAATGTTTATTAGTTCACCTCTTATATTGGAAAGAATACATCATCACACTTATGTGGGTTTTAGAAGGAGCTGGACTTTCAACACATACAGTAATTATTGCCTATATACATTACTTTCTATACAATACAATTATATATGGGTTAGGAAGAAGCTTAAATTTTTCAGAGGTGAAAAAGATTAGTTTTAAATTCCTATCAGTATTAGGAGATATCAAGTGATCCTAGCAACATATAGCTTGGGAAATGATTGGCAAGCCCACTGCAGCTTGGAAACGTATTCTGTGCTGAAAGACTACTGCTCACCATAGTGGATGGTGTGGTTTGTGCTGGAAAGCTGTTGACTTATTTATTAATACCTTCCTGGAAGATGATACAAGGTGTCATGAGGAAAATGTTTCCAACATCTAATACTTTTCTGTTCTAACAAGATGATCCCAAGAAGGTGAGAGATAATAGATGGCAGTTATTTACTGTAAGGAGAAACCTTCTTTAATTAGTCTTAGCACAAAGTGGTCCCCAGTGACTTTGTTAAATAAATGCAAGAATGAAAAAGCTATGTACCACATTTTTAGAAAGAGTTAAAAGTAACACCTCTGCTAAGCCAATAATTAGCATGTGAAGGCTATGTTTACATTGCTTTAAACTTCCAGAAATGTTGTGGAAAGATTAAGATCCGAGCTAAATAATATTAGGTAGTAAATTGATAAGAGATACTATATGTTGTTAGGAGTGATGTTTATGCCACATTTAGAAATGTTTTAAAATGTTTTTACATTAAAATAATATATTATAATAGCCAATTGAAAATAGTCACATAAACAAACATAAGCATATAAGAACCTTCCATGCTTGCACTAACCAGATATAACCCTGTTATCACATTTGTGTGCATTCCTCCAGCCCTTTCCCTAGGTATGTATCATTGGAATTTCAAATTTTTGAAGTTATAACATTTAATGTTTTTCCCCAGTAATTGCAATAAATAGATATATAAACCAGTCCCTCCTCCCCCACTCCTACTTACATACAACTCACGTACTTCTTTCTTGCTGGGTAGCACCTCTATCACTGGCATTTTGGTCTGATTTCATACTTTTCAGGCACTTTTAGTTACTGGACTAATATTCAAACTCAAAATTGATCCAAAGCTCTGGTCTTTGTCTTTCAACATAGTCAGATCAATGACCCCAGTTCCTTAGAGCAGAAGAGAAAGGTCAGTCTTGTGCTGAAATATTTCTTATTTTTTTTTTCCTATTTGTTCCTCAGGGTTTGACACTGAGTGATAAAGGTGTCAGGTCCCAATTATTGTCAGTTCATTGTTGCTTATGTGAATTAAGAATATGTGGAACTCAGCAACTTTTGAACTCAGCTTTGGACAAGTTTTGCATACATATACACACCCATACCCACATACACACCCCTAAATTTTTTATCAAAATGGGACTTACTATACAAATTCTTTGTAACAATTTTTAACAGGCTTATAGTATAACATTGCTCCATATTGAGCATCATTACTAAAAACTTTTATCTTTTTGACATTATAATAATAATGTACACTTATTTTAACAAGTGAAACAATATACAGATGTTCCTTGATTTATAATGGAATTGAGTCCCAATAAATCCATCATAAATTGAAAACATCATAAGTCAAATATGCATTTAAGGAAGATTCAAGATGGCTGACCAGGGACACCAGCTTCCAGAGTGTCTCAGTAAGAAGGAAAAGTTTTAGATGAAAGAGAAAAAACAAACAAACAGAGATTGGGTGTAATTCTTAGGGAAGGGTGCCAGAACCTACATGAGACTCCATAGGAAGAGGTTGCAGAACAGAACAAGGAGCAAAATATCAATATGAGCAGAGATCAACTGCCGAGAGAGGCTGGGAGTCCAGTGAAAAGGGTAAGTGTAGCAGTTTGTTTCTCCTTTCTTTGCATCTCTGACAGTGGGTTCCTGAGCTACTGGAGAGACTTTCTACCCCAGTGAACCCAAAAGTTGCAGCTGCCAGAGAACTCCTTGTGGACAAAGCTTGAGGCTCCCAGCCCTGCTGGGGCACTACCAATCACTACAGACTCGAGCCAGGACAGCAATATCTCTACCCACCATGTACATTTTTCCTCCCCAGGGGGCTTCAACTACTCAGGTTTTGTCTTGCTAGTTCCCGCACAAACATTTCCCAACTCTGGCCCACACCACAGGAGCCACAGGGGTCACTGGGTCCTTGGAGACTGGTGTGATTCCACAGCCTGAACATTCTGGGTGGGCTGCATTCTGGGACAGAGGGACAGAGACTATTAGAGTGCTAGCTTTCCTCCACCCAGACTCTTTTCCTCCCTACCCCCTGCCCCATCTATAGCTGCTGAGAGAGACATTTGAGTCACCACACTGAGGATTCCACAGAGAGTGGGACTCAAACCTTTCCTCTTAAGGTCCTTCAGCAGACTGAGGGGTGCTCAGACCATGAGCTCCCTTCTCAATGGCCCTCCCTGGTGCTGCTTGCATAGCAGCTCCATCAGAGCAGGGTACACTCCAAAGCAGAGGGACATCAAACCTGCTTGGGCACCCCATAGGCAGCTCAGGACCAGCATACATCTCCCTGTCAGGGATTGATCTTTATGGACCCAGGGATAGGCCCACAGGCCAGATCCCACACCTACAAATCTCGATCATGTTGCTTGGGGCCATGGAGGGAAGACTTATGAAGTAATCTCAAGAGCCGAGGGAGCTCACATGGGCAGAACTGAGAAGAGAGTGCAGTGTGGGTCTCAGCTGCAGTATACTTGGGGGCACCCCTTCCCCCACAGGAAGGCTGCACTCTCAACCCAGGGTGGGATCCTGAGAGGGGAAGCTCCCTAGTCCACAGCGTAATCATGGGGGAGCTCAGCTAGTTTGAGCTCTTGCCTGCTGGCATTTTCTGGAGGGTAACCATGGAGCCAGACAGGGGGAGAATAGGGATGCCCACCCCTGACAGCCAGATTATAAATCTCAGATGGCCCCACCTCCACAAGCAGACTTTCTTGTTGGGTAGGGCCACTTCAGCTCCTCCCTGGTGGCTTTACCCAAAAGCTGGGAGCATACCTTTGGCCCCTGCTAAAACAGTTACCTTGTAAATTTTGTAGAGCCTGAGAGCAAGCTCACCCAACCCAGCTCTACCCAGCCTCACTCCCACTCCTGCCTCTGCTGTGACAGAGAATAAGGACTCACCTCGAAGTTACAGGGCCTCACTTAACACCTAGGGTATTTGAGTGTTTCTTATGAGGGACTAGAGCTAGGGTATTTGAGTGCTTCTTATGGGGGACTAGAGCCACTCACAGGTCCCCAGAACAACACTGCAGATTGTTCCCCCCAGCAAGTACCACCTACTGACAGGGAAATCAATTTGCATGTCCTTTGCAGCATTTACTGACTCAGTTATACAGGATGTGGTTGGTTCTCAACCACAGCACCACCTAGTTTCTCAGAGTTTAAACTGGGCATGCCAATACTAATTCAAACTGTTAAGAAGACCACAGGGCAGGAGAAAGAGAAAGGATTTCAAAGTCCTCCATCTTCCCTTATCAAAGAGAGACAGGGAATCTGCCCACTCACATAGCTCACCACACCTACAGTCTACAAACAACTAGCAACTGACAAACTACCACACTAAGGATATCTATTAAATAATGAAGGCATCCATCCAGAACCTAGATTGCCATCAAAGTACCCACAAGCAAAGCCAAAGGTTCTTATCCAATATATGCTATAAACACACCTATATGAGTGAGGAGTGGGAAGCCACATCTAAACAAAAGAAAATCCAAAATAAGAAGCAACAGCTGTTCCAGATGAGAAAGAATCCATGAAAGAACTCCAGAAGTATGCAAAATCGGAGTGAAAAGACACACCCAAAAGAGAACACCTGACTCTAGCAAGGGATACCAAACACACTGAAAATATTGAAATGGTAGATAAAGAAATCTAAATATGGATTGTAAGGAAGCTTAATGAAATCCAACAAAATTAGAAAATCAACTCAAAGACACCAGAAAAACAATTCAGGAAATGAATGAAAAATTCACTAAAGATATTGACATATTAAAAAAAAATAGAACTTCTGGAAATGAAAAATTAATTTAAAGAATAGACTAGACCAGGCAGAAGAAAGAATCTCAGAGCTTGAAGACAACTTTTTCAATTAACTCAGTCAGAAATAAAGAACAGAGAATTAAGAGGAAGGAACAAAGCCTACAAGAAATATGGGATTATGTAAAACAGCCAAATATAAGAATCATAGGCATCCCTGAGGGTGAAAAAGAAAATGCACAAGAGCTGGAAAACCTATGTGCAGGAATAGTTGAAGAAAACTTCTCTGGTCTTGCTAGAGATTTAGACACTCAGATACAACAAGCGCAATGGACACCTGGGAGATTCATAGCAAAGAGGCAATCACCAAGACACCTAGTCATCAGACTATCCAAAGTCAACATGAGGAAGAAACTCCTGTGAGCTGTAAGGCAAAAACATCATGCGACTTACAAAGGAAAACCCATCAGGTTAACTGCAGATTCTCAACTGAGACCTTACAAGCCAGAAGGGATTAAGGCCCCATCTTCAGTTATCTTAAACAGAACTGCCAGCATAGAATTTTGTGTCCTACAAAACTAAGTTTCATATATGAAGGAGAAATAAGGACTTTTCCAGACAAGCAAACACTGAGAGAATTTGTCTAAACCAGATGTGTCCTGCAGAAAATACTCAGAACTGTTTGATACATGGATCAGCACAATAGTCACCCACCAGAGTAAAATCACCCAAAAAGCTAAAGCTCAGATCTCATATAAAACAATAGTATAAGAGGTAAAACAAAGAAATAATATATACCCAACAGGATAAACAGAACAGTATCCCACATATCAATTCTACCAATCAATGGGAATGGTTTGAATTCCCCACTCAAGAGACATAAGTTGGCTGAATAGATAAAAACATACAAGCCAAGTATCTGCTATCTCCAGGAAATGTATCTAACCCACAAGGACTCATCCAGACTTAAGGCCAAGGGTTGGAAAAAATATCCCATGCAAATGAAACCACAAGAAAGCAGGTGTAACCATTCTTATATCAGATAAAATTGACTTTCAATCAACAATAGTAAAGAAAAATAAGATGGTCACTATATAATGGTAAAGGGAGCAATTTAACAAGAAGACATAGCAATTCTAAATATTTATGCACCTAACACAGGAGCACCCAGATTCATAAAGAAAACCCTACTAAATCTAAGCAAAAATATAAACATCACATCAAAATTTCCAGGGGATTTCAACACCCTGCTGACAGAACTGGACAGATCAGCTAAGCAAAAAATAAATAAAGAAACACTGGACTTAAATGGTACTCTAGAATATATGGGCCTAACAGACATTTACCAAACACTTTACACAAAAACTACTGAATATACATTCTACTCATCAGCACATGGAACAGTCTCCAAGACTGATCATACTTTAGGTCACATAACATGGCTCAACAAATTCAAAAAAATAGAAATCATACCATGTATCTTCTCAGACCACAGTGGAATAAAACTAGAAATCAACTCCAAGAGAAACACTCAATTCTACACAAAGTCATGGAAATTAAACAACTTGCTGCTGAATAATTATTGGATCAATAATGAAATTAAGATGGAAATTAAAAGATTCCTTGAACTGAATGACAAAGTGTACACAAGCTATAAAAATCTATGGGATTCAGCAAAACCAGTCCTATGGGGAAAATTCATATTGTTAAATGCCTACATTAAAAGGCAGAAAGATCAGAAGTTAATGATCTAATGACATGTCTCAATTAACTAGAAAAAGAAGAGCAAACCAAACACAAAGCCAGAAGAAAAAAGGAATAAAGTCAGAGTAGAACTAAGTGAAATCAAAAATAAGAAAATAATACAGAATATCAATGAAAGAAAAAAGCTGGTTCTTTGAAAAGATAAACAAAATTGATAGAACTCTTGCTAGATTAGCCAGGAATAGAAGAGAAATGACCCAAATGAGCTCAATCAGAAATGAAAAAGGAGACATTACAACCGATATCACAGAAACACAAAATATCACCTGTGAATACTATGAAAAATCTCTATGCACATAAACTCAAAAATGTAGAGGAAATGGACAAATTTCTAGAAATATACAACCCCCCCCGAAGACTCAATCAGGAAGAAATAGAACTCCTGAACAGATCAATAACAAGAAACGAGATTGAAGAAGCAATAAAAAATCTTCCAACAAAAAAAGCCCTGGACTAGATGCATTCATAGTCAAATTTTATCAGACCTACAGTGAAGAGTCGGTACCCATTCTGCAGAAGTTATTCCATAACATTGAGAAGGAATCCTCCCTAACTCATTCTACAAGGCCAGTATCATCTCCATACCCAAGCCAGGAAAGGACACTACAAAAAAAAAAGAAAACTACAGACCAATATCCCTTATGAACATAGATGAAAAAAATCCTCAGTATAATACTAGCAAACTGAATTCAACAGCACATCAAAAAATAATCCACCATGACCATATGGGCTTCATCCCAGGGATGCAAGGATGGCTCAACATATGTAAATAGATAAATATGATTCACCACATAAACAGAAGCAAAAAGAAAGATCATATGATCATCTCACTAGATGAGGAAAAAGCACATCAAAATTCAGCACCATTTATGATTAAAAACCCTCAACAAACCAGGCATGGAAGAAACATATCTTAAACTTGTAAAAGCCATCTTTGACAAACTAGTAGCCTCATACTGAAGGGAGAAGAGTTCAAAGCATTTCCACTAAGAACTGGAAAAAGACAAGGATGCCACTGTGACCCACTCCTGTTCAATATAGTGCTGGAAGTCCTAGCTAGAGCAATCAGGCAAGAGAGAGAAGTGTATTCAAACCTTTTCCTAAGAGGGGGTCAATTATCACTTCTTTCAGACATTATGATCTTATATCTAGAAAACCCCAAAGATTCCACCAAGAGACTCCTGGAATTGATAAGTAAATTCAGCAAAGTCTCAGGTTACAAATTCAATGTGCACAAATCAGTAGCCTTCCTGTACCCCAATAACTGTCAAGCTGAGAGTTAAATCACAGACTCAATATCTTTCACATTTGCTACAAGTAAATAAAATATCTAGGAGGTGACAGATCTCTACAAAGAAAGCTATGAAACACTGAGGAAAAGACATGAACAGAAGCTTCTCAAAAGAAGATAGACAAATTGCCAATAAACATATGAAAAAATGCTCAATGTCACTAATTACCAGGGAAATGTATATTAAAACCACAATGAGATATCCCCTTACCTCAGTCAGAATGGCTTGTATTTAAAAGTCCAAAAACAGTAAATGCTGGCGTGGATGCAGAGAGAAAGGAATGCTTATATACTGTTTGTGGGACTGCAAATTAGTACAACCTCTATGGAAAACAGTATGGAAATTCCTCAAAGAACTAAAAGTAGATCTACCATTTGATCCAGCAATCCCACTAATGGCTATTTACCCAAAGGAAAAGAAGTCATTTTATCAAAAAGACATCTGCACTAGAATGTTTATTGCATCACTATTCACAATTGCAAAGATGAAGAATGAACCCAAATGCCCATCAATTCATGATTGAATTAACAAAATGTAGTATATATGTAACATGGAATACTACTCAGCCATGAAGAAGGATGACTTAATGCCTTTCACAACAATTTGGATAGAACTGGAGACCATTATCCTAAGTGAAATATCTAAGGAATGGAAAAACAAACATCACATGTACTCACTATTAAATTGGAACTAAATGATGAGCACACATGTGCAAAGAGGGAAGTAAAATTCAATGGAAATCAAACAGGGAAGAGTGGGAGGGATGGGATGAATGAAAATCTACTTAATGTGTTTCATGAACACTATCTGGGTGACAGGCATACCCTTAACCCTAATTCAAGCATTACATGTAACCAAAAACATTTGTACCCCCATAATTCTTTGATATTAAAAAAATGCATTTAATGCACCTACTGAACATCATAGCTTAGCCTAGTCCACCTTAAACATGCTCAGAATACTTAGCATTAGCCTACAGTTACACTTACTCATCTAACACACAGTCTATCTTGTAATTAAGTGCTGAGTATCTCATATAATTTATTGAATACTATACTGAAAGTTAAAAACAGAATGGTTGTATGGGTTGTTTACCCTATGATCATATGGTTGACGGGGAGCTGAAGCACCCAGAAAAGTATCATACTTTCAGCCCAGGGGGAAAAAAATAAAAATTCAAAATTGAAAGTATAGTTTCTACCAAATGTGTATTGCCTTTGCAAAATCATACAGTTGAACAACTGTTAAGTGTGCATTACAAAATGTATAAAGGCCAAACTAATTATCTTTCACTGCTTCCATTTATCATGTCCTTGAGATAACCAATGTTAATAGCCTAAGATGCATACTTTCACTCTTCTTTTTTTGCTCATAAATATTTATTCACATACAAGATATCCAGTATTTTCTTTGTTGTTAAAGTAGAATTATATGATATACACAAAACTTGGCAACTTTCTTTTTCACTGAAAAACAGATTTCTCATAAGTTGGAAGAAAAATATTTATCAGCTTTTCAAACTAATCTTTTGTAAATACACATACAAATAGGCAAATATAATTTACTTAAATTGATTTTTTCATGGGTACAACTTTTTCCTTCCCTCTCTTCCTCCAGGCAGTCCGTGCTAACAATTTCAGGTATATACTTCTTTTCTTTTTTTCATAATCTTCTATACATTTCTTTACACACACACACACACACACACACACACACACTTGCATGAGTAGAGCAACTGATAAACAGAGCAATTGATATATCTACTCACCTTTTTTTGCATATCACGTTTAAAAAAATCAACAATAAGTCCTTAAAAGATGATTGAAAAGACTCAACTCAGTTATATACCTCCTCTGCAGATTACTGGGGGCATACTAAGCTTGAACACGTTTGCGGGACCAATATAAATCTTTCTCCAAGATGTACAGTAACCCACAGTACAGTACAGTACCCAGTACAGTAACCCACTCTCCAAAGAGTAAATAGTCACCAGGGTTTTCAACATTCAAATCTACTCCCAGCCTCTCCAGATTGTCACCCAAGCTTTCAGGTTATATAGACCCTGTATTTCTAAAGCAGTGATTCACAAACATTTGTTCAGAATCCCTTTATATTCTTAAGTTTTTCAGGAGCTAAAGTACTTTTGTTTTTGTGGGTAATAATTCTTGAGTATCTCATTAAATATTTAAACAAAGAAAGTTTAAAAATATTTATTTACATTTAAAACAATAATAATAAATGTATTACATGTAAACACACACTTTTTAAGAGTAACTATAATTATGAAAACCATATTAAGGAATTAATGCATATTAAGACTATGTGCAATACATAGGTATTGCCTATTTCTATTTCCATAGAAAGTGACTATGGAAAGTTTTATAAAAATGACACATGAATAAAAATACCTTCCTTTTCTGTTCACAAGTCTACAATAATTTTTAAAAGTCTGTTAATTTAAAGAGGCATTGCATATTGCAAGTGTTCCTGGATAGAAAATGTTAGTCTTGTCTATCATGGAAAGAAATACAGATGATTAAGACCCAAAATATTTCATAAGCTATTTATTGTCATCAAAACTTTTTGAGAGAAATATAAAGTTGGCCCATCACAAGCAAATACACACTATGTATTACAACAGGATCTTGGTTGCAAACCCTCTGTGGCCTCTCCTCAGACATAAAACCAACATAAATTAGATAGTTCTGGCTCCTTTACATTTGTTTCACATACAAAACTTGGCATGTCTCATTGAAGAGAAGAGGTACCTAAACACTAAAGAAGATCCAGGCTCATCTCTACTCTCTCACTGGAATCTCTTCACACAGTTAAAAAAGGTGACTTGTTTCCTTATCTTTGACTCATATTAATTCTGTGACTGTCTACCTTTGAGTGAAGGATGGAGGGAATGAGTAAGAGAGTGAGGGAGTGTTTGTGTGTGTGTTTTATAGAGAGATTGCTGGCAAGGAGCTCCTCCTAGAGGTTAGGGAATGCATCTCCTAATCTGTGAAGTTATAGTTGTTTTAAGAAACTAAATACAATGTCAGGTGTACATATGCTCTATTAGTGTACATATACATAGATATAGGAAACCAAACATTTTTTATATGTGTAAGAATTTTGTCTTCAAAAGTTGGGTCTTCAGATATTTTTAGTCTATCAAAGGTCACAGTAAGTTAGAAGCTAAAAGAGAAAATAAAAGTCATCTTGATCAATAATGTCATTTTATAAGGAAGAAAAATAATACCAATCATAGAGGATATGGATTTGAAATCTGATGGCTATCAGAATTTTAAAAATCTGTGGACGTTTATCTCCCAAGCATGATGTTCTATCTTTAACTTTCAATGTTCATATTTTTTAATTGAGGTTCCTTAACTAGACTTTATTATAGAAATTTTTAATAAACCTTTTTAGATTTACAGAACTATTACAAAGTTAACATAGAAAGTTCCAGCATACCCCATATCCATTTTCTCCTGTTATTAACAACTGACATTAAAATAGTATATTTGCAATGGTTATTGAACCAATATCGATACATCATTATTAACTAAAGTTCATTCTTTTCCGGATTTCCTCAGTTTTCCTTAATGTCCTTTTTCTGTCCCAGGATCTCATCCAGGACACAACATTACATTTCGTTGTCTTATCTCTTTAGGCTACTCTTTTTTGTGACAGTTTCTCAGGCTTTTCTTGTTTTTGATGACCTTGACTGTTTTCAGGATTACTGCTCAAATATTTGGTAGAGTATCTCTTGGTAGGAATTTGTCTAAAGTTTCTCTTATGGTTAGAATGAGGTCATATGTTTTGGGTAGCATTGTAGAGCTTGCTTTGGCTTGAGTGTAGTAATCACATTAGAGTTCCTTGCTCATGGCCAAGTTTCCTGAGAGACGGCCTCAAGTAGAATAACTCCTAGCAAAAGATGGTCAGGAAGTTCTAAGTTTGTAAGTGCTCAAGGTACTTTTGAACTTTACACTTTCAGGAAGTTTCCATATTCACATAAACACTGTATTTATTCATAGCTCCTATCAGGCTATTCAATACTATATATGTGGAACAGTTAACCCAGTACACGACAGAGATACAAAGTGGCTTTATAGACAAGGTAAACATCCAGCCCAATTTGACAGGGATATTTTCAAATTATAGCTGCTGTCTTATTGTTATTTTTTATAGCCTCTCCTCTCACTCTTAAACATGTTGCAGATGATATGATAAATAATTTCATCATGGATTCATTTCCTATTGCTGCTGTAACAAATTACCACAAATTTAGTGACTTAAAACAACACAAATTTATCACTGTATAGTTCTGGAGGTCAGAAGTTCGAAATCAGGTTTATCAGCCTCAAATCCTGATATATGCGGGATATTAGGAGACTCTGCGGGGAGGACCCATTTCCTTTCATTTTTCAGCTTCCGTTGCCTGTGGCATCCTTCCAGCTACGACAGACTCTGGTCTCTGCTCTGTCATCACATTCTTAGTCTGGTTATGACCCTTTCACATGCCTTTTATAAAGACCCTTGTGATTACACTGGCCCCCCCTGATAATCCTACCCAGATAATCCTACCCCCCAATTTCAAGATTCTTCATCACAGGTTCAAAGTCTCTTTTGCCACGTAAGGTAAGATATTTACATGTTTGGGGAATTAGGGTGTGAACATCTTTGGGGTGTCATTATTCTGCTCACCATACACTGTAACAACAAAGAACAAGTAAAAAGTTTTAAAAAATCAGTGAAAAGTGAGAGTTTTTGGGTGCAAAACTTAATTCTGAGAATGCATTTAAGTGTAGCCCCATCCTCTAATGGGTTTCTACCATGCATCTGCTGTTAAGGTATAGGAAGATGGATTATGAAGATTTATGATAATTTGGGGAGATAAACTGACATAAAAAGAGAAGGTATATAGTGTGAATTTATGATCACATTTTCTTTATTAGCTAGACCCCCTCTCCTAATATTGGAATGTTGACTTAACCCGAAAGAGGGGGTTTTATGTGGCAAAATAATAAACTTCCTAAACAGGATATCTTGAGAGTTCCAGGGTTTCACTATTACTTTATGGGTTTTCTGTCTTACTAATTCTGTGACATACTAATAAATTAGACACCTTCAGAGAGTCAGCCCTTGGAAAAAGCTTGGTGGATTTCCTCGGAGTGACTAAATTAAGCAGAGTAAGGGTTGCCTGCAGAACTATCAGAGTAAATGGTAGGTAGTAGCCAAATAGGTAATAAAGTAAAAGGGAATCTTTCTAAACATATGAGACTTTTTAAATCAATAGCCAATTTCTAGCAAATCACCAAGGTTATTTCCAAAATAAATAAATCAAAATTTCCATGTACATTTTAGATAAAACATAATTCAGTACCCTTCACAATTAGATCCCTACTCATCCATGAGTGAAGGCTGCTTTAATCTGTGATGAATTAAAAACAGCCAGAAATATTTTGATACTCCTTCTAATGAGAGGTGAGATCTGTGAGTCCTCCCTTGAGTTAGGATTAGGCTCTGATTGTTTGGAATAATATAATATGGTAAAAATGGTGCTATAGCAGTTTTGGCCCTAGATTTCAAGAGGTTGGGCAGCTTCCTTCCTCTCCATCCTTTTGGTGTATTGACCAACCATGTAAAGGACTGCTAGACCTGAGTTTGCCATGCTGTGAGGAAGCCCAAGCTACTGTTGAAGTGAAAGAGAGAGAGAGAGAAAGAGAGAGAGATGCCTGGCTGGCCCCCAGATCTTCCTGTTAACTCCAAACACCAGAAATTCAAGTCATCCCAGATAAGATGTTTTTGTGGAGCAGTAATGAACCATCTTTGCTGAATTCCTGACCCCCAAAATTGTGAGAATAAGAAAACGGTTTCTGTTTTATGCCACTAAATTTTGTGTGGTATGTTATGCCGCAGCAGGTAATCAATACATACTCAGTGTTGGCCTTCATACTTAAGCAGCTTGGAGAAAAATCCTTCTATTAACTGTTTCCTTTCCATCCTTCAAAAAATTTTGTTCAATTTTGGAGTTCTTCCAGTTGCCTCATGCTTGGTACGCACTGGTTGGCTGATCTCTTTCAGTTGACATTTTGTTTGGAATGTCTGCTTAATTCTTGATTCTGGGTTTAACCCAGACTTAAAATTTATGTTTTGTTTTACATATTCTTCTATATCCCAAAGGTTGACTGCTGTCTATGTAAACTGATCCCTCAATCCTAGAGATCTAACTAGTGATTAAGTATGGGCAACCACTAATGCATTTGGTATAGAAAATTTTAACTTTAGTTATGGCAACCTGGCCTAAAGGCCATTTTTTAAAACTTAGAAATTTTAACATTTCTTTAACCTTTGCTTTAAAGGGTACAATACATAGTGTATTTAAATTTTGAAAAAAGCTTTTTGAATTTTTATTTTCAAAGCTGTAGAAGGCACAAAAAATGTTCCAGCCACTCAGGTTAGAATAGTGAACAAAAAATGGCAAAGACCCTACTTTAATCAAATTTTAATTTTACTGAGGAGAAACAGAAAATAAACACATAAACAAACAAACAAATATGTACATGATATGTCAGGCTCTGAGATCCTTTATTGTAGCCACTGAACACATATGGCCATTTAAATTTAGATTCAATTTTATTAAAATTAAGTTAAATTAAAAAATAAAACTTCAGTTCCACAGTCATACTGGCTATCCTTTAAGGGCTTTGTATTTGAAGTGGCCAGTGTCAACGACATTGTACAGTGCAGATTATAGAATATTTCCATCTTCACAGAATGTTCTATTGGTTGAAATAGATGATTAAAGCAAGATAATTTGAAAATTATGAAAAACAAAATATTTCTTGGTGCCTTTTTTAGAGCATTATATGGATCTCTTTATTAAGTGCCTCACAGAGACCAGAATGCTCAAGGGATGATTAATTTATCTTAGAGCGTTGAAAAGAAGGAGATGAATTTGTTATTCCTCAGCACTCATTAAGGGCACAGTTTAGAATTTCTTCATTTTTCTTTTTAAAATCCCTTTACAATAAAGAAGCAGTAATATATTAATGATGATCTCCCCTAGCTCTGCTGTGGTGCAAATTATACAAAGTGTTTACAGGTCCTATGAAAGAGATCTTTTTGCATGCTTATAACTGATTATAAAAAGAAAGTAAGAAAAAAATGTTACAGTAACAAAAAAAATCATATTGAAGCCTAGTGTTGCTATATTTGGATTCTAATCTGGCTTTCAAGGTAAAACATAATTCATTAAATACTTATTTCAAGAAGATAGAATTTTAATTTAGTCAAATATTGAAAAAATATATCAAAATTATGCCTCTGGCTAATTGGATTTTGATTGCTTTTTAGTTATCATTTTCTGTCTTTGCTTCATCAAAAAGATTTAAACTTGCACTCAAATTTTAGTGGAATCATTGTTGCTGACATATATATATTTCTAAATTATGATCATGTTATATTGCCATTTAAATTTATTTTAGGTGAAATCTTAATGAAGTATAAAGGCTTACCAATCTGCCACTGAAAGAAAAAACTTTAAACATATAATGCTACATTAGATATTAGAAAAAACAAAAATATATCATTGATAAAATTTAAAAATTATTCAGGATAAAAAGTCATAACAAACTTTGAATAAAAACAAACTTCTTCAACCAGATAAAAGTGCTAAAGAACTCTCAGTAAATGACTTATTTGATGTTATTTCAGAAACAGTACATTAATAACACTTATAACATTTGTGCTATATATCATGAGAGGTCTTAATTTTTATATCTACACAAAGAATAAAGGAGGTGCAATGGTTAGAAATGAAGAAAAACTATCAGTATTCACAAATAATGTATCAATTTGAAAGCAAATAGTCACCTAGATTTCTGTTCAACAGCAAAAACATCTATTTTTGAAAATTTCATTTATGACAGAAATATTACAGGATACTTATGAGTAAAAGCAAAAAACATGCATGTAAGTTTTATGAAAAAAGTAAATATGTTGAAATATATTTAAAAAGATCCAACCATATAAAAGAGAATACTATACTCATGGATAGAAAGGCTCTTTTCATAATGATTTGCATTTTCCCCAAACTATTCTGCAGATTCGACCCAATTCCAGTCAAAAATATCAAAATATTGTACACATAGACAAGCAGATCACAAATGGAGGAGGGAAGATCTGAGAATAGTTAAGCCATACTGAAAACAAATAATAGGGTTGGCTGGTGAGGGGAGCATTTTCTGTATGAAAGACATTACAAAATCATGATAATTAGTAGTACCTGTTTTGGCTCAGGGACAAACAAACACAGCAATAAAAAAAGGATAGAGAGAGAGAAACAAACCTACCGATACAGAGATTTGATAGATAACTAATGTGGTAGTGTTAGAATATTTTGAACATCTCAACATATAGTGCTGTAAACATTAGTTATCCACATGGAGGAAAAAGAAAGGAAAATTTATACTCATGCCTAAAATCAAACCTAGAGGAATTTTAGAATAAAATAAAGAATATCTTTATTCTCCCAGATAGGAAATAATTTCTCAAACAAGGCACCAAAAGAGCATAAGTCTTCAGGGAGAAGTTTAATAAATTTGTCAATTATAATCAGAGTAAGACATATTCATCAAAAGAACTATAGAGTAAAAGACAAGCCACACACTAGCAGATGCTAGCAGATGTTTGCAACATATAGCACAGAAAAAGGATTATTATCCAAACTACATAAATAATTCCTATGAACAAATAAGAAAAAAACATATTTTAAAAATGGGCAAATATGCAAATATAAAGAGGAAATATGTAGATATATATATTTCATCTTATTTCCTCACAGAAAAATGCAAATTAAGCCCATAATGAGACGTATTAAAGGACTAATTGGCAAAAATTAAAATACACTGATAACACAAATGTTTTCAAGGATATAAAATAAACCCCTGGTGGGTAAGTTATTGTAAATACTCAGTAAAACCATTTCACAATATACAATAAAGTTGAAGACATGTGTTTTAAGACAAAAGAATTTTATTCTTAGGTGTGCACTATAGATAAAACTTTTCATATATGGCACAGGAGATTTTATATATATCCACAGGGTGCCTTTTTTAAAATAGGTAATCAAAATAATCTGAATATCTATTAACATAATACATATATGTTGATACATTCTTACAATGGAGTATTATATATGAAAATAAATGAACTTCAGTTACGCATATCAGTATAGATACATTCCAACAAAATAATGGGTGAAATAACATGTGTAGAAGTATGCATAGTATGATTTAATCTATGTATAATTGCAAGAAAAAAGTTGAGCAATATATTGTTTAGGGATAATATAAATAGTTAAGTAATATGCATGTTTTTTATTTAAAAAAACTACTATTAAGAAAAATTCCATATTTGTTAATAGCATGCTCAGTACCTGGTACAAACCTTCTTGATAAAGATAATTAAAGCTAGGGGCTGTGGCATGGGCCTATAGTCCTAGCTATTCTGGAGACTGAGGTGAGAGGATCACTTGACCCCAGGAATTTGAGATTGTGTGGAGCTATGATTGTGACACTGCATTACAGCCTAGGCAATAGAGCAAGATCTTATCTATAAAAAAAGAAAAAGATAGTTATAAAGTTACAGATTAAAAAGAAATCGCTGCCTTAAAAGCATCTAAGAGGTACCAAAATAGCGAAGTTCTTTGGGTTTCAATATGGGACAAAAAAGAAATCCAGACAGAGGGGCCATCATTTAGGGGCATCTTTTTACTGAAGAAATCAGCCATTTTGGGAGGGAGCCTGCTGAGTGCTTTCAACACCTTCTTGGGGCTAGGGATCCATCAGGGATAAAGACCCTGGAAATTACCCTCTGCCTTGGGTTCAGGCTCCTAAAGGGTGCCCTCAAGTAAGGTAAATTAGAAAAAAATTGTCCCTGAAAGCATTTACAATTTGGCTTTGCATCATCTGCGTGTCATAGTACTGCTACCATTGGAGGATTTCAAGCTACTATAACCCTGGAAGCAGGCAGAGACAAGCAAAAATTCTCTCTGCTAGGAGAAAACACCATTCTACATCTGACATTATTGCAACAAATAATTTTGTAAGTCAAAAGACAAGGTGCAGCAGGAGATAAATGAGAACTGTTTTTAAAAATAAAAAGGCTGCGGAAACATATCTGCAGGGGTGGCTGCAAACAACTATGCTTGCTATTTTTAAACATACAGAATCCAAAGCATAAAAATTTTATAATGAAAAGTAATATGACATATTTGGAAAAAATAAGACATGTTAGAATTGAAAAATACAATACAATTAAGAACTCAATGAACATGTTTAACAGTAGATTAAACAAAATGGAAAAAATAATTGGTACCTGGAAGATAGGACAGAAAGAATTATCTAAAATGAAGTATTAACAGAGAAAATAGATGAAAATACAGAGGAAAGTATAAAATATCTTTAAAATACAGTGAGAAGGACTGACATGCAATTTAATACAAATCACAGTAGGAGTAAAGGGAGAGAAGACAACAAAGACTCTATATTGCAGGATAGTAGCTGAGAATTATCTAAAACTAATAGGACACCAGATTCAAGAAAGCCACCAATCCAAAGTGAGACAAAAATTATTATATGTGTCACATTGCATAGTAAAAACACAGACAGAAAAACTTAATGTAGTTACAGTGAGAGAAAAACTTACCTTGAAAGGGGTGGCTAAACCAATAACTCACTTCTCAACAGCGACGATGGAAGCCAAAGACAGGAAAATAATTTCTTCAATTGGAACAGAAAATAGTCACAAACCATAATGAGATACCACTACCTATCCATTAAATAACTAAATTTTAAAAGACTGAAAATGCAAAATATTGGTAAGGATATAGCACAACTAGAACTTTGATACATCACTCATGGGATTATAAAATGGCACTTTGGAAAACAGTTTCACAGTTTCTTGCAGAGTTAAATATACACACAATTTCTTGGAAATAAAACTTACGTGGATTTCTCAATGTCTCTGAAAAGAGCCCTAGCCTCCTGACACACGAAAACAGAAACTTAAATGATGAAAGTTAGAGATTGTTTACTTTTACTTCTAGAAACATTTTTACATACTGTAAGGATTAGATCTGTAGTCATTTGGTCTCCCTAATGACAAAATTGATTTATCTGATTCAAAAAGAAAAAAAAAAAAACTTATCTCCCTCAAAGTCAAATATTTACATCCAGGGATAGGCTCCGAGATTAACTCTTAGCATGGTTCAGGGCCTGGAATGTTATCTTCCTAGATATTTACATTTCAGGGAGGAATTTGGGCTCATACATTGAATACATCTCCATTTCTTAAAAGTGGAGACATTTGGGGCTATCTGGCCCTAGGAGAGATTGTATTTACACACTGAAGGATTGGAGTAATGAGAAGATCCTTCCAGAGGTCAGAAGGATAGGCTTCCACTGTGTAAACAGAGAAAAATCATTTTTTTCACATTCTGCACCTAGGAAGCATCTAGCCACTTGTGTAGGAAAAATTTCCATAGGATCTCATTGTGTTGCCTCAGGGATAAGCCTAGAGAAAGAGAAGGAAGGGCAACACATTTATTAGTCACTGTGAAGAAGTTAGAGATCTTTTTCTGATTCAGAACACTTCATGTGTCCAATGAGGATAAAATTAATAAAAATTATTAAAAACACAGCAACCATACAACTCAAGAATTCTACTCAGGTGTTTTCCCAAAGTAAATGAAAACATATATCTCACAAAGCTGAATAAATGTTCGTAGCAGCTATATTCATAACAGCCCCAAACTTCTAACATAACAAATGTCCATAAGCAGGTGAATGAGTGAACAAATACTTAGATAAAAAAGCTTGAAGCTCTAACTCGGCAGGGAGAGGTAGGGGAGCATGGGCAATATCCGTAACCTAAACTTTTGTACCCCCATAATATGCTGAAATAAAGAAAAAGAATAACCTAGTGATATACACAGTTATATGAATAGTTATAAAAACTGAGCTGAGCAGAAGAAGAGAAATACTATAGAGTCCACCCTGTCTAATTCCTTTTATGTAAAACTTTTAAGAAATGTAATCTCCAGTGAGAAACAGACTGGTTATTACATGGGACTAGTGGTGGAAGATGATGATTCACTGGGAACAAGGAAAACGTATGTGGTGATGGAAATTCCTGTATCTTGACTGGAGTGGTGGTTACATAGATATATATGCCAGGCAAAATTTATTGAAGTGTACATGTAATTTGTATATGTTTATTGTATGCAAATTATACATCAATAAAGTTGATTTTAAAATTCTGTACTGTTACCATAGTGTGCTAAGGTTCAGAAGGAACTTACTCTTTAACAGTAGCTTTTTTTTTTTTTTTGGTTTTAATTAATAGACTATTTGTAGAACTGTTTTAGATGTGGAGAAAAACTGAGTAGAAAGTACAGAGTTCTTCTTACTCCTTCTTCATAGTTTCCCCTATTGCTGATATCTTGCATTAGTGTGGTACATTGGTTACAATCCATGAATTAATATTGATTCATTTTTATTAACTAAAGTTCACAGTTTGCATCAGGGGTCCCTCTTTGTGTTGCACAGTTTTATGAGTTTTGACAAATGTACAATGTCATGTACCTACCATTACCGTAGTATATGGCATTGGGGTGAAGGGAAACCTTCCCCTTTGCCCTTGGAAGGTTTGCTGAAAAATCAACACACAATAAGGCAGCTTAATAAAAGAAAAGGCATACAAATATACAACTTTTATTGTTACTGCCAGGTTTCAGTCTGAAATGTTGGTTCTTGGCATGCTCGTGGCTAAAGAATGATCAGACACGCCAAAAGTAAGGAAAGCATGAAAATGAGGTTCATTGAGGAGAGAAAGATAGGATTACAGGGCAAGAGCAAGATATTGGTTTACAGAGCATGGTGCATGTGCCACAGATGACCACTGGACCTATTGTTGTAGCAAAGGCAGAGCCAAAGGAACGGTGCAAAAAGAGACTGGTTATGGTCTCTATCTTGTTTTATAGTGCCTGGATTGGGACCTCCCCAGTGGCTCAGATGTCACAATGGAACCACTTTGATTGGACAGTTAGGAGTCACATGACCTGAGTCTTAACTACCCATGTGGGTTGTAGGTCACTTTCCAGACTCTGTGGTACCCATGCTGTTTGGCCTGTGAGCTAGAGAGTCCTCTGCATTCTTTTACAGCCGGTTCTGATTGGCAGATTTGTAGGGTATTCCCTCCTCCCCCAGGTATGGAGAATTAGGGTGGGGCAGGACCAAGATGGGGGCAACAGCATCCACTTTCATCCCTAGGAGACCTGGAATCCCTTGCTATCTACCTAACATTACTGTGCACACTGGGAGAATCACAGAGTGATTACCCTATATCCCAATGAGAACCAAATACTTATATGAATATAACCTCATTTCAGAGGGTAGGAGGAAATGGGGAATATAGGTAATTCTGCTGAAGAATAATAAATGATTACTAGGGAGAATGAATGGATGGGGGAACAGAGATTGACTTGTAAATGATTCTTTTTGGAAATTAAATGAACCTGAGAGACAGCCCTTATTTTGTAAAAGGGAGGAGCTGGTTGCATTCTTGATCTTCTTTCCTGCAATAGATAATGAGATAACATGGAGTGGAGGTAAAGACAATTGTTCTTCTTGATGGGTCCACCTGGTCTCTGTGGAGACAGGGGAAAGTACCTTCAAGGCCTACTTATCTCTAAGGGTCTTTAATTCAAAATACTCTTTATATCAAGGAGTCATGTTTTGGGGTAAAATTTCCTGTACTCCTTTAACAGGATAATTTCACTGCTTTAAAATTCCCCTGTACTCCACCATTCCTCTCTTGCTCCTCACAAACAAACCCCTGGCAACCACTGGTCTCTAATTTTGTCTTCTCCAGAATGTTACAAATTTGGGATCATATACTATGTAAACTTTTCAAATTGGCTTCCTTTAGTAATATGCATTTAAAGTTTTTCCATGTCTTTTCATGACTTCATAGCTTGCTAGCTCATTTCTTTTTGGTGCTAAACAATATACATGAATGTACCACTTTTATGTAACTACTCATTTATTAAAGGACATCTTGATGGGTCCAAAATTTTGACAATTATGAATAAAACTTCTGTAAAACATTCATGTGTAACTTTTTGTGTGGACATAGTATTCAACTCATTTGGGTACATACCAAGGAGAACGATTGCCGGATTGTGTAATAAAAGTACAGTTAGATTTGTAAGAAACTACAAACTGTCTTCCAAAGTGGCCATGTCATTTTTCATTCCCACCAGCAATGAAGGAGAATTCCTGTTGCTTCACATCCTCACCAGCATTTGGTGTTGTCAATGTTTTGAATTGTGGCCATTTTAATAGGTGTGTAATAGTATCCTGTTGCAGCCCAACTGGGTTGTATTGCCCACTGCACAGAGAAGAGCCAGTAAAATGAAACAGTCAAGGTTGCAGTGGAGAAAGAGTCCAAAATTGCAGAGCACCAAGCAAGGAGATGGGAGGAATTTCTCAAATCCATATCCCTGAGAATCTGGAAGAAAGGGTTTTTAAAGATAGTTTGGCAGGCCAAGGGGTAGGCAATTGGGTCTGCTAATTGGCTGGGTCTGGGGAGGAATTATAGGGGTGTAGAAATCGTCTTCCTATGCTGAGTCAGTTTGTGGATGGGGGTCACTATACCAGTTGAGTCAGTTCCTGGGTATGGGCCACTGATCTAGGTGGGTCACCCAATCCACTGGAATGCAGGGCCTGGAAGATATCTCAAAAACTAGCCTCAGATTACACAGGGTGATGTTATCTATGGAGAAATTAAGCATCTTTATGACAATCAGCTGTGTGACTCCTGAGTGGCAATTATAGGGGACAATGGCTGGTTATTGTTGTTATTTTTTACTATGCCTGTGTCTTCGCAGAGTTTAGGCCCTTACCACAGTTACAGTTCTCACACTGCACTCCTTTGCTAATTTGTAAAGGGTAGTTTCAATCTCATTGTTGTTTCAAGTTACAGTTTCCTAATGACATGATGTTGAGTATCTTCATATGTTTATTTAGTCCAAATGTCTTCCTAGGTACAGTGTCTGAACAGCAGCGTTTTATCAGTGTTGGAAGCTATAATTTTAGGCTGACTAATAAAATAACTAAAATAGAGTACATTGAGAGGAAAAAAAGAAGGATGATTAAATAATTGTTTATTCAAAATAATACAACAAAAGTAAATAAAAGGAAAAGAAGTACTGAACCAAATAGAAAAAGCAAAATAATTTATTAAATTTAAATCCAAAGATATCAATAAATACAACAAATACAAAGGAAAACAAAGCAGAACAAATGCCAGTGATATTCTTTCAGTAAGAGATCTTATAAAATCTAAAAATAACAATAACATAAAAGTAGGTGATGCAGAAAGATATGTAAGTAAATATTAACTACATAAATCTGTTGTAGCTATAGTAACATCAGACAAGTATACCTGAAATCACACGTCATTATTTGTGGGGAAAAAATCCTTTGTAAAAACAAATTTTTCAGTTTATCAGGAAGAAACATAAATCTATATACTCAGTAACATAACCTCAAATTATAATGATATAAAGCACAAGCTAAAAGAACTAAAAAGAGAACAAATTTGCTACAATAATGGGAAAAGTAAAAAAAAAAAAAA
>CM052441.1:19136012-19168290 GCA_028533085.1 Varecia variegata | reverse complement strand
AGTATACCTGAAATCACACGTCATTATTTGTGGGGAAAAAATCCTTTGTAAAAACAAATTTTTCAGTTTATCAGGAAGAAACATAAATCTATATACTCAGTAACATAACCTCAAATTATAATGATATAAAGCACAAGCTAAAAGAACTAAAAAGAGAACAAATTTGCTACAATAATGGGAAAAGTAAAAAAAAAAAAAAATCACAGGAACTGAAAAACAGTCAAAAAACTGTAAAGGTATAGAATGGTAAAAGCAACAACACACAACTAGTTTGTCACAATTGATAAATTCTTAAAATGGAAAACAAAACAAAGATGTCCATTACAACTCTGCCTGTTCCATGTTGCAATGAGTACACTAGCCACTCTAATAATTCAACAAAAATAAATATAGGGAATAAAAAAGGAGATCCAAACAAATGGAGGATGTCTGTTATAACAAAACATCATGAACTAGGTGGTTTATAAACAACATAAATTTATTTCTCACGCTTGGAGGCTGGGAAGTCCAAGGTCAAGGCACTAGCAGATTTGGTGTCTTCTTACTTCTTCATGGATGGTGACTTCTTGTTCTGTTCTCACTTAGTCGTAGGGGTGAGGGCCTCTCTGGGTCCACTTTTATAAGGGAGCTAATCCCATTCACAAGGGCTCTTGCCCTCATAATCTAATCAACCCCATAGGCCCCACTTCCTAATACTATTACCTTGGAGGTTAGATTTTCAACATATGAATTTTGGGGAAACACAAATATTTGGATTATAGCAGAGAGGTATCTGTATCAGAAGACTCAATTTAGTGTGTGTGTATATCAACTCTTTCCAAATTGTTTGTAGGTTCAATTATGAACTCTGTGTTAAAATTCCAACAGTTAAAGGACTTTGTGTGTGTGTATGTGTGTGCGTTGTCATTTTTAAGCTGATTTGAAAATGGAAAGAAATGCAAACCTCCAAGAATTGCCAACACCATCAAAGAAGAAGAGGCTCAGCTCCGCCGCCTGCCTCCGCAGCTGCTCCGCTGTCCGCAGCAGGGCTGACGGCTCCGGCTCCAGGGCAGGGGCGGCCTGCTTCAGCTTGCTTTCGCGGTTCGGTTCGGGAGCTTCTCGATAGTGGCTTCAAGGCTTTGGATCTTACCATTTGCCACCTGCAACTGTTCAAGGAGATCAAGGTTCTGTTTGCGTAAGCTGCTGTTGGTTTTCTCTAATTTGTCCATTCTTTGGTTGTCACCGAGAGGAGAGGAATCGGTAAGTACTTCTTGAAGCACATAGTACTCAATTTCGTAAGCTTGTAACTGTTTAGCGATGTCCATCTCAAACACCTGATTATGGTCTTTTCCATTTGGACCAAGCCCAGGTTGGACAGTGTGTTTTTTCTAAAGTCAACTATGTTTTCCAGGTTTTCCTGCTGCAGAATCAAGGACTTATGGCTTCCCAACAGACTTAAAGCCTCTTTAAACATGACCTCTGATCCCTGAAGAAAGATCATATCAAAGACTCTGGCCACAAATCCCAGAGGGAACTGGGAGGCGAACACGGTGAGGAATCAGGAGGCGACATAGAGACTGGCCCGATCTGGTACTCCCCCAGGTGATTGTAGACGTCTCTGTGGTAACGTGGAGCAGCCTCTAGAGCTGGTGCATCTGGATCTGTGAAATAATCATGTTGGGCCCATACTGTTTGCGCAGCCCCATGTCAAACAGCAGAAACTTGAGCATTTTAAATGCCTCCTCCTCACTGACATGAAGAAGCAAAATGCCTGCTACAAAGCTGAGACGTTGGCAATGTCCTACTTCCTGGTCTAGAAGGGAGTGAGTAGGCCTTCAAAATGTTATAAAGGGACAGCAGTATGGGTGTGTTGGAAATGTTCTCCCAAGGTGGATAAACTCTTTCTACTGGATGTCAATATTTACTAAATGTCTATAGTAATTAATATAGTTTGTACAGGTGCAATAATAGACAAATAGATCATTAGAATATAAAAAAGAGGGATAAGAACAAAAAGATGAGACTGCATATTAATAGAGAGAAGGACAGTGTTTTCAATAAATATTGCTGGGGAAAAAATGGCATCCACAAGGAAAAAAAAAATGAGCCACATTCTCTATCTCATATCACACACATAGTCACTTACAGATAGAGTACAGATTTAAATGTGAAATGCAAAGCAAAAAATGGTGTAGACATTAAAATAGGAGAAAATCTTAATAAACACACAGTACAGATTTCTTAGACAATGCATAGTAAAAAAATACTAAATGAAAAGACTGATATATTTGACCAAACTAAATCTAAGTCATCTGTTCATCAGAAAAACACTGTTAAAAAATTGAAAATATAGGCATAGGATAGAAGATAAAATTTGCAATACATAGTAAAGGGCTCAAATATACAAAAAAAATATATATGTATTTGAGATATAGATAGTGGATACATACAGAGTATCCACTCTGGAAGCTTGTATGTATATACATAGACAGGGACAAAACAACTCATACATTTGTATAAAGGAGACATTTACAATATTTTTAAATAGTCACATTGTTTGAAGGAGTCAAAGCTGGAAACAATAGAAAAGATGAATAAATTGTAGTATATTCAAATATTACATTGTCGTATAGCTACCCAAATGAAAGAACTATAACCAGAAGTGAGACATCATAAATTCTTAAATGATAATATTTAACAGAGAAGCCAGTCAACACAAACATTTTCGAAGAATGCATAATTCATAAATAAAACTATTAAAAAAGGCAAGAAAGTAAGCACAAGTCTGTAATAGAGTCTGACTTCGTTTTTGATATTTGATTGCTGAGAGCATTGGAAGGCCCACCCCTCCTTCCTAACCATCCTTCCCTGACCCGGCAAGTCAGTAATGAAGTCCACATGCTTACTCCTTTGGTGCCTGGGAGGTTCCAACCGAACAAGCCCCAAGCCCAGTGCTGTGTGGGAACACTCGTCCTGCCCCACCACCTAACTACAATAAAAGACAAAGCAGTCACTTGTTTTTTCTCTCTCTACTTTACAGACCTGCTTGAGAGCTGCTCTACTCTTCCAAGAAAGCTTCGTTGTGTGAGTAATAAATCCCTCTTCGTACTGTGTGGTATCATCAGTCTCAGACTCTGAACCAAATTTGGGGGGTAGGGTTACTCCTATTTACACCCTTATATGCTGTGATCCTCGAAACATCTTTATAACGGTTATTTTTGGGGGCTGGGAGAAGAATTGTGATCATGAAGGAACACGCAGTGTTCTAATTAGGGTTGCAGGGGTGCTCCTTTCCTAAGATTGTTAAAATTTGCATTTATACTTTATATACTTTTATGTGGTTTTATATTTTACAATTTATGAAAGAAAGATAATGCAAAGAAATTAAAAACTCAAAACTTGGGATAGTTGCTACTCGTCACAGCAAAGCAGGTGGCGACGGCTGGAGAAAGGGTCACACAGGTCTTCAAAATTATATTTCTTGAGCTCTCTGGTAGGTCCTTTGATATTTTTATTAAAAGCATACATGAGCATTATCTGTGGCACTAAATATTTTAGTATGAAGCTTTGTTTTTAGGAATGAAGCAAATTGTTTTGTTTTCCAAAGCATAAAAAGTTGGTAAATAACTAAGCAGGGACTCAAGTTTATGTGAGTGAAATTGAAGATACAATTTGGACCCCATTATAAGTTTTGTCAGTTTACATTTTTTATATACTATTAATAGAATAGAAGCAGTATTTGGAATGAAAGCTTTACACCATTCTGGTTATCATTTTTAATAGAATATGTTTCATCTGATCATCTATTAATGTCACAAAGAAAGGGACAACTAGTTCTTGCTAATTGTGAGACAGGAATACTCATTTTCCAAGTATAATTTGACACTGAGAAAAGCTAAGTCTGATGATGAGAAATCTCATTTATCATTAGAGATCTCTAAAAAGTGAGCCACGTAATTAGAGTCTGGTTATGGAAAATACCTGTTTTGTGAACTTCTGTTTTGCTTCCTGTCATGAAGGAACCAGGCAAGAACACAATGTTCTTTGCCCCCTCATTGTAGCATTTATATCTATACTCTCTGTACTACATCTTTATTTCATTTGGTAAAGACTTTATTTCAGTTACTGTTTCTATTTTAGTACAGGAAGAAGGTAACGGAACAAAAATTATAGTTGGGGTTCAAAGTTTAGGAACAGTTTTACTCCCATAAATTTAAATTCTCCTGGGTGTGTCTTTGTTAGTTTGCATATTTGAAAATACAGAAGGCTTCTAGACTATGTTTTAGTTTAGGAGTATCTTTTAGAAAGAATGTATGCTTTTGTAATTCCTTTTAGAATAAAGTGGAATATAAGTACATAAATCATAGAGACTAAACTTATACAGGCTAAATTTAAAGAGTCAAATGAAAAAAAAAAAAAAAAAACTATGTCAGGATAATATTCCAAGCAATTAATCTGTGTTTTGTTTTCTTAATATTTACCACTTCTGTTAACTTAGTTGAAAGTAGAAGTTGCCAGAGCACAGCCTCCCCTCTGGCTTTTGTTTTAGGTACATGAGATTTACAGAGCAGAGCTGGCTAAGGGAAAGAGATGCTGTTGGTTAGTGACTTGGGTGTTGGGGTTTTGAGGTAACAATACTGATTTCCACAAGACCAGCAAGGAAGTTAGGATTTAGAATTAAAAGAGGATTGTCATCCACACCTACCTCCTACCTGAATCCTGGAATTGGAGTCAAGATTTCAGAGGAAAATTAGATTATGCTACCAAATAGAAAGACAAATTCTTCGGTGCCAAGGCTTCCAGTCTGGGAACAGATCACAAAGCCTAAACTTTGAATAGATGCCTCAACTTTTCCTGACTTCATGGACCAGCTGGGTTAGGATAACCTGAAGTTGCCTACCTGGACCGAAGACCAAGCCTCACTGAATGCCCTCTTTTGATTTGGAGCCCTGTCTACTCAGTACTTGAAACTTAGAACTTTGTTAAACTCTTGGATAGTGTGGCAGAAATGGTAAAATCGACATACCTACCAAACTAATAGGGGAATAGAGTTTTAAATTCAAGTTAAATGCTATTTTTGAAATATACTGTATCATTTCTTTCATACCTGAATTTGAGTATGTGTACTTAGAATTATGTGTGTGTACTTAGAATTATGCTTATTTTACTGAATCATGGTCCTCTATTTGCATTCCATAAATATTTTATTTTATTTTTTTCAAATAGGACAAATTCATTTGTCCTGTCGTAATTTTATTTAAATAAAACAAGGTCCACTTGATATTCATATAACATTACAAAAAAACTTGTCAGAAACAGTAATTTGGCATCATGGACGTAATTGTTGGGCTGACTTCAACTTTTTTTTTCCTCGTATCTTTCTCTAAATTCAGTGAATCCAGTCTGTTTCAGACACTGCCTGCAGCTTTTTAGAAAACAGATAAATGTTTTCATACATTTTATATAATTTACATTCAGCAAAGATTTAAAAAGTAATTGAGTACAGGTTCATGAAAAAGTTTATATAAAAAAGTAGTCAGGCAAAGTGACTCCCTGCTCATAATTTAGAGAAAATCATGTGAATTATGCTTTTAGAGCAAAATTTAATGAAATTGTGCTAAGATATGGTTTATCTAAAGTATTCTGCATAATTTTAAGCCCATGAATACATAAACACAATTATGATTCCAAGTTAAAATGTTCTAGTGTCAAATTTGGTACTACTGCCAAAATATTAACAGAAAACAGAATATTTGGCACATACAACATATCAGTATTTTTGAATAATGCTAAAAATTATGGGAAATAGACAATATTTTTCATCATGTACTAATGTTGGTATTCAGTTGTTGAAATAACAGAAAACTATAAAATGAAAATGAGTTATCATAAGCTTTCTCTGCTGAAATTTTAGTGAAAATAACACTGAAAGTATTCTCCATATTAAAGATACTCCAGAAGCCCTGGCTCTTTAACACGCTGGTGAACTCAGAACTAAAATGGCTGGCACAAAGGCATCGACTTTTACAAAAGTCCTTGGTTTATGAATTTTACTAACTTACACTTAAAACATTACCCTCGTAAGTTTTAATTTTTTGTTTTTGTTTTTGTTTTCAGGACTGCGCATATAATTACAGTGGATGAAGCAATTTATAAAGGTAGAGCTAGCTGTCTTTGCTGAAAGCATGCACTCTTGCAACAGACAGCAATAAGGAAATGGTACCTGAAAAACAGATATGAAGGATGAGAAAGAACAAAATGAAGGCACTGATACAGAATTACAAAAGCACAGTAAAAAAGGAAATATTTTTATACCCTGAAGTAGCATGCATTAACATCTTACATTGTAATCAACAAAATAAATTACCTTCATAACCCTAACTTTTATCATAAAAAATTTAGAAAACGTGGACATTTCCAAGGAAAATGATATGTGAATCTCCAAATTTGAATTAAAGGATATGTATTACACATTTTTCTAATTCTTGAGTACTATTTTTTGAGTCTAATGTGCTGTAAGCATCTAATTATACTAAGAAAGATGTTTTTGACTTGCATTAAGTTCTTACATAACTCATGATAGGAAACCCTAAAAGGCTCCTATGTATTTCATGTTCAGTGTTTTCTGCTTTTGTTTTTCCAGTTACAAATCATAAAGAAACAACAAAAGTTGACAGAGAGGCTGATGCTGGAGAATGGCCTAGGCTCATTCACTGAATAGTTGATTCTCTGTCATTTCAATAAATATTTCCATTAAATATATCAGTGTGTTTTGTTGGATATTGTTTAAAATATAAGGAATATATGAAGACTTCTCTAAATTTTTAAGGATATTGAACAAAAGTAATGTACTAGGCAGAATGCTCTTTCAAACCTGTCCACACCACAATCCCCTCAATCTGTGAGTATGTCAGGTTACATGGCAAAAGGGGTATACAGATGTAATTAAGTTTATGAACCCACATTAGGGAGATCAGCCTGATTTGTCCAATGGGCACAATCTAATCACATGAGCCCTGAAAAACAGAGAGGTTTTCTTGGCTGGTATGAGATATAAATGGCAGAAGAAGAATTCAGAGAGATTCAATGCATGAAAAAGACTCAGGCGCCATTGCTGAGTTGAAGATGCAGGGACAGCCTGCTGAAGAACACAGGTACACAGGTGGCCTTAAGTTGCTGAGACAGGCTACTTGCTGACAGCCGGTGCGGAAGTGAGTACCTCCGCACTACAACTCCGAGAAACTGAATTATGCCTACACTGTGAATGAGTGTGGAAGCAGACTCTCCCAGAACCTTCAGATAACAGCCCAGGTCAGCTGACACGTTGATTAGGCCTTATGAGACCCAAAACAGAGAAACTAGCTGAATCCACCTCAACTTCTTAATTACAGAACCAGAAGAAAATAAATTTAGATTGTGTTAGGCTGCTAAATGTGTGGTGATTTGTTATAGCAGCAGTAGAAAACAAATATAAGCCATTACTCAGAGATTTTTTTTTTCATTTGTAGAAAGTCACATTTCAATTATTTGGATTAGACACTTAAACTGTGTGGAATGCTCAATTACTTAATAATGTCAGAAAAATACCTTGTTCTTCAGGTAGTGGTGTCCAAGGGCTTTGTAGTATTTTCACAGTGATTCTGAATTGATTCTGTTTCTACAAATGAGAACTGAAATATTTATCATAATAAATCTCTTATCAAGCAACTCAAGGATAAATCAAAAGAAAACAAAATTGTAAATTAATTTTATTTAGAAAGCTATTGAGTTAAATGATACAGCTCCACACTAATATCATAAACAGTAATTGTAAACATTATTGCCAAATGATAAAAGACAGAAGAAAATATTTTCATTAAAACACATTATCAAATGATGGCAAATATGAATCTTTAGAAAAACTATGTATTAAAAGAAATTTATTGGCTAAATCATTGTATTTTAGAATACATATGGGTAAAACTTATATACCTCCTAAATTTTCAAAGACATCTCAATTTATGTCTCTGTCTTTTTCTCTTTCTCTCTCTCTCACATACATGCAAACACAATTCACTCCATTTGTATTTTGTTTTTCTTCAGAACGTTGTAGAAAACGAACTTTCACATACTTGGAAAAAAATAGGTATAACCTGGAATTGACATATTCTTTTATTTTTCTAGAAAAAAAATAGGGCTTTTCTTAGATCATAGATAAAGACAATTTTCCTTCTCATTTCCTTACTCATTTTATTCTATTTGAGGTTTACAGAAAATACTGGATAAATTATATCATCCATTGTAGTTTTTAGATTCTTCAGTTATATCCATGCATATCAAAATATGAGATAGACTTGTGTATTGCATCCATAGCTTTCCTCATATCAATTGCTTACTACGACGTCAAGCATTGTTCACTTTTCATCCTCATAACAGTATGTATGGTATAGTAGGCTTTATAAAGCTTTTTCCTTCCCTTTGCCATTAAAGTGGTAAAGTTTTATAGCAAAGCAAAGTTGTTTTATGTATTAATTCTAATCAACTGATTTGGAAACTATAGAGAAAATATTGCCTGATGTCATGATAAACAAGTTATGATGCCTTTCCTAAAACCCTAAAAAATAAAATAATCTCATTAGAGTTCAAGCCATTTAAATCCCAGTGAGGCCAGTACAGTGGCTCATGCCAGTAATCTCAATGTTTTGGGAGGGCTGAGGCAGGAGGATTGCTTAAAGCCAGGTGTTTGAGGCCAGCCTGGGCAACATAGTGAGACCCTGTCTCTACAAAAAAGAAAACCAAAATGAATATACATCATATAAATATTTTCATAAATTCAGTTTATTATTTTTATATGTATTAAGATGAAAGTATAAAAAATATTCTTAAGAAATTTAATGATCCACTTTTTAAAAATTTCTCTGTAGATTTTTTTTGTGTGTAAAACATGATGAACCTGTTGTTGATATGCTAGAACTAAAATATAATTAAGTAATGAATTCTATTTATGCATAAACTATTTCCACATCTAGAGGTAGAAACCTAACTTAAAATTTGTTTTTCCACAATAAAGAACAAGCAAAAAGCTCAGAGCAAAACAGGATAGTGTGGTGTCTTAGAAGCCAAGAGAAAAAATGCATCAAAGAGTAAGTTGTGGTCAACATTTCAAATGTCCCCCACATAGCAGCTAACATAAAGACCAAAAAATAGCCAATGCAATGAGCAACATAGAGCTCACTGGTGACTTTGACAGGAGCAGTTTCAGTTGCGGAGTGGATTTAAAAACCACAATAAAGAATAATTAAGAGAGAATAGACAAAGGGGATACAGTGAGTATATGAAAAACTCTGGGAGTTTTTCTTTAGAGAGAGCTGATTAATTGGTCAATGTATGCAGGAGAAGGCAGGATCAAGAAATTCTGCTCTTTTAAATAAAATAATTTAAAACATATTAGAAAAATACTCTGTTAGAAAGCTATGGTGTGTGATTTTGATTTTTATATTTTCTACTATTTATATTTTTGTGAAATATTTCTAATTTTTTGTATTTTAAATGCAAATACATTTTATGTTTTAATTATTTACACCAATGTTAGGAAAAAAACTATGTAAAAAATCTTGATTGACATGGTAATTTAATTTGCTCAAATGAAGAAAAATAATTTTAGAATAAATATGTACAAAAAGTATTTATCTTTTTTGTATTTATCCAAACATTGCTGCCTCTCAATAGAATATGTGAAAATATGCAAAATATTTAAATTATCCTTGATATTTTGCCAAATTTTAATTATATGAAACCATTTAGTCATTATGAATATATGCTTGTAAGGAAGTAGGAGGTAAATTTTTTTAATTTAGCAGTTTGTTTACTGGATAAAAACTGTAAATATTTTAGACACATAGTATGTGGACCTCAATTTTTCCATTACTACTAAACTTGCATAGGTTTGAGATTGGCCTGCCAGTGGAATTAAATCATTGTTGAGGTCAGGGTACCAGAAAGAGTGAGCTGGAATTCTAGAAATTCCAGAATTATGCTAGGAGATTATGAATGTATTGCAGCTTTGAATAACAGTCTCAAGTATGATTATAGGAAAGAACGTTTGAGGTAGGGTAGCTACAGAAAGAGCTCACTGGAGAAGAGGAATTTCAGAAAATCCTGGGCTCAATTATTGGGTATTTACTAGTATTTGGAAACTATATATATATCCCTTTATTAAGGATCTAAGGCAGGAGTGTTGTGAAAGAAGATGATAGTGAACTAGAGCAAAAGAAATTGGGAAAAAAAGAGAAATCTCTCAGAAATTAGAAGACTTGATCTGGGATCAGTAGATCACACCAACAATGTAGGATGCTGTGCAGTATATATTATATTTATATAGATATAAGCTCAGACAGCATTACTACAGGACTTTAAGTCCTGCCCACAATGTTAACACTGCCTCCCAGAATATTTTAACATTTTTTCTTAGACAATTTAAACAAAGATATATGTAGTCAGTCCTCTGTATCCATAGGTTCTGCCTCTGTGGATTCAACCAACTGCAGATCACAATTATTTGGAAAAAAAAATTACATCTGTACTAAACATGTACAGACCTTTTTTTCTTATCATTATTCCCCAAACAATAGGATATAAGAGCTATTTACATAGCATTTACATTATATTAGGTATTATAAGTAATCTAGAGATAATTTAAAATATACAGGAGAATGTGCATAGGTTATATGTAAGTACTATGCCATTTAATATCAGGGACTTGAGCATCTGAAGATTTTGGTATCCACAGATGTTCGTGGAACCAATCCCTCATGGATGCCAAGGGATAACTGTGTATATTTATATTTATATGTCTATAATTTTTAATCTAATTATGCAATATAAAATTACTTTGCTGATTATATCTAGTATAAATCATTAGAAGAGGCATTTTACAACTTACATACATTATCTTACACAAGTTCATGAGTGTAATTCCAATTTCATACTTATTTAATCTATGTAGTTTGATCAAGTGAAGGCATTGTGGTAGCAAACAGGGTACTGAAATAGTATTGATAGGCCTTCCTTCAACCAGCTTACTTTCTAATTGGGAGATAAATTTAATACGTAGTGATTATAATTTGGGGAGGAATATAAAAAGTGCTGTGGGAAAAATAATAAATTTTTGAGTCCAATGTGATAAACTGAAGGAGATGTTTTCTGTTTCTGAATTTTGAAAAGAAGTATAAAATTTCAGAGTGTTGAGATGAGAAAAGACAACAAATTAAAGAATATGGTAATAAAAGGTTCAGAAGTAGGAAAACACAATGTGTTTGTGAAATATTTACAGTTTGGCCAGAGCATTGGTTGTAAAGGAGAAGGGAATAAAATTAAAATTGTAGATAGGGATCATACTGTGGAGTGGATTGAATGTCAAGGTGATTCGTTGTACAATGAATTTATTTGAAACATGTTAATCAAAATTTGCATTTGCTTAAATGTTCCCTGAAAAGAAATGCTACTTTATATATTTATAGTGCATATGTCCACTATTTTATTATGTGATATGTCATAACATGTTATATACCAGATTTATTTTATTTCTAAATTTAGAAAGATACTATTTTTTAAGTAGAATGTTTTATCTTCTGATTAGCTGGGATGACATTTTGATCACAAGTTTTTTTTTCTCTCTTTTTTCTTATATCATGGATTTTATCCATTAAGCTTTTACCCAGAGAAAGGATTGTAGTAAACAGAGTAAAATCAATTATAACTCAATCCAGTTCTTGAAACTTTCTAGAATACTTGTACAACATAAAAATCATAACCCTAGAGATTTCTTCTCCTTAGAGTACATATATTAACTTTAGTTGTTCTGCTGTGGCTTTCTTATAATAGCACTTCCACCCACGATAGTTCTTATAAGACTAAGATCTGAAATACTGTAGGCTTAATTCTCCTTCAAACCAAGGAAAACATTTTTTTCTTTACATTTACAGAGCACTCAACTGAATTCTGTATATTTTCTTTGCTTTTGAAACATAACTCCAAAAGAAAGGAAGAAAGAGGTATCCCATGCTCTTCACAAAAGATTGACTCAGAATCAAATCTATCTTCTAAGTAATGTTATATATAGTAATCTTTTCTCAAAAATATATAATTTAAAAATATTACACCATCTGTTTGAAAAATTTAAAGCAATAGCTTTAACACTTACATGAAACTAGTAATTTTTTATAAAAACATTGCATGCAAAATTGAATCAATGCTGGAATACAATAATAAAGCAACACCTCTGAAAATAAATAAATTGGTAATCCAAATGCCCACTTCCTAATCCTCTCTACTCCAAAGATTCCAAAGAAGATGGATTTTTCAGGTTAGTTTTACTAAACCTTTAAGAAATAGATCATCTGTATTGTAGACAAGATACTTTAGAGAATAGAAAAAGAGATAAATTTCCCCTTATCATTTTTAACAACTATTGAAGTACCGATGACATACAATAACTTACACAAATTTGAAGCATAGAATTTAATACATTTTGACAATTTAATACATTTCTTTATACCCTGAAACAGATACCATAATCAAGAATCGAGCAAATTCATTGCCCCAAAAGTTTCCTCTGTCATTTTCTAATTCCTTGCTGCATCTGTGTCCCGACTCCCTCCTGCAACTATTGATCTGCTTTCTGTCAATACAGGTTAGTTTTTACTTCACAAGATATTAAATACATAGAATCATGCAATAGGTAACTCTTTTTGTGTGGTCCACCTTGTTCAACTCTGGATAATTATTTTGATATTTATCCACATTGTAGCCTATTATCAATAGTTATGGAAATTTATTGCTAAGCAGTATTCCAAATGTGAGGTTATACAGCAATTTGGTGTTACTTTATTTTAAATTCATAGATGAACCTTTTAAACTGTTTCACATTTGAGGCTTTGACAAAATATGCACTTTACACAATTATCCTATCAGTTTTTCTGTTTTGTTTAGTTTTTGTATCTGTATTTTATAGATGAAGAATTGAGTTTTAAATGTGTAACCCAAAATATTCAATTAGTAAGTGAGTCAAACTCAGGTCTGCCTAACTTTAAGAAACTTCCTTTCTTATTCATCTGCACTGAGCCAGTAAAAAAGAATTATCAAATATACTTTGCAATGTGAAAAGTTTAGTCAGGTCATGTACTTCTCAAAACAGGAGGACATTTGGACCATGATTATACTTGACTTCTGAGAGATATTAATTTTTCACAACTCTTAGGCACCCAGTTATTAAATATAGCATGCAAAATATGTCAGTATTATGGTTTAAATTAAATTTTAAAGTGTAAGAAACTGCACCAAATAAATATATCATGAAGTGCCATCATTTAGACTCACAAATAATGGCATATTCAGGGTGAATAAAACAAAAATGACAAAAAGAGAAGTTTACATTGTCACCATATGAGAATAGCTGAATAAAGGCAAAAGACAGTATTAGAAGGAACTACACCCTTTGCATGTTTATGTATAAAATTTCCCAATGATCTCAGGATGTAGATTTTAATGTGACTATAATAGATGTGTTTTGCATATCCATTTCTCTTAGCAATATGTTACATTTCAGATAAGTTTCCTGCTAAGGAGTATGAAATATTGTATAATTATTGGAAGAATAACAAAAGTGTGAACATATACATTGAGTCTTTAGCTTATTTTGTTTTATAGTTTATTCTATTCTGACATTTTTTTGGTTATACTCTGTTGGCAGATAATTTTTTTTCCTCTGAGAAAGCACACAAAATAGAGTTACAGCCCTCTACTTGGAATACTGTCCTTTGACCACATGTAAGTCAAATAGGTCAAACGAGTTTAGAAAATTCAAGAAGAGAATGCTATGGATCTCTAAAAATTAGACACAATTAGAGATGTCAGATGGCTAAAAGTATCTAAAGAAAGGTACAAAACAGAATTCTTTCCCTGGGGTTAAGTCTTTTTAGCATCAAGTACCATAAGTAAATGTTTTAAACCAAGGTTCAGAGTTTCTATCTGAGAATTAGAGGGATTAGCAACCCCTGGGAGTTGAAGTGGGAAAATGGCTAAAATTAAGGAAGCCTGACAGCAGAGATTAGAAACTGGGCTTCAGACTGTGATAGGTTGTTTGAAGGTTGGGGTAAAGTGAGAAACTCTGGCACTGAGGGGGGAAAAAGAGGTTCTAAAATTGCAGAAGTGTCACAAGACATATTGATGCCATTTCAGTGAATAAAACGTATGTGGTGAAAACTCAGTGTCAAGCATTTTTTGGTATGAGGCAAGGACACGAGACCTGAGGACTCGAGATCCAAATGGGGCTAGCAGTGAACTGGTACACTGGCGAGTAAGTGATCCTGACTCATACTTTCTCTGGCTGAAAAAGAAGACAGCCCTTAGGAGGCAGGTCAACACTTGAACACTGAATGTTTGAGAAAAAATTAACTGGGACAACCTTGAAGCATAAATACTGCAAAGACAAGGACCCAATCTGTCCATTATATGCATAGTCCTAACCAGGAAAAAAGATATCTCTGGTGTCCTCATGTTCAATCATTTACTGATTCAGATTGAAATAATGCAACTATATTGAGATGTTCACACAGGCCCTGATCTCGCATAAAATCTACTTTATCAACCTAGACACTCAGAAGTTCCATATTTGAAATCACTGGCATGTCACATCTCTAAAAATCACATTGCTTACACAAATAGAAATATCTATGAGAAAAGTCTGCATTTTGTAACTAAATAATGAAAAGATATAGAACCAAGGCTAGAAAATTTCCATTTTGGGTAATAAAAATCATATCTGAAAGTCCTGCAGGATTTTTTTTTCCCATAAGGAATACTCAAAGAAGAGAAAAATGGGTAAGGAGGCCAGTACTTATTGTATATTTTTTCTGAGCCGTGTACTTCAATACACAGTTATCTTTTATATCTCCCACAAGCCACAGTACAGATTATCACCATTTTACATATGAGTATCCCAAAGAAGATATTAAGTATCTCATCACATAGGTAACAAGAGTTAGAGTTCAATTTTAAAATGCATTTGTATCTTCCTAAAGTATGACCTCTTTAAAATATATCAGGCTGCTTGCCTAATTATAAAATTGACTGCAACTGGATCGTTTGGCCATTTGCATCATTCAGATCACAGAGCATATAATAGTGACTTTGAATATATCTCTGAATAATCAGATGCAGAATGTAGTCCTACATTTAGTTAATATATTTATGCATCTTTAATTTAGTGCTAATAGTTTCCTTACTACTCAATTCTTTGCTTGGTTTCTTATTAGTGGTTTTAAATACACTCTAATTTCCTTTGATTAAATATTAAGCTCTTTTATAGTAAGACTGTAGGCAATTTATTAATAGTTTACACAGCTCAGGAAATACATTTTTAATTATATTCTACTGGATACATCACAGTTTCCCTTTTTTTGTATTCTTTTACTTCTTTTTTCATTTGTATTATGGGGTGGCATTTCCATTAATTTAATCTTTTTAGATAGACTGTAAAATAGGCTTTTCCATAGTTTGACATAGATTGTTTTATGCTTAATAAATATTAACATTATTTACACATTTCTATATCTTCTGATCATCTTGGACTCATTATGTCATATATATTCATGGACATTAATTTAATGTCACATATTCCTGTTTATAACAAAAGTGACCAAATTCCTGGATACAAGACAAGAAGTCTTATTTTACCTAATAGATTCATTGGTTTTTAAAACATACTTTTTGGACAATTCACATCAGAAAACCTATTGGTCTTGTGAAAAATGCACATTCCTAGCTCCTATCCTAGACTTACTGAGTTAAAATAAGTGGCAGCATGATACAAGTCTGCATTTTTAGTAGGACATGGAGGAATTATTCTGTACACAAAAGTTTGGAGCAAATGATCTGGTGAAAACCCCTAAAAAAGGGATCGATCTTCCCTGAAGTCAGAAAGTCTCTGTTGCTGGCTTCGAAGAGGTAAGTTGTGATGCTGGAGAAGCCCACATGGTGAGAAACTGGGAACAGGCTCTGAGCTGCGAGTAATCTCCATTTAAGACACTGGAACCTTCAGTTCTGCAGGCACAAGTAAATGAATTCTGCCAACAAACTGATGAAGATTGGAAGTGGATCTTTACCCAATTAACATTCAATGAAGCCACAGCTCCTGCTGACACCAAGATTGCAGCCTGGTGACATTCTAAAACAGAGAATTCAGGTAAGCTGTGCCTTTTTCTTCTAAGTTAGAAGAAAAAACCATGAGATTATAAATGTACATTGTTTTAAGTCATTAAATTTGTTGTAATTTATAATGCAAGGATAGAAAACAAATAGAAATGTATCTAGCTAGCCACATATGTTATGACATTTAATACGACACTCCTATAAGGTAGACACATTAATATTTCCACCTTACTGTTGAGGAAACCTGAATTTAAGAAATTAAATACCATATCCATGGTCACATACCAATAAATAGCAGAAATGATATTTGGTCCAACAGAGTTCCACACTTGTTCTCTTATAAGATCATTAGGAGAGTAAAAAGCAGTATCATATGAGAAACTGATGGCTGAAGATTTCTCCAAATCCTCACTTTAATACTCTTCCTAACAATTCTAACAATTAATGCTTCTATATCAATAGGCCAAGGAGGTGTGTACTGACAGATTTAAAGTAGGACTAATATAGATGATAATAGTGAGAAGTTAATGTCTGTGTCTGTCATCAACCTGTTGGGTACTCAAGAAACCACAAGTGGCTCATTTTAGTCTGTGATGAGGTCAAGGCTACAAAGAAGTAAAAAACCAAGGCTAATGCACAATGCAGAGTCTGTGCAAGAGGTGAGGCAGCAGTGGCTACTGGCCAGTAGTTATTTTCTAGGCCAGTGTCTTAGTTCTAAGAAGGTGAACCTGTCTGAATAAAGCAGAAACTCAGCAGGTAGCTTGAGATCTACGGACCCCTAACATTCCACTAAGCAGTGCATGTTAGCAAGTGCTAGCCTGGAAGTCATGTAGACTAAGTACTCATTTTGGAAATTCTTGCATGAGACTAGGGATGTAGGTTATAGACTTGTAGGGCCCCTGGGTCTCAAGAACACCACCCAGTGCCCCCTTCCCACATCCAGGCACATCAGTTACTCTGTGGGTTAACACACTCTGATCCATGGGCCCAGTCTCACTCACCACCTGTGTTTGTATGGCTCAAGAGCTAAGCCTATTTTTTTTTAATCTTTCAAATAGTTTTTTAAAATTAAAGAAAGAATAATATTTCATGACACATGAAAATAATAAATTTAAATTTCAGTGTTCACAAATAAAGTTTTATTGGAAGACAACCACACTCACCTGTTCACCTGCTGTCTATGGCTATCTCCCTGCTACGGATGTGTTGAGTAGTTGAGAGAGACCTGATGGCCCACAAAACTGAAAATATTTACTATGTGGCCTCTTCCTAGATAATTCCTGGTCAGAGGTGGGGCCATACCGTATTTCTAGACTTATTAATAGTTTTCATTGGTTTAGGAACTGCAAAGGGTTTAATCAAGAGGCTAAAATCCTTTTTACTTCTTGTTCTGAGGGATCAAGGCCAAGAGGTAAACACACTAATTATGACATACATTTAACAAGCTATATAATTTTAATGTATTCAAAAAACTCTCCCTTTAACACACACACCCCGGCTGGGTGCAGGGGCTCCCTCCTATAATCCTAGCACTCTGGGTGGCCGAGGCGGGAGGATCACTTGAGCTCAGGAGTTCGAGACCAGCCTGAGCAAGAGCGAGACCCTGTCTCTGGTAAAAATAGAAAATCCAGCCCACCCAGCGTCATGGCATGTGCCTGTAGTCCCAGCTACTTGGGAAGCTGAGGCAGGAGGATAGCTTGAGTCCAGGAGTTTGAGGTTGCTTTGAGCTAGGCTGATGACATGGCACTATAGCCTGGGTAACAGAGCAAGACTCTGTCTCAAAAAAACAAAAACAAAAACAAACATACACATAAAAGTGACAAACTATGTATATATGTATATATACACATACACTTGAACACTTCAGTTCAAGTCAGAATAACATAAGCCCATTAATATAAATTTTATTGAGCTTATATGACTAGTAAATTAAGATGACTGTACTTTTCATATTTTCATGGAAAATGTCCTAAACTTTGAAAAGTTATTTCTCTAATCTATTACACTTATTTTTGAGAAAAAATTTCTGAATACTTTATAAGGATGTTTTCCTCCTTTGGAAAATGCAAATTTCCCAACTTCAGTGGGAGAAATAGAATCACACTAATGTTTGAACATCTATACATTTCTGTTATTAGCAGTATTTAGAAAGAGGCATTTGTGTTCACATATTCCTAATAGTAGTTTTTGTTAAATAGTGAAAGATTTCTCATGAAAATCATAAATATTATACAAGTGTTTACATGTTTATTTTTTAATTGATTTATTGAAAACTCAACCAAAAAGTAGTATATTCAAAGGATATCAAGAATTTTCTACATAAAAAGAATATTTTTACATATTACTGTGGTTCTTAGAGTGTTTATAACTTTCTAAAGTGATATTTTTATAGATTTTTTAAAATTATTCTTAACCTCACTCAATTCTTTAAAGCAAAATCTATTGTCTGTCATGTTTCTGAGTCACATAATTATTTAAGGTATTTTGTCAAACTTCCTAAGCAACAATGACTCTTAGAAAACATATATTTAAATATCTCTGTAATTCTAAAACAGTTGATACTACAGTAAAGCCTAAGGTGTATGCCTTTAAAATGGTTACTTTTATTGAGAGAAACTATTAAAATGCACTTAAATGAAAGAATTGTTGAAGGCGATTTTATAATTTAAAATATTTTAGGTGAAAAATTTAAGGTTGAGTTTCCATGTTGATATACCCAGTAAAATAAATTTCATGTGGAAATTGAAAGAATTGTCTTTGTCTCTCACACAAATCCCCCTGCAATATGATGGTTCCTACAAGACATGGAGTTCAGATACTTAAGAAGAAATAGCTGCTCTTGAAGAATTAGCTTGTAGGTGAGCTTCTGGGAGTTTGCAAAAATAATTCTAAGGTGAATAGTAATGACTTTTGATGTAGTGTGTGCTGACTACAGTGGTAATACAGGGAAAACGAAGGCAGATTTTCAGCATCATCAAAGCACTGTGGATGCATGATTTGAACTGCCAACTATCTCTTCTATTTAAGGACACAGCCAAACTGCAAATTACAATCCATGGCACATTCATTACTGCTCTCTGGGGAAATGGTTGAAATTGGCTGTCTTCCTTTTGTCATAGAGATGATCTTCTGGAAAAAGTGTGTCTTACTAGAAGACAGTAATTCACGTTCTCACAAAGCAATGTAAGGAGATCAGTCAGATTCAGCTCAGAAGCTATTCATAGTTATTTTGCTGGAAAAAATATTCTGCCTTCTTGAGTTTACCATACACATAGAAAATGATAACAACAACAAACCAATTGGGTGGTTTAGGCTCCCCAAATCTCTTTTGCTATGCAGATATTAGAATCTGAGGTCAAGATTTATGAGCCTTAAATCCAGAAGGCATAATAGTACTTAAATATGCAAAATATATTTTTATATCCTAGGATTTGTTTGGAGCTGTTTGTCATCTACCTTTGTGTATATATTAATCCTGGTAAAGTAAGGTGAGGCATCATTCATATATATTTTTTAATATTATGGATATTGTTTTAAGTTTCAGTTCATTTTTTCATTTATTAAAGTACATATTACAATCCCAATTCCAGTCTTGATTTTTCAAATATATAATGGCACTGTGTGCTAAATGTTTTTGAATCATTTTCTAGATAGATTGATAATTTCATTCTGGTGACCTAAGCAATTCTAACTAGTTTGCAATGCAGCAGAGTACAGGCTTTGGATTCAATACTGTTTTCCAAGGAAAGTAAGAAAATCTGCTTTGCATTTAAGACTATGATGTAATGTCTCACATTTGCAGATTATTTAAAATGAAAAACAGGTTTTTACCACTTGGAAGCTTATATTTTCACTGGTATTCATGACAGGCAAAGCATATTTGAGGCAAAATATACATATACATATATATATATATATATATGTCACTTTCAACTGGTGGGCCTGATCAGAGCAGGTGACATTAAATAATTAACAAGTTCTCTTTCCAAACCACACTTCATGCTTTAATTAATATCATTCCTTAAAATAAGAGGTTGTTTACCAATGCTGTCTCTGCAAGCTGATTGCTGCTCACAAAAAACCTCTGAGACATGACTATGCCCAAGGGATTGCTTTCACTTCATTGTTTATAATAACTACAAACAAAGAGCTGCAAAAGCTCATCTCGCCATGAGGCATCCTGACAATCTGCCAGTTTAGTCACCAATAATAATGAGACTGGCACCAGCAATAAGCTCAGTGCTAATCTAATGAGGGCTTGTTTCATTCCTGCATTGATATTACAGCAGCTGCTAAGCACCCGATGTTTAGGACATACAAACAAGAGGTGTGTCTCCAACCAGTTGAAAGATAATTACCCCCACAATATGGCCTTGATAGCACACACAGGCAGCAACGTCTTATTTTACTGTGAGATTTCCTAGAGATAGAATATCTTGTCAAGATTACAAAATTAATGAGGTCATCTGCCTAAACTAAGCTTGAAAAAGGCTCAATTAGTTATTATTGTTGCTGCTAAGGTTTTGTTGTTGCTGTTTTGCTTTTTTTTTCCCGCTAGTCATCCATGTGGATAAGAACATACATGTGATTTACGAACTTGTGTATATAAGGACCATGTGATGTCACTTCCTTCACTTAGTTCCCGGGGTGAATGCAATTATGAACAGATGGGCAAATGACATGATTCCAGTGCTAATGAACTTCCCTACTGAGGAAGAGGACAGTGCATTACCCTTTTGTACTTCAGACTCTTAATTATCACTTTTTTTTCCAGTGTGAATATTACACATGAAAACATCTTTGAATTTAAGTCATGTTGATGGAGCATTATGGACATCATTAACTGCCTCTGTTTTGATTGGGAAGCAACAAATGCTTATGAATACTGTGGAATAAGACATCTAGCACAGGCAGAATTGTTTCCCTGGATTCTAAACTAATCATCTACAAGGGAGTGGATATCTTAGTAAACATGCCATTTGTTTGTTAAGGAACAAATGCCAAAAAGATCCTTTCATTCTCTATTTTTACAAGAGAAGGAAGGGGAAAAGACATGGCTAAAAAAAATCTGCTCAAGGTGGGGAAGTCTCGTGCATGCTTTAGTGCATGTGTTAAAAGCCAGCTGATCCCTTAATTTAACCATAGCTATCATCCAGTACTGTTATCATTCGAAATTATTCATAATGCACTGATAATTTCTTTCACCAATTCTAAAATCTTTTCCTGCCAAGATATCATAATTACCCTGTCAAGAAAATCGAGTCATTCCCACAGCAGTCTGAGAGAGGTGTTACAAAACCTGGGTCACATCCTCATCCTAAAACTCCAATGGGTAGAGGGTTCTATAAATATAGGTCTATTCATGAGCATCACTCATACACCTCAGTAAATCAAACCTGTGGGTCTATTTTAGACACTCAAGATAGGAAATCAATTTGTGAACTGGCCTGGACTGCCTATATTAAAGTCAACTTCAGATCTAGAGCTTTGAGTATTTGAACGCTGGGATGGAGTTCTGTGTCCTTGTATAACAGTGACATGCTGAACCTTATGTCCCCCAGATTTAGGATTGCCATTTATCAAATATAAATAGAGGACACTGTATTTATTGTACATGTTACAACATATTACAATTACTGCACATTTTTTATTTTTCAAGTTATGTGCTATGGAACTATAATAATAATGTAAGCCATGTGTTTGTTTTCCATTTTTGTCATAACAAAGTACAGTTGGCCCTCTGTATCCAAGATTTCCCTATCCACAGATTGAATCAAGTGTGGATCAAAAATGTTTGAGGAAAAAAAAATAAAACATAACCATACAACAATAAAAAATAATACAAATGAATACAAAATAATACAAATAATACAAATAAAAAATAATACAAAAAATAATACAAATAAAACTAATATAGTATAACAACTATTTGCATAGCATTTACATTGTGTTACGTATTATAAGTAATCCAGAGATGATTTAAAGTATATGGGAGGATGTGTGTAGATTATATACATATATCATACCATTTTATATCAGGGACTTGAGCATCCATGGATTTTGGTATCCATGAGGGTCCTGGAACCAATACCCCACAGACACTAAGGAATGATTTTACCACAAATTAAATGGCTTGAAACAACATATACTAATGATTATATGAGTGACTTCAAACAACATATACTTTCAAGTTCCTTCTGTAGGTTCTGGGGGGAAATGTTTCCTTGCCTTTTTCAGCTTCTAGAGGCCATCTGCATTTCTTGACTTGTGGCTCCTCCCTTAGTCTTCAAATCCAGCTGTGTGGCATCTTCAGGTCTGTCTCTGGCACTGACCTTCCTGCCTTTCTCATATGAAGACTGTGTGGTTACATTAGGCCCACCTGCAGAATCCACGTTAGTTTTCTCATTTCAAAACTCTTAACTCTCACATCTGCAAAGTCCCTTTTGTTATTAATATAAGGTAAAATATTAACAGACTTTGGAAGTCAGGATGTAGTAATCTTGGAGGACCATTATTCTACCTATCACAGGCATTTATTGACAAATTCAATCTATAATTATTCATTTTATTTATAATTACTAAACACCACTTTTTTTTTTTCAGACAATGGACTTGATCTGGAGAAACATAAATAATCCATAGAATCTGTGCTCTAAAAAATCTCAGTGGAAGAGACAAAAAAGCTGACAATTAAGTTGCAGACAAATAGAGCTGGCAGTCATGTGCTAACATTGGAGGCACCTAACTCAATCTGAAAGATGGAGAGTTGAAAGAAATGCCACCGGATGAGGGACTAGTCTTGGGCAGGTGATTCTCTTAAGCGAGAGCAGCACGTGCAAAGGCAAGGAGTCAAGTCTCTAAAGAAAGTAATTAGATACTGACATATACACTAGGGAGGGATAAATGGTGATCAGTGAAGCTGAAGCTGAAGGCAAAGCCCTAGGTCATAGAGGATTTGATATAACATACTAAGGAGAAGGCACTGCAAGCATTGAGACAGTCGAACCAGAGAATTACATGGGCAAGTGTGCTTCTGAGGAAAGTGGATATTGTTGTATAAGAGCAAGTCAGCCTGATCTACTAGGATATCAATGATGTAAATATTGCTATGGATCACATATGAGGTTGGCATTGCTTTAGGCGGTGGTAATGAGTATGGAGAGAACAAGGTGGGTTTCAGTGAGGCAGGCATAATCATATTGCAGGAGCAATTGAGTATAAAGATTAAAAGCCTTGAATAAAAGTTTTCCATATTGTTTGCTTCAGTAAAAACAGTTGCCATTCACTGAAATGTGAAATATAGAAGGAACGAATGGATTGTGGTGTAAAGATGATGGTTTCATTTTTTGATATTTTAGAATTAAAGTGCTAGAAGGATTATAAATTGAGCTGTTTTGTAGGCAATTGAATTTATGGTGTCTAAAGCTCATTGTAGAAGTCAGGATATAGATTTGAAATTTATCTAAATACAGATAACAGAAGCCATGATCACAGATGAGATATTCCAAAAAACATCTTTACGGTAAGGAGTCAAGAAGAATGAATTAAGGAATATAATGAAAATTAATTGTTTAAAGGATAGAGAGGGGGGAATTCATAAGGCAGATTGAAAAAAGACTGGACAGAGAGGCAGACGGAAAACAAATAGAAACTAAGGCATGAAAGCCTTAGTTTTAAGGACTATAGAGTGGTCAAAATCAAAGTATGATAATAGCTAATAAATATCTAATGTGATTTAGAAATTAGAGGCCATTACTGACCTTGCCAATAGTAAGACCTATTTACAATGCATATAATATAATTGAGATGGTATAAAAATAGAGGATATTACATATATTCCTTATGCACACATGCAAAGTATTGGCCTCTAAATGAAGTAATTGCTTATTTCTTCTTTATCTGACACTTTGCCTGATCCTCCAGTTTTAGCTTTGTGTTACATTTATCAAGTGGTTCAGTGCACACAGGTTTAACTGAGCTGTTTCCTCACTTTCTCTGTCATTTCAGGTTATGGTCAATTATTCCCTCATTTCTGGAAATCATAGGTGTATCTGCTACGTGGAAGAACATGAAAAATATGATACTCTTGTTTCTTTTGAAAATATTCATTTTAGTTGAAAGCACTTAGACTCATGCAAAACATGAAGTTTCAGTGAAAATGTTATCACTGTCTTTTGACTCAAGGATTTTCCAAAGCTACAATATTAGGATCTTTTATGCTAAATTATTAGCATAAAATTATGCTAATTTTATACTCTCCTCTTTAGAATGAAAATTTTAAAAAATAAGAAGTAATTATTTTTAAGGAAGGAATATGTGTAGATATTCCTTAACTCAATCTAGATCTATTTTTCTTTAGAGTCAGAAAAATTATAATGTTATGACATTTCCCAAGAAATTGCTCTGTGTGAGCATTACCATTCAAAATTTACTCACCGATACAGGTAAAACATATTCTGTACTTAGAAAACATTGGCTCAAATTTCCATAGCAACACAGAAGGAAAAGAAAAGAAAATAGAAAAAGAGAAACAAAATTTAGATGATTTTATTTTCAATCCATAATCTGATGTGTAAGAATTGGAAATCAGTCTTAAGATTCAATGCATTATTAAGCATTTAAATCATAATAGAAAAATGAAAAATGGCATGTGAAAATTGTCAAACTCTTTTCCTAAAAAAATAATTTATATAGTCATCCAGATAACTTACATATATATCTCTTAACTTTCTTTTTAAATATAAGATATGCCTCAGTAAAATAAATCCAACATTTGAACTCTGGAATGGCATTATAGTATGTAAGTTGACTTCTTTCTTTAAGTTTGCAGGTGTATAATGCTTCTTTTTGACAAATGTAATGTTCAATGCTTTAAAAATACTCTTTCAATTATCATAATTCCCCACGAGATAGGCACAATATTATATCCATTATGAGTATAATAATTATAATAAATGAGTTTCTCAAATGGAGGAACTGAGGCATAGAAAAATGAAGTAATTTTCCCAAAGTAAGATAGGTGGTCAATTTTGAAAGTTATTTGTGATAGTCTAAGACCCTGCTTGAGCCATACTTACTAGAGTGCAAAGTCACTGTGAGTTAAGAGGTTAGTTTGTGTGAATGCAAGTTTCTTAATGAGTTCTCCTTAGCCTGTATCTGATTGTGGACACAACCCACTACCAAGCAAGAGAAGCCTTGCTAACTCCAGTGCTCTCCCATCTGTCTCCACCACCTATAGAAGCCAGGCTAAGGATATTGCTCTGGCTAGGACAAGGGTGGTAGGAAAGCTGGTAATGCTCTTTCTCACTCTCATATATGAATCAAATTTCCTATTGCCTTCTGTCTCCTATTTATTTATTTATTTATTGGATTCAAATTGATGAGATCCAGGATGTGAGGTAGACTTTCTGTGAATGTGTGCATGTATGTGGGTGGTGTGGGCATGGGAGCGGAAGTGGGTGGGAATGCAATGGCAAATAGATTCTAGTGGAACTTATTTTGAGGTAACTAACGTGATAAGTAGGTGACATTTTATGATGTTTAATCCAATTTTCTAGAGACCTCAGCATTGAGACTTGGGCCCAAACCTTGTTAACCAAATGTTAATATTTCTCTCTTTTGGCATACACATGTATCTTTCAGGGATCTTTCAAAGTCATTGGGAAGAATTTACCTGTGATTCCTGATATGGTACAGTTTTAAGCATCTCTTGGATATTGAAGTCAAATATTACTTAAAAGTATTCAAATAGTACCCCAAATTCTAAACTATACTTAGGAACTATTAAAAGCATAATTTTCATTCAAAGTGCCTATCAGAAATCCATTGTTTTTTCAACAGAAATTCTAGGGCTTACATCATCATAGACAATTTCCTCTTGTATTTTTGAAACTCTCCTCTCCCATTGGGGCTTTCCACTCAGAAATGTCTTATTCTCACAAAATTATTTTTATATTGAGATTGATGCTTTATCATTGACAAAATTTCCTTTAATATATCACTTTCTATTAAAAAATAAAAGCAAAATAAAACTTGAATCCATTTGAGCTTTTTGGATCATTACTATTGTCCCTTAGAGGTAGTATTATGGGGAGCTAGTGTCTTTTTAGCAGCCTGCTTAGTAAACAAGTGAACACTATGCAGCTAGCATAGAGGATTGTCTTCATGAAGTGTATGAATTAGCTACAATCCTACTAGAACCTCAGATATCTTGTCAGTATTTATATTAGCTGGCTAATGAGTGGATGGGGACCATTAGCTCTAATAAGCTGAAGAAGAAAAAGCACTTCAATAGGCCACCATAATAAATCCTGATTTCTAGTCTCTTCCCTCTTTAGATAGTTTAATCAACAGAATCATTATAGAATAGGGTCCCTTTATGCTTTTCTCAACATAATAAAATACATCTATCTTTTATTATGTTATTTGAAATATAATAGAAAGAGCAGTCTGAGGGCTGTTCCAAACTGCATATTTATATAAAATGCGTTATTTTTTCATGAAAAGAAATTAGAGAGGTAACACTAAAAATATGCTAGGTATTATTAAAATTACTATCTATATTTTAAGAGGATTTGCATTTTGAATTGCCCATATTACTTATTGATCTTAGGATAACTGCACTTTGAAGTCTTTAGATATGACTATACATATTTATGTCCAGTTCATGTCCAGCAATCTGACATTTATAAAATAATAGCAGATAAATACATCCTGGCAAAAGACAGATACCTAGGAAAGAATCTGTTAAAAAAAAAAGAAAAAGAAAAAGAAAAAGAAGAAAAGAAAAGAAAAAGGAGAGAGGAGATGCATACAAACACCAGTAGTTAAAGCCAGTATTATTTAGTTTAAGTTAATGTTTTACATTTGGGTCTTTATAACTGGAATTGAATTTTTGGCACATCTTATATAATTATTTTCTGGCTCTTAGTATGATACGATGAACATGAAACAGACATCTAAATCAGGAACTACGCACATGTTGCATATATAATGTTTTCCCTGTGCTTCCTAAATATCTGGAATAAAATGTATAATGCAAACATAAATTTCTATAAATCTGTTCTTTTTAAATATTAAAGGTTGAAATAATCAGGAGTAATTTTTTTTCATGGGAGAAACCATGTTTTATTAAATTTTGTATTACTCGCACCTATTACAGTAAATGATTATAGATGATAAGCTCTATAAAAACTAATGAAAAAAATAAATGATATAAAATAAAATTGCTCTTCAATATTTATCACTGTCTTTATCGTGTACCACTTATGCATGTGTTCAACATGTTCCTAAGAATCATGAGCAACCAAGATTAATTACATTTACAAACCCAAGTTATTTTCCTTAAATGAGATAAATAACTAAACGAAAAACTTATTTGTTCCTTCATTCATAAAACAAATATTTAGGAACAGCTTTTATATGCTGAGAGCTGTTCCTGTTCAAGTTTCTGGGAACGCAGAACAAAATGTCTACCCCTCAGGAAAATTATATTGTAGAAAAGAGAGAAAGAAGATGAAGAAATGCATCAATTAATATATAAATTGAATGCAGAGAGTAGGGAGAGATATATTTTATATAATGTAGTCTACAAATGCCTTATCAATAAAGTTATATATGAAGAGATACTTGTGGTTAAATATAGTAACTTATAGTACCTGTATGTATAAGCCATGTATATGTCTGTGGAAATGATTTTTAGGAAGAGGGAATATCAGATGTAAAGCTTTGGAGCAGGAGTATGCTTGGTTTGTCAATAGACTACAAAGAAGGATGACAATGTGGGTGATATATTAGTAGAAAAATATGTTCAACATCATTAATCTTCAGGGAAATGCAAACCAAAACCACAATGTTAGAATGGCTCTCACACCTGTTGGAATGGCTATAACAGAAAAAACAAAAGATAATAAGTGTTCATGAGAATGTGGAGAAAAAGTAACCCTGTAGAAATATCAGCTTTTCCTGAGCTAATTGATCACTTTAGTAAACTCCAAAAGAGCTACTCTCTTTTTTTGTTTGTTTATTTAGACAGAAAAGTTGATAGTAAAGGTCCTATTGGAAAACAAACATACAATAATAATTTATAAAATAAGAGCTAAGAGGAGCACTATCCCTACCATATATTAAAATACATTATAAAGTATTATTATATTTGTGTGGTAATGACATGTGAAGACAGGTCAGTAGTATAGGATACAGATATAATAAATAGACCCAAGTATATATGAGGAGGGCATCTCAAATCACTTGGATAAAATAAATGTTTTAATAAATGCTGCTGGGGAAACTGAGTAGTCACTGGAAAAAGATAAATTTAGATTTGTACCTCCCAGCAAGCATAAATTCTAAGTGGATCAGAGATCTAATTGCTAAAAATGGTATGCAATACTAGAATTATGGAATATAGAGTAAATTTTTCTAAATTTGACTCAGTATCTAGATGCAATTAAGGATAAAGATTGATATGTTTCAATACATTAACATAGCTTTTGCATGGCCAAAAATGTAGCATATAAACACATTTAAAAGGCAAATGAAAATCAGGGAAAAATATTACAGATAAAAATCTCAAACTTGAAGAATTTTAGGGTGAAACATCCAAATACTGAATAGAAAAAATGAACAAATAATCTGTAAGAAAAACAGTATTAAAATGACCCCAAAATGCTAGAAAAGATGTTAACCCCACTCGTATAAGAGAAATGCAAAAATTAAAACTTCTCTGAATATCATCGAATTGGCAAAAATGCAAAGGCTTAAGAAAGAATTCTGTTGGTAAGACTAGTGGGAAACAGGAACTCTCAAATTTTGCAAATGGTATGGTGAATGGGAGCTACTCTTGTGGAGTGGAAATTGGCAATATCTAGCAAAGTTATGTTGATGTTTTTCTTGAAATTAACAAACCCACTACTAGAAATTTACTCTGAAGTTTCACCTGCAATGATATGAAAATACTTATGCACAAGGTTATTCATTGCAATGTTTTGTAATGGCAAAATATTGCAAACAACATAAATGCACATACATAAGATACTAGTTAAATTAATTATGGTATGTACACCATGGAGTACTAGTTATTAAAAAGATCTTTTTGGCTAGATATAAAATTATTTCCAGGATATATTTTTCAGGAAGAAAAGCTAAGTGTGCAGAATATTGGTAACCTGCTATATTTACATAAGAAAAAGAGACAAAATATATAATCAACCTACTTCTTGGAAAACATAGGAAGAATACATTATAAACTCTTGAGATTTGGAATAGGAATAGTTGCAAGGAATTAGGAAACAATCATGATTTTTTTGAGTATATCTTTTTTTTTTATTTCAGCTTATTATGGGGGTACAAAAGTTCTGGTTAGATATATTGCCCATGTCCCTCCCATTCCCCCGAGTCTGAGCATCAAGTGTGTCCATTCCCCAGACAGTGCACATCGCACTCTTCTTGTAGGTATACACCCATCCCCTCCCCCACCCCCATCCCCCCAAGTCAGAACTTCAAGCGTGCCCATTTCCCAGACAGTGCACATTGCACTCATCATGTAGGTATACACCCATCCCCCTCCCCCCACCCCCCACCTCTGTCCAATACACAATTGGTGTTATTCCCAAATGTGCTTGAGTATATCTTTTTCTACAGTTTTACTTTTGAAATCACTTTAACATTTGACATACTCAAGAATAAATAAAGCTTTTTTTAATTTGGGGCCAAAAAGTCCTAAAATATAATGTAAACCAATCAACCAAGCTGTATTTCAAATTTAGAAAAAATTAGTATTTTAGGTAAAATGTACTTTTATTAGAAAATAAAAAAATGTTCAAGGAATGATGGGATGTGACCGAAAGACCAAAGAGCCAGACTGAAGGTGGTTCTATTGGCCATATATTAGATGATTTGGGGATTAAAATAGATAATGATATTAATGGATGGTATGGTCTGAATGTTTTTGTATCTCCCTAAATTCATGTTGAAATCCTAACCCCCAAGGTGATGGTATTAGGAGGTGTGAGCTTTGGGAGATGATTAGGTCATGAGGGTAGAACCCTAAAGAATGGCATTAGTGTCCTTACAATAGAATATAACAGAGGCCTGAGAGAGACACCTTTCCCCTTCCACCATGTGAGGACACAGCCAGCAGGTGCCAGCTATGAACCAGAAAGTGGTCCCCCACTAGACACCTAATTTGCTAGCACCTTAATCTTGGACTTCCAGGCTCCAGAACTGTGAGAAATAAATTTCTGATGTTTATAAGCCACCCAGTCCATGGAAGGAAATGATGAAGACAATGGATTATAACTCATTGAATAAATATGGCATCTATGGGTTTTCAGTGATGTGAATTACTAAGTATGAAAGTGCTTAGGGCAGAAGGAAAAGTACTTATGTATGGTATAAGACCATCTAAAATGCAGCGGGAATGATGGAATTAAAAAATCATTTAACAAACATCATAGTAATAATTGATTCTGGTAGGGATAATAAGTGGGTAGGAATAATAAATGTTATCCACTTACTACTTATTAACTACTGGTTGAACATTTAATAAGGGATAGGCCATATATATATATACTCTCAAAATGTCTCCCTCCAAATTGTTATTAAGTACAAAAGGAAAAATATAAACTTTACCATGGAGAAATCCATTGAGTTAACTTAACCAGATAATCAGAGTCATTTATTTCTAGCAGTGGAACAAAGCAAGATCACTTGCATCACCTCAACTTAATCAAAATGAAATGTAAGTTAAACATAAATTAGGAGAAATCCTCCAAAATAACTGGTCTGTAGTCTTTAAATTTATTAAGGTCATGCTGGATAAAGAATAACTAAGAAACAGTTATAGATTTTGAAAAGACTAAATAGATATTAAAATTAACCTCAACATGTAATTTGTAGATTGGATTATGGACTATTATTTTTCTTTTTTTTTTTTGGTAAAAGATATTACTGAGGCAATTAACATTTAGGTCTATAAATTAGATGATGAAATTGTACCAATTATACAGTAGTAATATTGTACAATTAAGCTATTAAACAAGTATAATAGTTATATAAGTAAATGTTTTTGCTTTTAGGAAATACCCAGAGGCATCATGTCTATAGCTTACTCTCAAATGGTTTAGAAAAATATAAAATGTACTCACACATGGAGAAAATTATAAAATGAAATATGATAAATGTTAATAATTGGGGAATCTGAGTTAAAGGCATACAGGAGTTTTATGTATTTTGCAACATTTCTGTATAAAAATGGAAATATGATAAAAATTATGAACTATAAATAAATATTTAACTCTTGACAGCTAACTTAAGGATAGACAGCATAGCTTAAAGTTAATGGGAATGTACTCTGGAACTAAATTGCTCTAGAGATACAATATCAGCTCGGCCATTTATTAGTTGTAATGTCTTGGGCAAGTTATTTCACAAGTGTTGTCTCATGTTCCTTGTCTTTAAAACAGAAGTGCTTTAAATGGGGATACTTTGAAGATTATGAAGATTAATTGAATATATATACCACAGAAAGAGGCTGCAACATAATTAAATAAAATAAAATTTATTAATTTTTATATCTATACTGAATCAAAGGACAAAGTATTCAATACACTTAATATATATTGTCAATGTGGACAAAATAGGAACAATGGTATAACATGTTGAGAAATGAATTCCTATTGAAGATAGAGCATACTGTGTTAATTTGAAAAGTAAGAACAAAAATAACGAGAACAAAGACAAATTAAGTAATAGCAACTCAGAGCTATGAAACCATCTGGTTGAATCAAGACCCATCATAAGTGTAATATGAATTAAACATCAGCATTTCTTAATTTTACGATTAAAAAACTATATATCTCAAACCCACAGCCAACATCATTCTGAATGGGGAAAAATTGAAAACATTCCCACTTCGAACTGGGACCAGACAAGGTTGCCCACTGTCTCCATTACTTTTCAACATAGTACTGGAAGTCCTTGCGAGAGCTATCAGGCAAGAGAGCAGAATCAAGGGAGTCCAAATAGGGAAAGAAGAGATCAAACTCTCACTCTTTGCTGATGATATGATGTTATACCTGGAAAACCCCAAGAATTCAACCAAGCGACTCCT
>CM052441.1:19113215-19135512 GCA_028533085.1 Varecia variegata | reverse complement strand
AATTGGGTGTCGGACAGAGGTGGGGGGAGGGGATGGGTGTATATCTACATGATGAGAGCGAAGCGAACTGTCAGTGGAATGGACATACTTGAAGATCTGACTCGGGGTGTTGGGGGTGGGGGAGGGGACGGGTGTTTACCTACATGATGAGAGCGATGTGCACTGTTGGGGGAATGGACACCCTTGAGGCTCAGTCTCGCGGGGTTGGGAGGGGCATGGGCAATATACTTAACCGGAACGGTTGTACCCCCGTAATAAGCTATAATAAATAAAATAAAAAAAAAACTATATATCTATCTAAATTTGTACCATAGTTTTAACACTAAAATATAAGGAATGGATCTCTAAGAAAAATAGATTAAAGTAGACAGATGAAATTTTTTCAAGGGTAAAATATGAACATAAAACCACAATATATATTGAAAATGTCATATAAAAGCTGAAAGAGAAGTTCTGGAAGATAAGCATGAAATCTGTGCACTGTGCTGTTTACTATATATGTTTCAGAGGTGTTTAGTCTGAATGTAATTTGTTTATGGATGTTTAGAAACTCTGTATAGTTGTATCAATTTAGAAACATGTGTGTGTGCTTGTGTGTGCTTGTGTGTGTGTGTGTGTGTGTGTGTGTGTGGGTGTGTGTGCTGTTTCTGTTTTGCTTTTATATGAAATCAACAAAATAGATAAATAGATGCCAGACATTAAAATGAAACATTAGCTACAGTAGGGGAAAGTTTAAGCAAAGATGAAAGGAATACTTTTGTAACTCCATCACTTGAAAGGAAAGCAAGAAATAGGAAAGGTATGGAATGGTGAGAAGGATTCTGGGGAAAGTGCCCAAAGAGTATGTACTGGAATCTGATCTCTGAGAGCAGATCTCCAAGAGTTTGCAGTCTAGGGCAAGAGGCAAACATGTGGATGGCCGCACATCTGCATTCAATCAATTCTTTTTCATAAAATGCTCTGTTTCTCTGCTCCTTCTCTGAAATCACCTTCCAAGAGCCCTGAGGCTGTTGGAACATGTATGCTTTCTCTTTACAAACTTCTTCTCTTGGCATCAGGAGACCTGTCTCTGTTAATTTAACACAAAACCTAAAGTATACATAGAAAAAGTTTACCTCAACTTATCAAGGACTTAATATCAATCTGAAAATCTTGTCTTAAATTGCTGGATTTGCAGTCTGCCCTAGTCACTACCCTGCATAGCTATAAATAACTGAAAAGGTGAAAACTGCAATAAAATCTATCTGATCTCATTCATGCTGTATGGGACCTCTCTTACACTTTACATTTCCTGTCTTTATTCTCCCCTCCTTTATTTGGAATCTTCAACTTTTGATAGTTAGACCATGTTGAGTTTTCTTTTTCCTCTCTTATCTTCTAAATTTTTCCATTCCTGTGTTTCAAGTGGGCTCATGGCATTGATAATGCTGAAGTAATAAACTCCTTTTAAAGTAAAGGAGTAAAGAAGTTCTTTACTTTTCTTCTCTCTCCATTATAAGACAGTTATGATAGCCCCTATCTAATCCAAAACTGCTATTTTCATTAAGGTCATGGGTTCTAAAATGATTATGGGTCTTTATTCTTATCATTTCTAATTTCTCTACTCCTACAGATAGAGTCAGTATTTTTTCTTTTTTAATCTGTCTTGCTTGGGATTTTATTATCATACTTGTTCTGTTTCTCCCACTATCTTTTAAACTTCTCTGCTAGTTTTATATTTATAATTTTCCCATGACATTCCTTCCCTGATATCTTATCACTAGCTCTAACTTAACAAGATGATCCTTACTTAGTTTGTCTTTATCTTATTTTATGTTTTTTGGAAAGTTTTCAAAATATGCAGAAAGTCATTTACAATTTCTATATAAATATTTTGTTTGTTCTCTATGGCAAAATTCTATTTATGCCACAAATATTCTTGAGCATTATCCCCTCATCCCCATGTTCCAAATAGTGGTAGGTGCTTGTCATACAAAAAATGGAAAATATATTCCAGGATTGTTCTCCAAAAGAAAGTGAAAAAATGTGATGAGTGTTATTAGAGAGGTTTGAACAATAACTCCATGTGCAACAAAGAAATAATGATACACCATGTCTTTCAGCACAAAAGTTAGTAAAACCTTCACATACAATGTCAGAAAAATAGAGAAAGGAGAATATCCTTGAAAATGAGGGTACCGTGAACCAAATGTAGATGTATGACATAATACACAGCAGGTCACATCAAGAAAAATAAGGTATTTTCAGTGTTACTAGGAGGTACCATGAAAAGGGAAAAGAAGAGACGAAATGAGAATCCAAAGATAGAGTGCCCTCTAAGTATTTTGAAAGGGATCTCTACTATATTTTGGTGAGACATTGAGAGACTAAACAAAGTAGTGGCAAGATCATGTTCATATTTCAGAAATATTTCTATAACTTTAATAAAAATTAGCTAAAGAGAAATAAAATTGAAGAAGAGGAGGTCAATGTATAGACTATTGAAGCATTAAGGCACACTTGGTAAAACTATGAATTAAAGAAGTGGTCAGAACAATTAAGAGAAAGGGACAAATGTGACACCTACTAAGAGGATAGACTTGATAGAATTGAGGGATCAATTGGATGTGGGTGATGAGAAGTCAAATATGCTTTCCATGTTTTTGTATTTAGCAACTAGGTTGACAATTGCTCCAGTAAAGGTGAAGAAAACAGGAAGGGAGGTAGATAGGTTCTGGGGAGCAACAGTTCAGATTTGAGTTTACATGACCTTTAGCCTGTGGAATTGTCAATAAGGCAGCAACTATTGGCAGAGGTCTGAATTAGAGGTAAAGTTTGGGCATTTATTGCTGCACATTTGTTATAGGTGAAGGTTTCGTTATGGAAGACATTGTCCAGGCTGAGACTGGCATAGGAAGAACAACATGTGAAGACTGAGACAGTGACCTCTGAAACAGAGAATCATGAAAGTTGGATTCCTGAGACTTTTCTGAGAGATGACAGAAAACCAGAACTCAATGAGCCAGTGAGGTCAAGAAATAAAGGAATAAAGTATGTTTACTGAATTTGACAATTCTGAGGTTATTTATGAGACCATCAGCATAATTTTTAGTGCAGTAGAGGAAGCATAAGCCAGATTACAGGAGGTAGGAAGTAGAGAAATGGAGACAGAGATTACCTTTCAAGAAGCTTAGATTCAATAGAATAAAGAAATTGACAGTGTGCTACAGGGGGATAAAAGAGCAAGCAAGAGAAATTGTTAATAATGGCAATACTTGAATATGTTTCTAGACGGAAGGAAGTTTGCCAGACGGGAAAGAGAGAGTTTGAATATTGCAACTGCTGCTTCTACTAATAGTAGTAGTTACAAGAGTCCATTTGAGAGGACACCGAGCAAAGATATGAGAAGGAGGAGCATTGACTTAAATCAAGTAAACTAGCATGTGCTAACATGTTGCATATGTGTATGTTTTATAGGAAACTTCTGGAACAATGTCTAAATCCAAATAATGACTAATAGTAGACATTCAGACATCATAATTGGCAAAAGAGTCTTGGCAAGCAAGCCCTACAAACAACCTCAATTATTATTTATTACAACAATTCCAGACACTTAAATTTTGTTCCAGAAATCAGGGCCCTCCTAATCCTGCATTACTGTATCCATCTAACTTCCACTGAATAACTATTTTTTATTAATATAATCAAGTCAATTTAATTATTTCAGCCATTTTCCTCTGCATCCCAACATTATTTTTGTTTCTATGTCCTTGCACCTTTATCTTTGCTTCTCATCCTCTCCTCTTCCTGTTTATTGGGATTCCTCTCTCATTTTGCCAGCAAGTTCTGCAGCTTTTTCTAAATAAATTCAACTCTATTGTAGTAAATAATTAAGAATGTGTTCTATACAGTCATGCTTCTAAATTGTCTTATGTATTATTTTCAATTTACTGATGAAATCTTGTATTTCCTTTGAGCAGCAAGAGAGTCTTAAGCCTCTTTTCTCCAATGCTTGAGACAGTACATAGCTGAGTGCTAAAGATTTGCTACTCACTTAATAAGTTGGTTGTTTATGGAAAATGCAATACTCATATTCTGTAAGTGGATACCTATTTTGTCTGCTAATAAAGTGAAGCATTTCTTTACTTCATAGCTATATGGCTCACTCTATGACTTTTATCAACTCTTGGTACAAATATCTTCTTATTGTCTGTCATTTCCCCTGATCTCCCCACATGTAATCACATCTTCCCTGCAGATGCTGTTGAACTCCTCTATACTCCAGATTTTTCCCTACAGCATCATATGTATTTTATTTATTTATATTCTATACCCCAAATTAAATGTTAATTATAAGAAGGCCAAGATTTTATCTATTTAGTGATGTATCTTCAAATACCTAGAATGAAGCCTGATATGTAATAGAAACTCATTAAACAGAAATATATTTAAAAATCCATAATTAAGTTTATTGCTCCCTTTTACTTCTTTTAAAGCTCTAAATTATCTTTTTCTCATTTTTATCCTCTATATTCTATATTTTTACAAGGGGTCAAATCACCACCTCAATTTAATATATTTATATAAAATACTATTGTTCTTAAGTATTTCACCAATGCCCTAAACAACATTTGGGAAGATCTATTAATTCCAACAAATAGTATAAGACAAGTTTAAACTAGGAGTAAACTGGGAACACATTTTTGGAAACTGTTAATGAGCCTTGAAGAAAATTAGGAAGCAGTCTTAATTCTTTTGAGCCACTCTGGTTCTATTTAGTGTATTATAAGTTCAGTGGTTAAATAGTACCTTAGTGAAAGGAAACTGAAACAATTCTATTAGACTAATGGTAAAGGTTGATTTGATTTTTTTTTCTATAAAACTAAAAAAAAATAGGTCATAGTGATGGATTAGATCCAAACATAGTACCTTGGCTTGACATACAGGGAAAGTTCTGGAGCAGAATCTATAGTTGTAATATTAAACTTGTGACTATGCAGAGTATGAGTGATGAGACTTGTGGAAAAGTAGAAATAAAAGGAAATAACAAATGAGTGCTTAAGAAGAGCTAATCAGGAAAAAGGATCTTTCAAGAGTTTATAAGTTAAGAATTCTTTGATGGCAAAAAGTCAGACCTTCCACAGTCATTGAGCAAGTTGCAGCTGAGCATTAGCTTATGCCCTGTCTAGGGCTTGCACAGAAATGCACAAAGCTTTTCATAATGGAAAAGTAGCTTTGACTTGCATTAAGCTCAATGGAACTTGACTGATTTTCCCAGAAAACTGATAGTGTAGCACTCTGAATTGATGCTGGCACACTGCTCTGACTAGCTCTGTCTTTTCTTTGACTGGTCTTAGACAGATTTTGATAGTTTATTGAGGAATAAACACAGTGAGTCTTGAGACCTGGGTTCTGCCAAGGAACAGGAAACCTCACAACTCATGGGAAGTTGACCTTGAATTCTCCCACTTGAGCAATGAACTCTCAGGAATGTTCTGGGATTGTTTTGTATCGGTGACTTCACTTGGTGAGCAGGCAGGCATGTAGTCAGAGTCTCAGAAAAGGTCAGCATAATCAAAAGCGCCAGAGAGTATGACAACTCCCAGAGATTGGCAAATGGTGTTTCTTACACCCAATAGAAACTTACTCTGTGAAGACATTATCTGTAGTTGTGTACCTCTTCGAGGACTTTGGAAATTTGGTAGGCATCCATGACTGACTGAGACTACGCTATAATGTCTTCTGCTTCTGGCAGCTGTCTATGAAAAGAGAGGTTTCTATATCCTCTGCCACTAAATAAAATTTAAAGAAAATTATGTCACTCTGCAAGTTTGCATCTTTCCATCAGTAAATTCTTACCCCATTGTTGTATACTCATACACTCAGAAACATACAGCAAATTGAAGGCCAAGTCAAGTATACAAGTGTAATTTTGTTTTATTGAACTCCTAAGTACTTATCCTTCCCACACTACACTCCTTCCTATTCTTGTCATCTTCTCTAAATCTAAAAACTAGCAAATGAACACAAGCAACCTAAACTAAATTAAAATTTAAATAATTTATAGCTTCAAAAGGGAGCTAAAAATTTAATGTAATATTTTGTTGGCCCTATCTTTCTGAGGCATAAATGCCAGCCAAGGTGAAATTACTTGAAGGCCCATCAAGACCTATGTGCTCCTGATGGGTTAGAACCTTCCTCAGCCAGGCCTGTGACTGCTCATGCAGGAGTGAAGCAGGGGCATAGACAGACCTTTGGAAAACATACTGCACCTCCACTATCTCCTCGTCTTTGTCACTGCTTATAGCAGTGAAATGTCACAGAATCTGTTTTTTGAAAAGAATGCAATTAGACGTAATTAATAAAAATAATTAGAAAAGCTGAAAATATTTGGAAATTTAACAAATGAATTTTATAACAGATCTACAAAGTTTTAATTCACATACCATAAAATTTGTCCTTTAAAATATATTGAAAATTAAATTTTAAGTAACATATATATATATATATGTATATATATGACATAATAAGCACAACTAAAGCCTATTTAAAAACCAAATGGTAATGAAAACACAGCATATAAAAACTGGGGCAATAGATATAAAAAAAATGTTTAAAGGAAAATTTTATAATTTTAAAGACCTATATTAGTAAGAAAGAAATGTTTACTATTAGCTATCAAATTTTCACCTACAAATCTAGGAGAAGAAAAGCAAATTAAAGTCATGTAAGCATAAAAACACAAATAATGAATGTAAGAGCTCAAACTAATGACATGGAACAGACAAACATTACTGTAAGTTTACAAAGCTAAAAGTTATATCACTGAAAAAGTTAATAAAATAGATAAATGCCATGATGTACTGATTTGGAAAAAAAGAGAGAGAATGCAAATTACAAATATCATAAATGAAAGGTTTACTGTTAATCACACTATAGGTATTAATGAATATATGGCATTATTTTTAATACTTTCATGTCAACAAATCAATAACTGTGATGTTATTGGATGAATTCCCCCCCAAAAACAACCTACCAGAATGGACACAGGAAAAGTTTTTTTAAAAAATCTATGTAACTCTGTATCTGGTAAAGAAATTGAATTTATCCTTAGTCATTATAATATTTCCAACAAAGAAAATTCTAAACCCAGATGTTTTTTTCTGGTGAATTCTATCAACCATTAGAGAAAAACTAATACCAATCACACACAAACACTTCCAGAAAGTACAGGATAGGGAACATTTGAAATTTATTTTATGAGGCCAGCATTATTCAGACACAAAACCAGACAGAGGCATCACAAGAAAAATACACAACAATATGCTCATCAATACAATGCAACAAATTTTAATAAAGTATCAACAAATTGAATTTATCAATATATAAAAAGAAGATAAAACAACAAAATCATGTAGTATTTATCTCAAGAATGCAAAGTTGTTTTAACTTTCAAAAATCAATCAATATAATTCACTGCTTGAATAGAATTAAGGAGAAAAAACATACAATTTTTTTCAATAGATGAAGAAAATTTACCTGACAAAATTCAACAACAGTTTCTAATGAAAATTCTTAGCAAACCAGGAATAGATTATATTGTCACCAAACAGGGAAATGTGACCTCATCTTTCCTAATTTGGATGTCCTTTATTTGTTTCTCTTGCCTGATGGCTCTGACTAGGACTTCCAATATTATGTTGAACAGAAATAGTGACAGTGGGCACCCATGTCTTGTTCCAGTTCTTAGTGGGGAATGCTTTCAAATTTATCCCATTCATTATGATGTTGGCTGTGGTTTTGTTATTTACAGCTTTCTAATATTGTGAGGTATGTTCCTTCTATGCCTAGTTTGTTGAGGGTTTTTATTATGAATAGTTGTTGGATTTTATCAAATGCTTTTTCTGCATCTATTGAGATGATCCTATGGTCTTTATTTTTACTTCTGTTTATGTGGTGAATCACATTTATTGATTTGCATATGTTGAAACATCCTTGCATCCTTGGAATGTAACCCATTGATTATGGTGGATTATCTTTTTGATGTGCCATTGAATTCAGTTTGCTAATATTTTGTTGAGGATTTTTGCATCTATGTTCATGAGGGATATTGGTCTGTACTTTTCCTTTTTCATTGTGCCCTTTCCTGGATTTAGTGTCAAGATGACACCAGCTTCGTAGAATGAGTAAGGAGGGTTCCTTCTTTCTCAATGTTATGGAACAGTTCCAGTAGCATGAGTGCCAGTTCTTCTTAGCGGGTCGAGTAGAATTTGGCTGTGACTCCACCTGGGATGGGGATTTATTTTGTTAAGAGATTTTTATTACTGTTTCAATTTCACTACTCATTATTGGTCTGTCCAGGATTTCTATTACTTCCTGATTCAGCCTTGGAAGGTTGTGTGTTTCCAGGAATTTGTCCATGTCCTCTAGATTTTCTAGTTTATGTGTGTAGAGATTTTCATAGTATTCATGGGTGATATTTTTGGATTTCTGTGATGTCAGTTTTAATATCTCCTTTTTTTCATTTTTAATGGAGCTTATTTGGCTCCTTTTTATTCTATTTCTAGTTAATGTAGTTATTGGTCTATTGATTTTGTTTACCTTTTCAAAGAAGCAACTATTTATTTAATTGAACCTTTGTATTTTTTTTTTGTTTGTTTCCATTTTGTTTAGTTATGCTTTGAACTTTGTTATTTCTTTCTTTCTGCTAGCTTTGGGTTTCCTTTGTTCTTATTTTAATAGTTCCTTGAGATGTGACATTAGGTTGTTAATTGTGATCTTTCTGCCTACAGAATAGGAGAAAATATTTGCAAACTATACATACTACAAATGATTGATATCCAGAATCTACAAAGAACTCAAACAAATCAGCAAGAAAAAACAATAATCCCAATAAAAAGTGGGAAAAAAATGAATGGAGTTTTTTCAAAAGAAGATATACAAATAATCAAAAAACATGAAAAAATGCTCAACCTCACTAATCATCAGGGAAATCCAAATTAAAACCACGATGAGACACCGCCTTACCCCATTAGAATGGCCATTATTAAAAAGATAGAAAACACTAAATGTTGACATGGATAGGGTGAAAAAGGAACATTTATACACCGTTGTTGGGACTGTAAATTAGTACAACCTCTATGGAAATCTATATGGAGATTCCCCAAAGAATTAAAAGTAGACCTACCATTTGATACAGCAATTCCACAAATAGGTATCTACCCAAAGGAAAAGAAGTTTTTATATCAAAAAGATACCTGTACTTGAATATTTACTGCAGCACAATTCACAATTGCAAAGATGTGGAATCAACCTAAATGCCCATCAATTAATGCATGAATAAAGAATGTGGTGTGTGTGTATGTGTATATATATAAAAAATATAAATATTGTGTGTGTGTGTGTGTGTGTGTGTGTATATATATATATATACATACCATGGAACACACATATACATACCATGGAATACTACTCAGCCATAAATAGGAATTAAATAATGTCATTTTCAGCAACTTGGATGGAACATCATCCTAAGTAAAGTATCTCAGGGATGAAAAAGCAAACACCACATGTTCTCACTTATAAGTAGGAGCTAAACATGGTCATAAAGTGGTATAAAAGACATTGAAAACTAAGAATGTGAAGAGTGGGAAGGGAGTATGGGATAAAACTTGCCCATTGGGTACAATGTACACTATTCTGAAGGGCACACTAAAAGCCCTGACTTCAGCATTATACAATTTATCCATATAACAAGACCACCTGTACTCCCTAATATTTTGAAATCAAAATTAGTAAAAATAAATAAATAAATAAAAACTAGGAATAGAAGAATATTCTCTGAATTTAATAAAGGGCATCTATAAAACAACATGAAAAACAAAACCTAATGCTAACATCATACTTAATGGTAATGTATTGGATAGTTTTCTTTAAAAATTGGGAGTAAGGCAAGGATATTAACTCTATTTTCATTTACGAGGGTACTGGAAGTTCTAGCTTATACCATAGAGCAAGAAAAAGAAGTTAGAGATATAGAGACTGAAAAAAAACTGTCTTTTTCATAGGTGGTATGATATTATACATAGAAAATTATAAAGAACCTACAAAAATTACTAGAACTAATAAAATAATTAATCCAAGTTACAGAAAACCAGGTAATTATATAAGAAATACTCAAAGAAATTCTAAACATCAAAATAAAAGGTCCATATTCACCAATATAAAAACACTAGAAACTATAAAACTCTCAGGGCTTATAAAACAGTAACACAACAGAGAATATAAAGCAACTATATAACAATAAGATGACTGGAACAGTATCTTACATATCGATATTAACATTGAATGTAAATGTTCTAAATGCTCCACGTAAGAGATATAGATTGGCAAAATGAATAAAAAAATCAAAATCCAAATATCTGGTGCATTCAAGAAACTTACTTAACTTCTAAATATTCTTACAGACTCAAGGTAAAGGGATGGGAAAAAAATATTCCATGCAAACTAAAACCAAAAGTGAGCAGGAATAACTATTTTTATATAAGATAAACTAGTCTTCAAATCAACAACCATTAAAAAAGTACAAAGAAAATCATCATATACTGATAGAGATATCAATTCAACAAGACGATATAACAATCCTAAATATGTATGCAACAAACATCAGAGATCACAGATTCATAAAACAAATACTACTAGAACTAAGAAAAGAGACACAGAAACACAAAAATAGTGGGGGAATTCAACACTCCATTGACATCACTAGATACATCATCAAGGCAGAAAGTCCACAAAGAAACAGTAAACTTAAACAGGACTCCAGAGCAGGTGGACCTAACAGATATTTACAGAACATTTTATGCCAAAACTGCAGAATGTACGTTCTTCTCATCAATACATGAAACATTCTACAAGATAGATCATATCATAGGCCACAAAACAAGTCTCAATAAATTTTTGAAGATAAAAATCATATCAAGTATCTTTTCAGACCATAGTGGAATAAACCAAGAAATCAATTCAAGAGGAACTCTCACAACTGTACAATTACATGGAAATTAAACAACCTGCTCTGAAATGATCTTTGAGTTAACAATGATATCAAGGTGGAAATTTAAAAAATTTTCAAAATGAATGATGAGAGGAACACAAGTTATCAAAATTTCTGGGGTACAGAAAAAGCAGTAATAAGAGGGAAGTTTATAACAATAAATGCCTAGACCAAAAAGAAAGAAAGATCAAAAATTAATGTCATACCTCAAGGAATTATGAAAGCAGAAACAAACCAAATCAAACCTAGCATAAGAAAAGAATTAACAAAGATCAGACCAGAACTAAATGAAATTGAAACAAACGAACAAAAAAACTCACAAAGGAGCAACTAAACAAAAATTGATTATTTGAAAATATAAAGAAAATCAATAGATAACTAGCCAGATTAAGAAAAGAAGAGAGAGGATTCAAATAAGCTAAATATGAAGAGAAAATGGAGACATTACAATTAATACCACAGAAATACAAAATATCATCTGAGACTACTATGAATACCTCTATGCACACAAACTAAAATTATCTAGAGAAAATGGATATATTCCTTGAAACATATAATGCCCACCTTCCCAAGCTAAAATCAGGAGGAAATAGAAATCTTGAACAGACCAATGACAAGTAATGACATTAAATCAATTACAAGCAATCTCCCATCATCAATAACAACAACAAAAAGTCCAGGGACAGGCGGATTCACAGATGATTTCTACCAGAAGTTCAAGAAAAACTGATACCAATATTACTGAAACTATTCCAAAAGATTGAGAAGTGGGGAATCCTAATTAACTCATTCTGTAAAGCCAGTATCACCAAGATACCAAAGCCAGGAAAAGGCACAACAAAAAATGGAAACTACAGGCTCATATCCCTGATGAAAACAGATGTAAAAATCCTTAAGAAAGTGCTAACAAACTGAATTCAGAAGCACATCAAAAATACAACTCACGATCAAAAAGGTTTCTTCCCAGGGGTTCTAGGATGGTTCCATATTCATAAATCAATAAATGTGATTCACCATATAAACAGAATGAAAAACAAAGCCATATGATCATTTCAATAGAAGCAGAGAAAGTATTTGGTAAAATCCAGCATCCTTTAATGATAAAAATCCTCAATAAATTAGTCATAGAACAAATGTACCCCAAAATAATAAAAGCCATATATAAGAAATCCATAGCCAATTTCATACTGAATCAGGAAAAGTTGAAAGCATTCCCCCTAAGAACTAGAATAAGACAAAGATGTCCACTTTCACCACTTCTTTCAACATAGTACTGGAAGTCTTAGCCAGAGCACTCAACCAAGAAAATGAAATAAAGAACATCTAAGTTAGAATAGAGGAAGTCAAACTATCTTTGTTTGCTGACAGTATGATCTTATAGCTAGAAAGCCCTAAAGATTTCACCAAAAGACTCCTCAAATTGATAAATAAATTCATCAAAATCTCAGGTTATAAAATTAATGTACAAAAATCAGTAGCATTTCTATATATTACTAATGGTCAATGTGAGAGTCAAATAAAGCACTCAATGCCATTAAAAATAGCTGCAGAGAAAATAAAATACTTGAGAATATGCTTAACAAAAGGGGTGAGGGTTCTCTTCAAGGAGAACTACAAAATACTGCTGAAAGAAATAGATAACACAAACAAATGGAAAAACATCCCATGCTCATAGATTGGTAAAATCAACATTGTTAAAATGTACATACAACCAACCAATCTTCAACAAAGCAGACAAAAAAAGGACATCCTATTTAACAAATTACTGGAAAAATTGGATAGCCATATGCAGGAAAAGGAAACTGGATACCTATCTCTCACTACATACAAAATTAACTCAAGATGGATTAAAAACTTAAATGTAAGGCATGAAACCATAAAAATTCTGGAAGAAAACCTAGGAAAAACTCTTCTGGACATTGTCCTAGGCAAAGAATTTATGACTAAAGCCCCCAGAGCAAATTTGACAACCACAAAAATAATTGCATCGGTTTTAAACTCAAAAACTTCTGCACAACCAAGAAAAAAAATAATCAACAGAGTAAATGACATCCTTCGGAATGAGAGAAAATATTCACAAACTATACCTCTGGGAAAAGAATAATATCCAGAATCTACAAAGATCTCAAACAAATGAGCACGAAAAAAAAACAAACAACCCCATTAAAAAGTGGGCAAAAGTCATGAGCAGAAGTTTTTCAAAAGAAGATAGATAAATGGCCAAAAACATATGTAGAGATGCTCAATGTCACTAATCATCAGGGAAATGCAAGTTAAAACCACAAGGAGATTCCACCTTACCTCTGTCAGAATGGCCATTATGAAAAAGTAAAAAATCAGTAGATGCTGGCATGGATGCCGAGAGAATGGAATGCTTACATGTTGGTGGGACTGAAAATCAGTACTACCTCTATGGAAAACAATATGGAGATTCCTCAAAGAAATATATGTAAACTTCCTATTTGACTCAGCAATCCCACTATTGGATACCTACCCAAAGGAAAATAAATCATTTTATCAAAAATACACCTGCACTCAAATATTTATTGCAGCACAGTTCACAATTGCAAAGATGTAGAACCAACCTAAGTGCCCATAAATTCATGAATGGATTAGGAAAATGTGGCATATATACCCCATGGTGCACTGCTCAGCCATAAAAAGGAATGAAATAATGTCTTCTGCAGCAACTTGGATGGAATTGGAGACCATTCTCCTAAGCGAAGTATCTCAGAATTGGAAAAACAAATATCGCATGCTTTCAGTTATAAGTGGTAGCTAAGCTGTAGGTATGCAGGGGCATACAGAGAGGTATAATGGACATTGGAGATTCAAAGGGGGAGGGTGGCAGGGGACTGAGGTATGGAAAATTACCTATTGGGTACAGTGTATACCGTTTGGGTGATGGGTATGCTAAAAACCCACACTTAACTCCTATACCATTCATCCATGTAACCAAAAACCACTGTGTCCCTAAATTTATTGAAATAAATACAAAAAAAAAAAAACAAAGAAAACCTAAAAGTTCACAGCTCAGCCTGAAGTTAATGGAATGCAAGTTTCCCGACTTAAGACGATTCCTCTTTCTATTGTTGCCTAAATCAATGGATTGCCCTGCTGTCTATCATAAGTTGCAGCCTAATTCTATAGATTGCCTTGTCCATTTTTAGTTTGTTCACATTGGTGTTCACTTACAAAATAAGTTGTTCCATAAAAGATTAAAAAGAGAAACCTCAAGAATGTATAGGTCATTCTCTGAGCAGACCCACCTTTGTTTCCTCCTAGGCTCCTGGCCCCTTCTTACAGGACATTATGTCTACAGGTAACTTGAGAGATTTTCTTGGGGACATACTTTAAGAGATTTCAATGTAATTATTTGTTTTAAATAGCTGCCTAAAATCCTTAAAGCTGATTCCTTTTAATACAATTCTAACAAGACCTTTAAACTTAATGTCTTTGCCAACTTTCTTTTTTTTTAATTACAGATATAGCCCCCCTTTTATTCCTTATTTACATATTTTTTTTCTTTAAAAGAATATAATGCCAACTTGCCAAACTCTTTTCTATTCCCTTTTATTCCATTATTTCCCCCAGCCCCCACCTTTTCTCAAGAAGGAGTGAGATTAATCATGCCATGGAACTACATCAAACAGCTTCTCTACATAATTATTTAACTGTTCTGTTTTGCCTTAGACCATCTTAGAATATGTCTCTGAATACTTTCTAATTAGTTATTTTTATACACTTATCTAGATATTTTTAGGTAGGAATATTTTAGAAAATTAAAATACAATTCAACCAGATTCTCTCTTTCAAATCACACATCTGTATTACATCACCATCAACCTACTCACACACATTTAAATGATATTTCAGCTAACTTAGACCTTTTGCCTTCAGCATTACAGCTCCCCATAGATTACTGTCTAATTTCACAGATAGTTAAGCCACACATTCAATCCTACACACCTTTAGCTAAATAGACATCAGTGGTTATCTATCTAGTAATTAGACTAAAGGGGCCTCAACCCCAACATTGATTAGTTTTCTTATTATTTCCCTCAGTATGTGGACGTGTTTGATCTTGTGTTTCTGGGCTTGATTTGCTGATAGAAAAGAGAACGATTTCTCCCTTTATAAAAAAAGACCCTGTTCAATTCTGCAGGTTGTTCAATGTATGCCTAAATGAGACATAAGCTTCGCTCATAGCCCAGGCTTTTTATTTAAACTTTCAATGATTTACCATATCATAGTACCTGACATTGTTTAGTGCACTTATGTTGTTTTTTCCCTTTTGCTGCAATGTCAAGTGATGACCTGGACAGCCAAAAGTCTTTAAAACTGTACATATTTAGTATCTTAGCACAGTGGTGGTGTTGAAAGCCATTGAAGCATTCGAGCAAATAATGCTTAGCACGGGAACAAAGGACTGCAAACAGGTAGGATTCTCTCACCTGGCATGAAATAACATAAATTGCCTGATAGGACCAGAGAGGGTGATTTCTGCTCTAAGGTTCACTTATCTCCCTTTTGAGCAAGAATAAAATTCATTTAAAAGTATCAGTAATTTCCCTAGAATTTTTTTTTTTTCTTTTAGCTTTAAACCAGACTAGACTTCTGGGTTGTCTGCCATGTTTCCATTTTTCCCAAACTTTTGCTTTAGTGTTTTTTATTGTCAACTAACGTCAAGAAAAATAAGTAGAAAAAAAGAGATAAAAAAGAATAGAATAACAACAACATAAAGAAAAAAACATATTTAGTATTTTAGGGGATGAGCAGCAAAAATCAGTCTGGTGATACACATAGTTAAGTAGGAACTAAGTTAGGCAAAAGTTGCCATGCCTTTTAGAAGGCACTGGAGGTGAGGAGTTGGAGAGAAGATAAAATATAGAGAAGATGAGAGGAGATGAGGCACACAGTTATGCTACACATGATAACATTTCATTCAAAGATGAACTTCGTCCACAACAGTGGTCCCATAAGATTATACTACTGTACTTTTATTGTACCGTTTCTATGTATCAATATGTTTAAATAACATAAATACTTAGCATTGTGTTACAATTGCTTACAGTATTCAGTACAGAAACATGCTGTACAGGTTTGTAGCCTAGGATCAGTAGGCCATACCATATAGCCTAGGTGTGTAGCAGTCTATAGCACCTGCACATGTATAAGTACACTCTATGATATTTGCACAATATGAAATTGCCTAAAGACACATTTCTCAGATGTATTCCTGTTGTCAGGTGACACATGACGGTATTTTAAGTTAAGGAATGCATGGATATATTTATGGACTCAGAAGTATGTGAAAGGAGGAAGTGAGGGTTCCTTGAGAGAAGAAGGGTCAAGGGTGGAAGAAAAGTGAGAGAGAGAATGAGAGAGTTAATAAAAACAATGTTAATAAATAACAGCTCTGCTTTACAAGATAAATTGTTGTGTTGCTTCTCTTGGGAAACAGCAGCTGCTCCTTCCTCTTTTAAATTTGACTTATATAGTGCTTTGTTAGCAAATTTAATTTACAACATTGCTAACATTACATTGTGGGGATGAATTCTCCTAATATACTCTAACTAATGGGCTCTCTTCTAGATAAGATTTAACATTTGCTTATCTAACTAATATAAAGATTGTTGTCCATTTAAAGTGAATATAAGTTGGTGCTTGGACTTCAGCCAATAAACAAATTTACCACTAACAACCCTACAACCCCACCCACCTTCAGAAAGCTTAACATATTCAGTTTCTAGCTTAGTACTAAACAATGGAAAATTCTGAGTTGAATATTGGTATAAAATATGAATCATGTGTGATATTTAAAAACAGCTTATCCTTGGTGCTAGAATATTTTGGGTCCTATGTTTAGGAATAGAAACTTTGTGTTCTCTGGTTACAGATTGAAGGAAATGGACTTTATGGAAATCAATATTCAAACTTAGAGCATACCTTCTCAAAAAGAAGTGTAAGAATTAATGACCATCTTCTTTCAGAAACTTAGTCTTGCCAACATTAGTGACAGCACTACTAACTCTCAGTAAAGTAAATCAATTCACAATATGAAATGTCTTTGCTCTAATCTTTAAGAGTCTGTCAATAAATTATTTATATGTGATTCTTTTATTCCAGATTATACCAGAATTATATCTTCAGTAGTAAAGTCATATGTAAAATAATTTGCAACAAAAATTATTCTAGACCTGAATAAAAGGAGTGGCAGATGTTTTTTTTTTTATTGCTCTCTATAGACTCTGCACCTTCTCTAACACCTTAATACCTTGAGTCCTTCTGGTAACTGCATTGCTTTCCAGACTTACCATATTTCCTTGCACATCCCAGTTAAGTGGATAATTACACACACACACACACACACACACACACACACTTATATACATGCATATACACACACACATAAATACCTATATACATCCAAGGTATACCCAAGAATACCTACATACTTATATCTATCCTTCTCTTCTATTTATCTCCTGGTCACAAAAAGAAACAAGCTGTGTTCAACACTCTCAGTCTAAATTATACAAAATTTTTAAAGGATAGTAAAGGCTGGGAAAGTTCAAGAATTTACATTTAACAACTGTCTCCAGAGTTTGAACACAATGACATAAATATAATAATTCTGCATCAAGGACCAATAGACTTTAGACTTTTCTCAGATTCTGTCTCATCTGTCTCTTCAAGAACCCTGATGATGTTTGTAGAAATTGTTTAAGATCTAAATACATGTAAATGTCTATTCTTTAGGGATGTGTCAAAGTCAACTATGTAAGTAAAATCTCTACTTATTCCAGAACGGTCTCTACTTATTCAGGGAAGTTTGAGAATTGCCTATAATAAATGCAAGTAATTTAGTTAGAAAGATAAATCGAATAAAATGGCCACAGGCACAGCAATTAAAGAAAGAGGAATAAAGAAAATAAAATAAGGAAGCTTATCAAACCAGATCGTTCATGTATCAGGAAAAAAGTAACATACTATTTGAATTTGGGGAGGTAGGTGGATATGAGGCATTTGGTAAAATCTTGAAAACCTTTACAAGGAGTTTTCCTCTTTACCCTTTTAAGGCACCTGACGTGTTTGTGGCACACTGTCTGTAAATGTTATAACCACCTTTAGATGGATGCTGATAGGCAATTTAGTGGCAAGGATGTATGTACAGATATTTTATTAATAAAATCAGTATTTCTATTCTGAAAATTTGGTTTACCTCTTTTCCTGCTATGAATGTTACATACTTTTACATAACCATTATATTTATAGCTAAATGGGGTGATAAAACAGCGTATGATTTGTTATAATAAAAAGAGCGGTGAGTCCTACTGTTTATGTAGGACAAGTGCAGTGGCTCGGACATTGCCTGCTGTGGCAATGACATTGAAAGAAAGCATTGCAATGGGGGAAAAACATAGCAAAACTATTAAGAGCCTCTACAGTCTTTTGTAATGCTATGTTGTTGCGTAAACAAGGAAATAAGGGGACAATAGAGGTTCTCTTGTATTCTATTATAAATATTGATGATGGTTTGCAATGAGTGGTAGGGCATATGGAAAAAAGATGAAATAGGAAATGAAATCAGCTTTAATTTCTACAGACCAGACCTCTGGAATTAAATATCAAAAGGATAGGTTTCCAACTGTGTGGCTGGTTTTGTTTTTTGTTTTAAAGGAAAAAAAAATCTTTTAAGATTTGAACATAAACAGCTTAATATTTTTCCACCTAATTTTGCCCCTTATAAATATTAATAGTTAACTATTAGAGATCTGAGCACCTTATTCTATAAATATAGGCATTATGAATCTATGTGAAATTATCTTTTTGTAGAATGTTACTAACACTTCAGAAACTGCTGTTTCAACTGTTCAAAATATTTCATTTTGCTAGTAAAGATATCAACCAAATGAACATGCAAGCTAATTTGTGATACCTTGCAGTCCCCAGCATGTAGAGAATGCTTTTCTATATATTATTTCATTGGTATGATTGTTAACAATGTATAGCAGAGAAAATTTGGCTTAATTGGAGTAATATGCTAATTATGAATACAAAGCAAGTGAGTAGCAGGTTGAGCCTGGTATACCTTCAACGTTATCTTACCATAGAATGCATTTATGGTAAGAATCTATTATGGAGCTTATCAAATTCAAAGAGATAAGGAGACAGCTGAAGAAGGAAAAGGTATAGACTTTAGAGATAATAGAGAAAAAATACAGTGGTACAGTTACAATCAGTTAAAGGCTGCTATCTTAGTGTTTAAAACAAAATATATTGAGCAAATGAACTTGTGTTTGAGTTGGTTTCACCTCTATAATCACTGAATTGCTATTCTTGATACCAATAGCTCTGTTACACTCAGCAAGCATAACTAGTGGAAAGATTGACAAATGGTAACAGTAGCAGTCAATCAAATGCTAAACTGTCAAATAAAGAAGGAATTGTTTCTAAAATCTGAAGTTTAAAAAGACAAGGCTCTCAGAAGGAGATTACTGACCATGGCAACACCCACACAAATATTTTATTGCATTTATTTTCCAATTTCATAAGATTTTAATGAGCTGTGGAAAAACAATAGGTGTAGATTACACTATATTAGGGTTACCTTTAGCAGCTGTCTCTGGCCTTGAATGGCATTTCATTCCACAGCAAAATCTTTCAAAGCGAATGAGCACATGCATGAAACTGCTGATTTTGAAAATGCCAATCAAAAGTACCTTGTTTGTCATTTTTCTAATGCCTATAAAATGTATTTACCTAAATAATATAGGGAAAAGAACATTTTCAGCCAATCAAAACCTCCTTTATGAGAAAAATAAGCTGTTAAAATGCAGTTAATAATATCTGGGGTGCTAAAGGTATCTTTATGGCAGTGTTTCCCAAACTAATTAATAAGAAAATAATACTAATAAAATATTAAAAATAAAAAAGAACATTTTTATTGTTCTTTATTTTATCTTAAAAATCACATGAAATGTTTTTAGGATAAAAAAATCATAAAATAAAATACCCTGCCCTATTTTTGCAAACAGACCAATGACCCTCCTTGTTAAAAGCACATTTTATTCACATAAATCTTGCTAAATGTCTTCCAGCCCAGTTCTAAAATAACCACTGTCATCCTTATATTTCTAATCTACTAAAGAAGATTGTTAAATTCCTCTTTTAAAAAAATAAAAAGAAGACTGAAATTTTGAGTTAATTCCATTACTCTACATTGAGAATAAAAAGAATATTATTGAACATAATATTTATATCCATATTTTAAAATATGCTATAATAGCCTTCATAATTTAGAGAGATATATACATAATTAGAAAATTAGATTAAGTTTTTGTTCTGGTTTATAATACCAGAGAATCATCAAGGTTCTTAATGACTTTTTGAAGTTGAAGTAATGAAAAACATTTACAATAATATTTTTTAAAGATCTTTCTAAATCATTTGAACAGTGAAGGTCAGTTAATTTTGAGGAACTCTAAGGAATATTGATCCCTATGGAAAAAAGAATCATGAATATCTTAAGGGAAATAATCATTTTTATGCAAGTAGGTTTAATATTTGAAGGGACAGAAGGAACACTAATTATTTCGGAGTCTGTTATGTACCAAGATTAGGTACTATGACAATTTATTTATACAATTTGTTTCATTTAATGATCATAAACACTCTACTATGTCAGAATACTGTTCTGTTATTTAGATGAAGAAACTGAGATGCAAATAGGTTACGTCACTCATTCAAGGTCCGCGCTGGTAGACATGCGGTAACTGCAATACAGATCCGTAGCTACCAGACAGATAGAATTTCTCTGAACGGAGACTGCTATGGGTTAAATGGCGTTCCTCCATCAAATTTAAATGTTAAAATCCTAACTCCCAGTACCTCAGAATGTGACCTTGTTGAGAAATAGGGTCATTACAGTTGTAATTAGTTCAAACAAGGTCATTCTGGAGTAAGGTAGGTCCCTAATTCAATATGACTGGTATCCTTATAAAAAGGGGACATTTGGGGACAGACCAGCACACGGAGAGAACATCACGTTAAGATGAAGGCAGAGACTGAGGTGATGCAGCAGCCAAGGAATACCAAAGATTTCCAGTAACCACCAAAAACGAGGAGCAAGGCATGGAACAGATTCTCCCTAATGATCCTTAGAACAAGGGCTGACACCTTGATCTCAGACTTCTAGCTTCCAGAACTGTGAGACAATAAATTTCTATGTTTAAGCCACCAAATTTGTGGCACTTTGTTACAATAGCCCTAGCAAACTAACAGGGACTCAAGGAATTGTATGCAATGCACATTCTGCCCTGACATAAGAGATCTCCCAGCGGGTTGCCAAGGTTCAGGCCTAGGCTATGTGCACAAAACTTGGCAAATTCTTAATGTTTTTTCAGAGTTAATTTATTTTGAAAATAAAAATAAATATGTGGCTGAGACTACATCTTGAATAATATTTTTCTCTAATAAAAACATTGTTTCTCTTTAATTGTGGATCCTTTTCAAAGAATGCTTTTACTTTCCAGGATGAAATTAATTTAGTCTTTCCTTCCATTATTGGCATTAATATGTCTGTGGAAAAATAACCAACTCTGATGTCGTTTAGCATAATTTCCCAATAGTATCAATGTCACAAGTTTCAGAATATTTGAGTTGCTGGAAGAACTCCAGATGTTATTATCCATCTTTCTAATTCACATTTTTTTGGCATATAGCTCTAAGATACAAGATTAACACTTCAATAGTAGTTTATTATAATTGTTATTGCATACTCTTAAGTACATACTTAGATGCTTAGTTATTTAATTTGTTTATTTAGCTAAGCAATTTCACTACATACATATCTGATTTTCTTTAGTTTATTTACATAGAATGTATTCATTTGCTTGTAGATATGAAGCAGCTTTGTTAATTTTGATTTTGAATGTCTCTATGTGCACCTGTGTAAATCAGATGAGTTGGGTGGGATGGTAGTCTGAATATCATCCCAGTATTGGGGTGGGGGCAAAATAAAGGATAAATGATGACCAAAGTGACTAATGAAAGCTACGGAGGATTGAAAGTTCTAGTGGATATAATGGCCCAGCAAAAGTCACTGCCGATGAACAATTAAGTTTCCCAGATAATTTCTGGTTTGGGTAAACCAGAAGCATAAAAGCAAATCTGACCTGTAGTTTGGGGGTTGCACATTCAATGAATGTGGACAATGTCGCCCTTACTAATTAATTCATATTTATTTGTTAGTAATGCCTT
>CM052441.1:19084383-19112715 GCA_028533085.1 Varecia variegata | reverse complement strand
TAAACTGTTCCCCGGTGAAGAAACAAAACATTACCCACACCCTCAGAAGCATTTTCATACCCCATCCGGTCAAAAACCAATTCTCAAGGGAAACCATTATCCTGACATCTAATTGGGTTGTTTTTGTACTTTTTAAAAATGGAGTTATACAAGATATAATCCTTTAATCTTTTTTCTTTCATTATGATTATAAAAAATTATCCATATGTTTTGTGTAGTTTTAGGCTGTTCATTCTCATTAATGTATAATATAAAATATTTTAGCTTGCTACTGTTGATGGGAGTTTTATTAATTTTCATTGGGGACTACTATATTAAATGTAGAGCTAAAATGTACTGATTTTTTTCATTGCTATTTGATCAGATTATTCTTAGGTCACTCAATTCTATGATTTAAAAAGTAAATTATAAATTATTCTCATAACATGTGCAAATGTCTATTGCACTTTTAAATTAGCACTGTTTGACTGTAGAAAAGTATATTTTGAAAATATTAAGATAAAGTATTTGAGTTGCTTCCTCAAAAGGCCACTTTTATTTAGCTCAAGTTTTCAAGTCCTCTATTAAAATCTGGTCTTGTATCTCAGAGCAGAGATATTGTTTTTGATATGAAGCTGCTATGGTTTTAATGTTTGTTTTCCTCCTAAAATTCATATGTTAAATCTATTTGTCTATCTTCTTTTGAAATACTTCTGTTCATGTTATTTGCCCACTTTTTAGTGGAGTGGTTTTTTATTTCTTGCTGATTTGTTTGAGTTCTTTGTAGATATTAGTCTTTTATCACATGTATAATTCGTGAATATTTTCTCCCCTTCTTCAGGTTGTCTGTTAACTCTGTTGATTATTTCCTTTACTGTACAGAAGATTTTTTAATTTAATTATTTCCCATTTGTTAAGTCTTGTTGTTGCTGTATTTGCCTTTGGGGTCTTAGTCACAAATTCTTTGCCTTGACTGATGGCTAGAAGAGTTTTTCTTATGCTTTCTTCTAGAATTTTTATGGTCCCATGCCTTACATTTAAGTTTTTAATCCATCTTGAGTTAACTTTTGTATGTAGTGATAGATAGGTGTCTAGTTTTATTCTACTGCATATGGCTATCCAATTTTCCCAGGAATTTATTAAACAGGATGTCCTTTCCCTGGTGTAGGTTTCTGTCTGCTTTGTTGAAGGTTGGTTGGTTGTAAGTATTTGGCTTATTTCTAGGTTCTCTATTCTGTTCCCTTGGTCTATGTGTCTCCTTTTGGATCAGTACCAGGCTGTTTTGGTTACAATAGCCTTGAAGTCAGGTAATGTGATGCCTCCAGATTTGTTCCTTTTTGCTTAATATTGCTTTGGCTCTTCAGGCTCTTTTTTGGTTCTGAATGAAATGCAGAATTATTTTTTTTTATTTGTGAAATATGATGTTAGCATTTTGATGGGGATTGCATTGAATCTGTAAATAACTTTGGGCAGTATGGACATTTTAATGATGTTGATTCTACCAACTTATGAGAGTGAGGTGTTTTTCCATTTGTTTGTATCATCTATGATTTCTTTCATTAGTGTTATGTAGATCTCCTTATGCAGATCTTTAACCTCCTTTGTTAAATATATTCTCAGGTATTTTATTTTCTTTACAGCTATTGTAAATGGTATTGAGTCCTTGAGTTGACTATTATTAGTATATAAAAATGCTACTGATTTTTGTACATTTATTTTGTAACCTGAGACTTTGTTGAATTTATTTTTCAATTTTAGTAGTCTTTTATTGGCATCTTTAGGGTTTCCTAGATACAAGATCATATCATCAGCGAACAGGGTTTGACCTCCTCTTTTCTGATTTAGATATACTTTATTTCTTTCTCTTGCCTTATTACTCTGGCTATGACTTCCAGTACTATGTTATTGATTTCTAATTTATTTTTTCTGATCTGAGAACATACTTTATATAATTTGTTTTATTAAATTTGTTAAGGAATTTTTTATGGCTCATAATGTAGACCATCTTGATGAATGTTCTATTTGAACTAGAGAAGAATGTGTATTCTGCTACTGTTAGATGGCGTATTCTATAAATGTTGGTTAGGCCAAGTATTTTGATGCTACTCTTCAGATCAACTTTATCTTTCCTGATGTTATGTCTGCTTGATATATTACTTACTAGCAGAGAGATGTTGATTTTCCAACTATAATAATAGATTTGTTTCTTTCTACTTGCAGTTCTACAAGTTTTTCTTTGATGTATTTTGATATACTATTGTTTGGTGCATATATGTTGAGAGCTTTTATATATTGTAAGAGAATTGAACATTTTATCATTATGTGAGGTCCCTTTTTATCCCTGCTCATCTTCTTTGTTCTGAAGCCTGCCTTGTCTGAAATTAATATAGCTACTCCAGCTTTTCTTTGGATAATATTAATGTAGTATATATTTCTCCTTCTCTTTTCTTTTATTCTATCTGTGTCCTTATATTTAAAATAATTTTCTTGTAGTCAACATATACTTGGGATTTTTAATGAACTCTGACAATCTGTCTTTTAATTGGTGTATTTAGACCATTCATATTTAATATGATTATTTGTATAGTTTAAATAATATCTATCAGATTTTTGTTGTCTATTTGTTGAATTTATTTTTTGTTTCTCCCCATCTACAATCCTTATTTCCTGCCTTCTTCATAACAACCTCTACCAGTACTCATGTGAAGGAGAGTTGCTCTTAAAACTTGCTTGTTCTTCATGTAAGATACTATATAGCTTTCCATTCATATATAAAAGGATATAATGTCATTTTGAAGATTGCTATTTCTAATGAATAAGCCCGAGATTTGAAAAAAAGCTAGAGTTGCTCATTTGGAAAAAAAAGAAAGAATACATGAAACAATTCTGAAAAACTACCTTTAGCATGTGGAGTAGACAGTTTTAGAATGATGAAGATGAACTCCTTGTTATTATAAATAACACCTTTACAACGCTTTAGTGGTGTTGGTTAAATATTTTAAAATAGGATGGGTGCAGTGGCCCATGCCTATAATCCTAGCACTCTGGGAGGCTGGGGCGGGATGATCAGTTGAGCTCAGAGTTTGAGAACAGCCTGAGCAAGAGTGAGACCCCATCTCTACTAAAAATAGAAAATATTAGTTGGGCATGGTGGCACACACCACCCAGCTACTCAGAAGGCTGAGGCAGGAGGATCACTTGAGTGCAGGAATTTGAGGTTGCTGTGAGCTAGGCTGATGCCACAGCACTCTAGTGCAGGCAACAGAGCAAGACTCTGTGTCAAAAAAACCAAACCAAACAAAAAAATATTTTAAATAGTATATCTTTTAATTCTCATAATTATAATTGCTATATAATTTTCCAAAAGAAAAAAATAGGTTAGTCCTCAGACTTGATACAATTCTTTGCATAAGATCACACAGATACACATATTGGAGATATTTTCACACAACTTGTAGGTTATCTGTTGATTTTCTTAATGGTTGTTATTTCTTGACTAGTAAATATTTAATTTTGATGAAGCATATTTCAGTTTTTTGGTATTTGTCTTTTGTATCCTTACTAACATTTTCTTTTGCTTTCTTCTAGAATTTTTAAAATGTTAACTTTTACGTTTAAATCTATGCTTAATATTTGAATAATTTTTGCATATACTGTGATGAGATGGTTAAGTTTTTTCTTTGTCCAAATTGATATCCAGTTATTCTAGATTTTTTCAAAAATATTATCCTTTTTCCTTTGAATTACCTTGGCAATTTTATCAAAACTCAATTGACCTTGTATATGTGGGTCTATTTCATCTCTTGGAAATCAGTTTCATTGATCTATGTCTGTATTTATGGCAATACCATGCTGTCTTAATTAGTATGGATTTATAATATCTTAAAATCAGGCATTACATATTATCTTATTTTATTTTTCTTTTAAAATATGTTGTAATTTATATATAAATTTTAAAATTGCCTTATAATTTTTAAAAAGCTTAGTGGGATTTTGATTAGGATTGTGTTGAATTTGTAAACTTACTTGAAGAGAACATCCTTACTATATATATTAATCTTCAGTAAAAATGATACATCTGTTTTTTAGGCCTTATTTAATTTCTCTCAGTGATGTCTTGTAGTTTTCATTGTATAGATCTTCCACATCTTTTGGTGAACTTTTTCCCAAACATCTGTTTTGATTTACTGAGAATTAAATTGCTTTCTAATTTTATTATCAGAGAATTTGTTCCTAGTATATGGAAATACAATTTATTTTTGTATATTGAATCTACATCCTGAGATCCTGTGGCCTTTCCAAATTCACTTCTAATAAAACTTTATGAGTTTTTTAGGATTGTCTTCACATTAAACCTTCTCATCTGCAAATAAAAGGATCTGTGAGACATTGGACATTACAACATACTAATTATTGGAGTCAACGTCAAAGACAAAAAATAATCTAAAATCCATATCACACTGTCCTCTACCTCTCATGGAATCATAAGAGATGTTTTAGCACACGGTTTTTCACCCTCTCCTCCTGCTCTCTACCACAGAAATCGTGTTTGTAATCATCATCTAAAAAATAGGAAGTGTTTTCTTTAACAAAATGATCCAAGTCCTAATATTTGTCATCTCAAATCAGAAGTATTTCTTGTTTCCTTGAACGTTAGTGTGTTGTTTCCACATGTTATATATAAATTCATTTTTTTTTACAATTTTAGCAATGAGTGCACATGGCTTCCCAATTGACCTCTCTGTATAGGTAGTCATGCTTTTGAAGAGACCTAGTGGACAAACTCTTAACATCCAGCTCTTTAATTGCCTGGAAATAGAAATCTCAGCCTTTGAAAACCAGATTTGATGTTCCTATTATAACAGAGAAAATGAACTCTTATTTTGTTTTATTTTTGCACAATTTAGTGTGCATACTGATACTGTGTATACATTTTTCATAAGGAGTATCCTAATAGAAAATTAAGATATGGTCTTCTTCTTAAAAAGTAGGATTTTCTAAGTGACAATAACATTTAGAAATTTTAAAATCTCTTGGGATATACATTTTTTCAGGTGATTTTTATTCTGTTTTGTATTACGTTGAGTTATAAAACTCAACTCCAAAACTTCTTGAGGGATTTAATATGTTCAGGAGTTTAAATTGCCTTTACTGCATATGCTTACATTTGCATAAAAGTTAAGTAAAGCAATTTCAGTTCTGTTGAACAAAGGGAGGAAAAATCCATAGTGAATAACCTGTGATGATAGTCTTTGTTATAACTTCCACTCTATCTTTACTCCTTAGGAAAAACAGCTTAACAGCTTTTTGTCATAACAGAAATCAAACACCGAGCACTCCTTTTCATATATAGCACATGATAAAGAAAAGCCCAAGAAATATGTGTCTGTAAGGAGACTGATAGTCATTTACATAGTCTCATTTGTGGTACATTATTCTATCTTGCTAAGATTAATCTCCCAATCTGTCTAACCATTTAAGTAGCCAGTTAGTTAATAAAAGAGCATAATTCGTGAACCTGAATTTCTTACTTTTATATTCTTCTACAGTCACCTTGTTAAACACTATTAGTGTGTACACGAATATATATTCAACAGTCTGGTGGGACTTACATTTAAAAAGAAATCAACATTTTTGCTTTGAGAAGATAAGATTTTAGGTAGCAGAAACCTATCAAAAGTCTATTGAATGTTAATGGTGGATGTGATTCTAATAAACTATTATTCATTCCCTTCTACTCTGCAGTTTTTTACCTCTTTCAAGAGTTATATCTATGTCTCCTTGAGAATAATTAATTAAAAGTAATCAAGTTCTTCTCAGTATCTAAATATTGTCCTCTTAAATTTACCAGAATACCACTATGAATATTTTACCATATTTACCTACCAGCAAAATACCTGTGTCATCAACTAGGATACCAGGGGAAAAAAAGCACCATGGTATTTTACTCTACTTTGGTATATTTTATTTTTAAATATGTTCAAGTTTGTCATAAAATGCGTGACCATGTTTTCCCATCTTTTAAAACAATTTAAACAAACCAATTCTCTAGAGCTAATTAACAAAGCATAATAATTCTTATGAAAATACATACTGTACTTACTTTATGACCCAAAGGACCATAAAGGGCTCATATTATCAGAGGATTTTCCCATGACTCCTACCTCTCTTCAGTCTCTATTTTGAGCAAGACAGAAGCAGAATGAGATAAATTCAGTGCAATGGGCTTAATTTCACACTTGCTTCTTTCTCTTCCTCATTGTAGTCTTGACAAGTCTTTCAAAAATGTTTAATCCTAATTTCCTAACAAGCAAGAAGAAATGCTTGAGCTTAATTTTTCTATAAAGTCTTTTTAAAAAATTATATTCTATAGACTTTATATTCATGAGAGGTTGTACCATCTTTTATATTTTTCCTGTATTTTCCAATAGACATGTGTATAAGAGAAAAGAAACTATAGTTTACCCTTCAACCATAGATTTGCTTGTCATAGCTTTCAAAACTTTTTCTTTCCTTTAGAAAAATCTCATTTTATGAGTGAAAGCATAATACTAATTTCAAGAAAAGATAGTATCATAATTTCAGCTACCCAAGAATTTAAAATTTCTTCCACATTTCCTCACCTGCAAAGGTAATCAGCATACATTTCTCTCTACTTCCCAATCAGTTGATTAAACTATCGAATAGTATTTGACCTATATTAGGTAGCATTACATTCATTTGGTATCTTATAATGTGATTTTTTGTAATTATTGTTCATTTCAGTAATTCATTCTCCTTTTTCACAAAATTTGCTTCCATGTGAATTTACAACTCATCTACTTTGTTAGTGAAATTAAATAAAGTCCCTTTAATAAATTTTGTACTGACTTGAAAATCCATATTCTTTAAGTACAAAACACATTCTGCTGTTGATGTCTAAACTTTTTTCCCGCCACCCTACATTACTTAAAAGAAACAAATTCCACAGTGTTCAAGTTGAATTTTAGTAATGAACAAAACATAATACATTTTAAATATATAGCACAGATATAGGAGATATTTGGAGAGGAAGCAAGGTGAAAACTTTAGTTTCCAACATGGGCAGGATTTAAATAGTTTTCATTATTATAAAGGAAGAAGGCATCATATTCACACAGTGATGAAATCACCCAAGGAGACATTTTTCAGAACATATCTCTGTCATTAAGTAATGATTGTATTTAAGAAACTAGTTTTCTTCACTAACTTTGTGTCTTTAGTTTTTAATATATTTCATTCCTCAGCAATAACTATTTTCCAAAAGAAACAATCTGTTTCCACATTCAGTCAGTGATAGCTCCCCTGCCTCCATATAATTTGTATGCTCCATACAGAAAAGAATGAATCAACTCAAATCATTTTAACTACTTTTTAAAGAATCAAAGATCAAGGTGGAAATAAAGAGATAATTCATATTATCTTCCTGTTTAAAGACCAAAACAATGTAGGCAGGTATGTACTCTCTTAATTTTAAAAGGTCTCCAGAAAAGAAAATTTTATTATTTTGTTAAAAGAAGATGAAAACAAAGAATATTTTTTTGAAAAATATCAGGGTTTTTTTTGGTCTTATTTTTATACTGAACAGTATTTTTAAATTTCATTTAAAAGCTGACATATGGGTCAGTACCAAGATTTTCTCCCACACAACCAAAAAAATAAAAAAATTTTAAAAAAGGGCCAAAGTCATAAAGTTTTTAAAAAAAATAGCAGTCTGTTCCAGGATCAAAAAGGCTTTTACTGGACAGTCAAATAGAGCAGCTCTGTGTTTTAACAATTGCATTTTTCCAGCAATGTGGATGAAATAAGAAACATGCTATTTCAATTTCTTCATCTCCTTTGGAAGTGGTTCTTGAGTAGGAAAAAAAGAGGAGAGTGCAGAATTTACTGAATATTGAACTTTTTTCCTGAGGAATATCAGACATTCTTCCATGTCTCCAGAGTGATTTCACATAAATTCAATTTGAGAGTTAATAAAGAAACACAATAGAATATTGGTTAGCCAGGTTCTTCTGGAAAATTCTCTCTTCTAATTCCACTACTTAAAAAGTAGTCTAATGAGCTCATACCAATCTACAAAATTTTTAATATTGCATCAAAAATTACTAATTCTTAACTAAATAATTGTTTAGATGTTGAACAATCTAATTCAAACTGTTTTTCCTAAGGTGATAATATATAAGTAATAATAGTAAAGATAATAATTATAACTGATTTTTATAAGTATATATAGGAGAGTTATGTTTCATGTATATTGGAGGGCTGTGAATGAACATGAATAGCTAGACAAATGAATGAAGATAGCATTTGGTTCATATTCTGAAGTGTTGATTTCTCTATGGTCAGTGGTGTAGCTCTTCTGGCTTTAGGGCATCATGAGGCACGATTTGCCCCCTTCCATTGCAGAATCAAATAATAGGAGATTCAAGGCTTACTTTGATTCTATATTATATCCATTGTATTTCTTACTAAAAGTTGCTTTCTAGGACATCCAACTATGAATGCCTTGTATAATGCGTATTCCAGGCAGGAATAATCTCATAGGCAATATTTATATGTTTTACAGCAATATTTCTAACTATACACTCCTCTGAGTATATTGGTATAATTTGGCTATTGTAGCTAAACAGCTTTCCTCTCTTCTACACTTTATGTATAAGAACTCTGACTACTGTACCTAAAAAAGCCATACCCCCCCAGAAAAAGAACATTGCAAATCTATTATATTTTAAGATTCTCTTCACAATGGAGAAAGAACCTGTACATTTCAAAATAAGATCTCTTTTCTCCTTGGAATAATTGGGTCCTTGGCAAAAATAAATAAATAATGATAAAATTCTCAAATTTAAAACATTTTAAAATCTGGTTCACAGTATTGGAAAACTTTCTTAATCTAAAATAAATAAAAGAGACACAAGTTGGAATAAACATGAAGTTACAAACTGTGCTGTATCATCATAAGCAATGCTGACTTCTTCCTTTAATAGAGGCTCTTGCCAAATTAGAAGGAAATTTTTAAATATTTTATTTCTAAATTTGGGAGTGTCTTTGAAAATAAAGTCACATTTTTGATCAGTGATCATCTTGGCCAACTCATACTCATAGAGACTATTCATAGTGGGAGAATGTACAGGTTTGCCTGAGATTCAGACTAGTGTGGGAAAAGGAGAGTTCTCCTTTAAGAGAACCCAATACGACCTTACATGATTTCAGCACCAAACCCTTTATTTTGCCATCTAAATTTCCAAGGTTTAGTGAAGTTCAGTGATACAAGCACCATAACTAATTATGCGACTGAAGTCATCCTAGGGCATTATAGCTATAGACTGAATTACTTGGAATTGGAGAGATTCACTGCTGGGGGAAGCAGATAGGGTGAGTTTAAACCCTATGCAAAGAATTGGAAGTTCTAACTGGAGATTAGAAGAGAGAGCAGTTAGAGGTTTGAGTTACTTTGGTAGAGAAGGAAGGGATTGAGGGCAAAGAATCCATATTAACATTGGGGATATTACACAAATTGAACCCGTTGTAAAGGGTTTGACTTCCTAGATATTTCCTTTGGATGTAGAAAATGTGATATTTTGCATTTTTATTTAAGTTTTTCTTCATGTATTTTAGTTCAGGCTGCTAAAACAGAATACCATAGACTGCACGATTCATAAACAACAGAAATTTATTCCTCACAGTTTTGGAGGTTGTAAGTCAGAAATCAGGGTGCCAGCATGGTGGAGTTCTGGTAAGGGCTCTTGTGCGGATTGTAAACTGCTGTCTTCTCTTTGTATCCTCACAAGATAGAAAAAAGGGTGAGAGGGCTATCTAGGATCACTTTGATAAGGGTACTAATCTCATTCAGGAGGCATCACCATCATGATCTAATCACCTTCCAAAGGCCCTCTCCTCATACTATAACATTGAAGGTTAAGATTTCAACATGAATTTTGGGGAATGCAAACATTTAGACCACAACACCATGTTTTAGTTCAACAGTACAGTAAAGAATATTGTATATGTTGGTATTGTCTTGTGTTTTGGCTTTTGTTACATTTAAATAATCTGGATGAGTGACCTGCTTTGTATTTTTCCTGATGGCATGGGTGAAAAGGCAGCGGTTTCCTTTCAGGTGGTGTATCCAGGAGTTCTAGGTAGTGATCAGAGCAAAAAGTAAGCAGTGATCCATAGAAGAACTGGCAGAAAAGATAATAAAGTAGTCATTACCTTTTTTATTCATGTATATCATTTTTGTGGATGTTTGGCATGTGTATGAAGGGAATAAAGCATGTTCTGGGCTGTAACATGAAACCAAGTCACTTATATAATGTTTAAAATTCTATATTTTAAGTAAAATTACCTACATTTTATATCCAAACAAAATATTACTGAATTTAAGAAACTGACAAGATATAACTTTGTAAAAATTATTGTCAGGAATCAAAACTTCTTTGAATATTAACTTTGCTCTGAAAGCTTATTTTCATAAACGTAATAATGTTTGTTCAACCTTAGGGGCTTACTTTATACATTTTGATTTAGTTTATTAAATGCCACATAAAAATAAAACCATGTTATCAAATAGAGTATTTTTAAGTTTAACTAAACACAGAATGTAGTAATACAGGGACTGGTAGATACTGCACTCAGGATAAAATTTCAGTCATTGTGGTCCATGCAGAGATATGCTAACCAGATATTCTTGGCTGTTAGCCTTATGACAGATTATCTCAACTTCACGGAACTATCCTGCCCACTTCCAGGCCCTTTTAGGGCCAACCACTTCCAGTGGCTGATTCAGGCGAGGGTTCAGAGGCCCAGTTATTTGGCTTGACATGGGACAACCCGGAAGTCCATTGTAGGTCTTGTTCTCCCCCTAGAGTTGACAGAAGCTTTCAGGCCACATTGCAAAGTAACTTATCTCACCTCTCCATCTTGCTGCTTACCAAAGGTATTGATCATAAGGTCCTCCCTCAAAAATTTCCTGAACACTAAACTCTGTTTTAGGATTGATTCCTGGGGAATTCAAACAGTGAATTTTCCTGGTTGGAGAAGCCCCAGAAAGCAGATATAAGATGCTGTTCTGGAGATGGATCACCTGACTCCCCAACCCCAGGATGGCAATGAGGACCTCATCAAGGTGGTAGGTACAACACAGATATCTTTGGCATAAAGTAATGGTATAATTGTTAAAATTTTATGGTGAATTGGGATTATATAATGGTTGAAGGAAAAGTACCAGCTCACTAGATGAATCATGTACTTGAAAAATATGGAAAAAACAAGTTATGGAGAAATATGGAGAAAACAAGAATGATGGAATTGGTTAACTATTGCCAATATTGATAAACTAAATGGAAGATCTAGAAAAAATAATGAAATTCCGAGAGGAATAACAGGCCATTGACAGGTAATACATTTCCCTTTCTTGAAGACAATAGGAGGCCTCTACATATAAATCTCTCAGGATCTGCCTCCACCATTTCTCTGGGTACTAAACCTGTAACTAGGATTGCATTTTAGCAAAATTCAGCCAGGGATGCACTGGGCCTGAGAAGAAAGAAAAGGGAATATACCTCAAAGTAGTTGCTTGGCATAAAAGCATGTCCCAGCAGTAATTGATGGAGAATATGTGGTACGTACTTCTTAAAAAAACTTGAAAAAAGAGGACTACAACATGAATTTAAATAGAAGTGTGTTTCCTGATTTAGATAAATTATTTTGAGATTCAGGACTCATCACCTGGAAAGGACCCCAGAAAAAGATGTGAACTCATTATTAGCATGGCTGGTAACCATGACGAAAATGAAGATTTATGTTCAATGAAGTCATAATGCTAGAAATGCCATGTTAGATAGTGAAAGAAGGGATTAAAAGTCTCAGAGAAGTTGTTATGCAAGAGGTATATACTATGTAAGGCTGGAAAATTTAGCAGATGTTCTGTGTGAAGGTCTAGTGATACATAACATAATGAGATAATATAAAATTTACTGGAGAGAGGTAGCATCATCCCTAAGAATTTAAGTCATAATTTCCTACTGTAGGACAGTGCTGATGGTAAGAGAGATTGTTACAGACCTAGCCTCACTGAGTACAATGTTGATGATAAGCTCATAAAACAAGAGGGGCGAGGTGGTAATACTTAACTTTTAGAAGATAGATGTAAGCAGTTAGAGTGGCTGCCAAGAGGGGTTGACCTATGGGTATTTATGGAGATGACCGACGCAACACAGGATCTCTACCGGTAAATTAGGTCATCGGCCAGCAAGCAAACTATTCAACGTGTACCAATAGAAATAATCATGACTGGATGATCAGGAGGTCGATGGCAGTTGCCTCAGCAAAATAGACAGGATTTCTTGCTCTATGTCCAAATCTTAGCCAATTTTTGGACTTGGAACCCATTGATTTTATCAGAAGTCAGGTCTCCAGAAGGAAGGATCTTACAATATCCTGGCATTTGTACATGGTAATGATATCTCCAGTCCTTCCTCAAAGACATCTATGGCCATTTGCTTATAGCTGTACATTGGGGAAAGGGAAATATTCAAACATTTAAAGGATTGTTTGACACAGAGTCCAAGTTGACAATTATACTCAGGAATGTAGAACTTCATTATGTTTCCTCTGTTAGGGTAGGGACAATGGGGGGCAGGCAATAAATGGAGCCCTGGCTAAGGTCCAGATCAGAGTGGGTTCACTATGTCAGTAGAGCCAGTCAGTAATTTTTACCTGTGTCCTAGAATTTATAATCAAAATAGACATAGTTGGTAGTATGACCCCACATTATCTCTATGATTTATGAGGTCAAAACTATTAGAGCAAGCAAAGACAAGTTGAAGTCTAGAAGCGTCCACTCCACACACACTTAGTAAATCATAAACAATATCATATATACTATCACATCAAGAAGCTGCGGTCATGAGAAAACTATGAAGGCATGGATAAAGTGCCAGCTTGGGAGAAATACTTTACAATGATAGGGTTACATCTTTCAAGACATAATATATACCTAAATAAAAGACATTTATACAGTTCTTTTCTCATAAGAAAAATATATAAGTCTTGGAATTAAGGATTGGAAGTAGGAGTGGCTTATTACCATTATTCTGTCTTCCCCATAAAATATTTTCTGCCTGTCTCTACAATTCTTTCTTCTGTATGGTTAGAGTTTCAGGTCCCCAGTGAGGGAATACTTTCACCAGGAAGCACAAAAAGGTCCCATTGAATTTTACACTTTAGCTATTATCTGGAAACTTTGAATTTCTTCTGCTGAGGAACCAAAATGTAAGTTAAGGAATTACCGTCTTGTCAGTGGTAATTGACTTTGATCATCAAAAAGATGAAAGGGCACTGTTACACGTGGGGGTGGGCAAAAATATGTTTGGTACACAGGTGATCCACTTAGGTACCTCTTATTACCTGCCTTACCCAATTATGATAAGAATAATATATTGACCAAGGCTTAAAGTATTCATGGATGAGGATGTGGATCACAAGATCAAATAAGCCACCAGGACCAGTATAAGTATTAGCTGAGAATGAAGGGACTCTAGAATGCATAATGGAGATGAGAGATAATAATTATAATATTAGTTGTGGATCAAGATCTGCTGTAGCAAGGGAGGCTGTAATTTGTTCCATTTACCTTTCCCTCCCAACTTTTCCTCAGAATGAGAGTTCACATGAACTGTGGGAGGAGGTGTCAACTAAACATGTATGAAGAAATGTATCTGAGTGGTGCAAGGGAAGAGCTAGGGTAAATACAAATGCACTATGTATATATATCTCCAAGTAAGCAACAGTATGGAGGGCTGTCAGTAGATAGCCTGCAACTCTGAATGATTCAGGAATTTCCTCAACTGCAGAGATCTTTATTGCCCAAGATCATGCTCTTCTAAAGGCAACCCACATCTAATACCTGCTTGAGGTAAGGACTATTCAAAGACCTGGTTATTTGGGCTCAATATAGGACCATACTGAGGGACCATCTCAACTTCAGAGCTTCCCATGGATTCACATGGAAGCATCAGACCTGTACTGTAGCTCAACATTATCTCTGTCCAACCATGCTTCCTCTCTTTCTTTCCACAGGTTTTGATGCCACAGCTACTCTTTAATATGTATTCTGAACATTATACTTTGTTTCAAGGTCTGCTTCCTGGAAAACCCAACCTGTGATTGTCATTTTAAAAATGCCAACTCTGTGCCAGGAACTGACACACTGAAATTAACAGTGAAGATGACAGACAAGATCGTTGCCCTTGCTTAGCCTAAAGTCTAGTGTCTAGTGGAATATAACAAAATTAAACAATAATTACACAAATAATTATAATTTGGGTAAAAAGTAAATTAGGAAAAAGTATAGAATATCTCTTTATCAGTTCAACGTGAGTTGAGGTTAGATTTGTAAACAAGTTACATTACTAAAAAGAAAAATAATGAGATGGAAAAAAGTAACTGAGGATCAGCATCAACAAACATGTAACAGAGAGAAATTCTGATAAAAACAACAATGATGGCAACAACCAACAACAAACCTCTGATATCATCAAAGGAGAAAATGAAGAAAACGATCTTTTAAAAGCTGCCTTTGATCTGTTCCTACCATAGCTGAAGCTCAAGAGAAATCAGAAAGACTCTAAATTCACTTACGAAAACTTACCCAGGCAGTGTTAATTTGTCACTGTGCAGACATAAAAGTAAACATGTTTTTGTAATATTTCTTCTCTCTCCATCCTTACTGACTTCTCAGAGCATTCTTCTTACACTCTGAATCTAGTTTTTGTGGTTTCGTGTTCAGTCCCTGATTACTCACATCAAGGCAACACCTTTTTATGCCAGTGAAAATATAAACCACATTATTCGTGGGGCTTTGTATGGACTACTTTGAGAAAGTGAGAGGAAAATTTGCCAGAGAGAATAAAATGTTCTAAGCAAAACATATCTGTTGAAAGTAAACATATATATGTGTATATATACATATATATAAAAATTATTTGCAACATAAAAAATATGGCTATGTATGAACAAAGGATATAAAAGTGGAAAGATAGAAAAAATAACAGTGTTTCCTTCAAATTTGGTTATTTTTCTATTTCAATAAATTGATTTTTGATAGAATGTCAGGATTTTCCATAATCATTCAACTCAGTTTCCTATGTGGGAAATAAGAAAAAGGCAATTAAATCTTAAAAACAAATAGCAGAAGCACAGTAAAACTACATTTGCTTTATTTTAGATATAATGAAGTATTTATACTTTTCCTAAATTAAATAAAACTAGAATATTTTATTTTAAAATTTTCAGAGATTTGGAAAAAAATTAGAATACCAAAATAAGGCATTGGTACTCTTGAGTTATACAATATCAACATTTCTAACAAATCAAAATTTTGCTTGGTTGAATCTCTCTTGGGTACCACTTAAAGTACTTATGCTAAAAATATGAGTGTTTTCCACTTTAAAGGAAATTCAAAGTACTCAATGAATTCTAGGGAGAGCTTTGAATTTTGGATTAACACTCTGGACAATTTAATGAGTCTTGTTTTTCTTCCATTGTCTCTGGCAACATAATTATCTTGCTAGTATATTTAGTCCAAGTTTCTTGTCAAAACTAGCCCTGTAAAATGCCTACTGGCAATTCTGAGTCTACTGGCTTTCTGTCCAGCCCAATTTGCTCCCTCTCACCCCCAGCGATTGATTTAAATGCTCTAGCCAATTGAGATAAACTGTTCTTTTTCTTTCCAGGCTGCTACAAGCTATTCTTATTTACAGTATCCATCCTTAAAAACTACTCAATGGTTCTGGGATCCTGCTCTTATGTCAACAAGACTCTATATTTCTGTTTCTCCTTATTATATTTTTATGTCTAGATTACTCTATGATTCAAACTGAATTATCCCTTCAATTCCAAAGACAAGTTTAATTTTTAAAAAGATTTGTAAGATTAAAGACAAAGAAAACCTTTTATACAAAAACAATTTAAGAGAAATAATAGAAATTATTCCTTTATATTCCTATATAAATATAAAGGAATATATATAAAGCATATATATATAAAGTATATATATTGCTCATTATAATATTACTATCATAATATTAATACAATATGCTATTAGTATCATAATATTAACATATTATGATTAGTATCAAATGTAAATAAAAAATTTAGGGTAGAGACATTAGACAAGAAATGCTTATTTGCTTTGTTTTTAAAAGTTATAAAGAACTACATAATTTATATAAAGAATCTTTTAGTGGTTACCATCTCATAGTTTTTTGAGATGACAATTTTTAGAAGGTAGTAAAATTTTGTTTTTAAATGAATATCTGTTTATAAAAATCAATTATAAATATTTAATTTTTACCTATACCTGTAAAAGTTAATATTTCTTTAAATTAGAAATTTTTTAATATAATGGAATCTCATTTGGAAAGTAAAATCAAATATGCTTGTTCAGGACCAATTTTGTTCAGAATGAAAATATTTGCAAGGGACATAAACAACAGATAATAACAAAAGGAATTTAGAGTGTATTTCACTAGGACCAGTATTTTGTGAAATTATAGAAATTGTAAATTCTAATAACATTAACTTCATCAGTAATATTGTGGATGTGAAGAATATTCATCAGGAAATTGTATAAAATTAAAATAGAAATTAAACCAATATTAAAGGAAGAAATCTGTGAAAATCTTTGGAAGAAAAATGATTTTTATTATTGGATAGCTTTCTAACTTCTCTGCTCTTTTTCTCTCCTCTTAAAGTAGAACATTGTCAAATCTAAAGAAAAAGTACCTAAAATAGCAATGCAGATCCATGTTTCATATATCATATCACATCCAAAATCAGACTCCACAGCTTTTACAAGCAGAAATAGGTTTTATTAGGTGGTAAAAATCTCCTCTGTAGTTTTTAGAGCTTCCTACCATATTTGGTAGCTGGCAGTTCTGATATTTGGCAGTAAATCAATTAATATATATGAACCAGTTATATCAAATACCAAATATTTACTGAATATTCATTCAATATTCACCAAAGCCGGAAACAATCCTCCCTCCCTTTAATGCCACAGCTTATATTAATAGGAATTTTTATAGCATTCAGTTGGAATTTGTCCTACTGTGACTTGGTTTGTACCTTTGCACATAAACATATTTCATATTCCTAACTAAATTGAGGCAAGAGATTATCTCGTACTACGTTAAACTTCTCTTCACTACTATTTCTATATTTATTGTATACACACATTTATTTCACTAATTCATCATCCCTGTTTGGTTTATACAAGGAAGGTCAGAGAAGCTGAGATTTTTCTCTTAATTAGTTTCCAAACCAGTGGAAAGATAAGTTACATTGAAAGACTTAATATCAAGAAACTCTTCCCAACAACAAATGATTGGGAAGGGAGAACAACAACAACAACAACAAAAAAAAAAAAAAGAAAGAAAGAAAAATTAGAAGAAAATCTAAGACGTCAAGTACTAAAGGGGACTCTAATTCAGAATGACCAGCCTGTAATTTTTTTGCTTTCAGTACTTCAGGTGTCTGGTTAAATAAATAAATAAATAAATACAGCCAGTAAGCAAAAACATTTTTACAAAATGCTTATATCAACCTTGTATACCTGATATCAAACTTTTAGGTTATTCTTGGAATCCTTCCTGTTGCTAGCATACCTCATTTCTATATATTTGAGGTTTTCATGAATAGTATGAGACTTTGAAATAAAAATGTTTTGAATCCTCTCTTTCCTTCAGAGAGTAGAGTGAAAGCTGTTCTTAGTAAAATAAACAAATTGAAGAGGACAGAAAAAAGTCAAGGGCATTCAAGATTTCTGTGTTCAGCTTATTGCTTCCTTTCTATATCTATTATAATGGCTAATGTTAATTGAATACTTGCCTAATACCAGGCAATGTTACACTCACATTACATGTATCACCCCTCTTAATCTTCTCAGCTCTTTTGGAGGTTAGGTGCTGTTATTATGCTTATTTTATAAATGAAGAATGAGTTACAAAAATGTTAAGCATCCTGTCTCTCGCCCAAGGTGGAGCCAGGACATGATTTCACTCTAATTAGATCATGGAAAAGTCTTTCAAACTGTTGTTTGAAGATAAAAAGCAAATTCAATTAAATGGGCTTGTGTTTATTACACCTAAAGGGGGTCTTATGTGCCAGCTAGTAATATGTTCTCAAGAATTGTCAGATCAAGAACATGTTAAGAACTCAGTGTATGAATACTCAATGTTCCCATTCTCTTCTCTGAAAGAGAAGATCAAAACTTGCTCCAGCTGATTTCTACTGTACCAGCAATTAGGGCCAACAGAAAATACTCTCTCTTAAAATAGTTTTATGAATGTGAACTCATGAATCCTGAAACTATTGCCATTAATATAATGACTTTTAAAAACACATCTCTTATGAGTAGACTGAAGACATGACAATAATGGGATGTCATAGAAGGTTGAATAAAAGCCTAATGGACCCCAATTTTTACCACAAACTTAAATGTAATAAAAATAAACTTTTTTATCTCTCAGAAGGGCCTTTCCTGAAAAACAAAGCAAGTGATATATTTATTTGTCTTGGGCATTCTGTTTAAATTCCTACAATTGCTTTTGTGGATTTTGTATGTAATACTTGAGGGATTCAAAAGTTATTACACACAGTACTGAAATTCAAGAGTGTAACGGCATTCTTATAAGAAGCTCTGGAACTCTGAAAAGGAAAAATGAATGGGGAGACGAGGAAGAAAATATTTTCTGTGAGCTGAAAAAAAATCATAATGATGATGAAATCATTTCCACTCTTCAAAGTCCTTGGCAACCACAATGATTATTGTTCACCTCCTGTCAACCATTGGAAGAATAAAAGACTAAGGTTTTCATACAACTGTAAAGATGAGTGTTCCACGAAGAACCTACTCACTCAGGCTTCTTATTTGCTTTCTTTTCTAGTTAATGTGAAAAAAATCATTTTTGTTAGTTATTCTTATACATAATTTCTAAAAATATTATTCTGAGAATTATAAGTGACAATTTAAATTCTTGTAGGTGCATACACTAACATTCACCATGTGAGACTTTTGAAATGAAGTTATGTGATTTATATCCACTTCTTTTTGACTAAACCTTGAAGTTATAAAAGGAGACAGATTTATTTTTGTGCTTATTTGAACATTACCAACATACAAATTTGCTACTTTACAGCTATAATTAGTCAAGGGTGTAAATTCAAGGCAATAACTCTTATTCATATTGGATTATGTTGCTTAACACAGATTTATATTTTACAAAATGCAATTAAGATATAGCATGGAGTCATTGCGATTAATGAATAAATTTGTAACATAGATAAAAGAGAGAGTTACTTAAGTGCTACTGGTTTGAAGATTTATCTTCAAAATTGTATGAAAAATCTAGTCTATGCCTATGAATTAGAATGCATTTATTTGTGATGTAAAATATTTTAGCAGAATTATGATAGACTCCCAAATAAATTATGGTAGTGTTATCTTTTAAAATATTAGCATTAATAATATACACCTTTTTTCTAGAATATCTTATTATTTTATAACTTATATTTGAAGTGTTATTTAAAATTATGGAAGTATTATTTATATATCCTGATTTTAAGATCTGAGGTCTTGAAAGGGCTTGGTACAATGGCTAATATTTTAAAACATGTGACAACAATGCCTTCTTTAAACATGCTTTTGTTTGTTGTTTCAAAAAGTAAATACATACATCTGACTAGGCAGCTTATCTACCTCAAGTTTATAATTTATAAAATGTTCAATTAAGCTTATAATTTTCTTATTAAGTATGTCTTTGTCATGAAATGGTATAAAAATTAAATTTTAAAATATTAAGAAAAAATTAAGCTCATTTACTTGTGTCACTTATAAAAGTGTTTAAATAATTGAAAACAAATGTATCTTTTTAAAAGATGAATTTCCCCTAATTATGCATAATTTTTTGCAAGGCATTGTTTCTCTGCTTTTGTTCCTTATTTTATGGTGGAAATATTTATTTCTTTCATGATGAAATATAGACTATTCTAATCATAGTGGAATACATTTCAATATATTGCTGTATATATAAGGGGAAAATATAAGGAGTGGCAAAATGATCCCAAAGCAAAGCACTATTAGTTAAAGGAATTGGATGAACATTAGTATAGTCATCAGTGGGACACAGGAAAATATGTACTTCACATATGTATCATAAATAGAAGCAAAGATGAGCTACTTCAGTGTTGCTTAAACCAGAATAAGAAAAACTCTTCAATTAATTATTTTTCAGGGTTTTTTTTCTTTCCCAAAATTTCTACTAGGGGAATTAAAGATGAAATTGTAAAACATTTGAAAAATTTCAGAACATGAGATACCATACTCTGATGTCTACTATTGCTGTTGGAAAAATGATAAAAGAAAAAAAAAAACAAGCAAACCAAATCAAACAAAACCAAATAAATACAAGTTGACAGGTATTAACAAAAATACCAGAGATCAAAACAAAAGTGAAACAAAGTTATCACAGCATTTAGAGGATATTCTACTTTCTTATTGGAGGTCAGAAGAAACCTTGTTCTTGAAAGAGAAACAAATTTGGTTTCTCCATAAACATACAATAATGACAATTCTGAAAAAAAAAAAAATCAAAGTTCAGTTAAAAAGAGAGATACTATTGCCAGAAAATAATGATAGTTAAATCTCATGCCTAGCACAATGGATATTATTCAGTACAGTTCTATTCTCATATTTTTTACAATTTGATTTTCCAAACTCCCTGTGATATTATACTGAAATCTTGAAATAACATATTAACCACACTACATATTTCTTCTGGTAAAGATCCATTGCCAAGGCACTGACTTTTATTTTGTTTTTTGCCATGGTAACTTCTCACTGTCTCCCTTTGCTCAAAATGAAAGTGAATAACTTTGAGTATTGACCTCCAAACATAGTCAGAGCATCAGCAGCAGCCAGCGAAGGTCTGAACAAGCCTCTTTAGGACTGTATGTTGAATGGTGTTCAGCCAAGTTTTGGACAGTTGAGAATATATACCCTGCCACATCTCACTGCTCAACTAATTTCTCTTCTTTGGCTGCCGCTGCTTATAGCTTCCTATGCCAACAACTCTCAGTACTGCTTTGATCTCTATGTTTAAGAAAAGCCTCAACAGTACATGATATTGGTGATAATGGGCTAGGCACTTTATATCTAGCTGTGAATTTAACCACCAGGGCCCTTTGAAGAAGATATAATCAGCCCCATATTACATAACATAGCAAATACCATTCCTGAATTTATACAGCCATGAGGTGATTGAGCTAGGATTTGATGTTAAATTGGTCTGATGCTGAAGTCTGATACCATGTCACCACACACATTGCTTGTTGACAGGTGCTATTACATATTTCTCTGATACATGATGATCATCTAGATTAGGGGCCAGAGAACTTTTTTCTATAAAGGACTTGTTAGTAAATATCTTAGGCTTTGCAGACTAACCATGATTCTCTTATGTATTCTTATTCCTTTTTGTTTTACATAAGCTTTTATCAATGTAAAAATCCTTCTTAGATCAGGGGCTATATAAAAAGAGACCAGACCGTGAGATAAATTTGGTCAACAAACTATAATTTGCCAACTACTGATCTAGAGGAAGTACACACACCAATGGTTCTCCTGGATCTACTACACTGCCTAGTAATACATACGTAACAAACACTTATAAAAAATATAATGATTTCAGAAACAATTTTTCCCATTCTTCATTTTAAGGTGAAACTCTAAAGAATGGGAAGCACTATATCTGGAATAGATATATGGTCTTCTAATATTCTATAAAATTTCTTTAAAGCAAATCCATTCTGCTAGTGTACTCTTTCCTCCTTCTTCCCTTCCATGCAAATGTGCATCCCTTCCAGATAAAGTATTTGGATACAATAAGAATTTGCTTGATGAGATGTACTTATATCCTAAAAGAATTCTATGCATGTTCTCCATTGGGCATACATACTTCATGCACACATCAAAGTCTCGACATAATATTTCACTAACAAATACTGAGTTTCTCCTTTTATTTTTCTGATTGTATTTTTCTCTTTGATTCTATGGATGTATTTCGAGATTTTACTATAATCTAAAGTGATTGTTGTATTTTGTCCCATAGAGTTCAGATATATTCTGATTGCATCCATTATTCTTACTAGAATACCAAACTTTATATATTATTATGTTAGTTATGTTATTGTTTTGTGTATTTTGTGGAAAAAATTACATATATAGATAATTCATGCTGGATTTTCTTAGTATACTCTTTTGTGTGTCTTTTGTTCATGCTCTTTGTTTCCTCTTTTTTTTTTTTTTTTTGAGACTGGGTCTCACCCTGTTGCCTGGGCTAGAGTGCAGGGGCATCATCATGGCTCACTGCAACCTCAAACTTTTGGGCTCAAGCAATCCCCCTGCCTCAACCTCCCAAGTGGCTGTGATTGCAGGCACACATCACCATGTCTAGCTAATTTTTCTATTTTTTTGTAGAGACAAAGTCTCCCTATGTTGCTCAGGCTGGTCTAAAACTCCTGGCCTCAAGCAATCCTCCCGCCTCAGTCTCCCAAAGTACTAGGATTACAAGCATGAGCCACCACACCAGGTCTGTTTTCTCTTATATTTAGAAATTTTTTGATAGTTGTTTTCTAATTTTAACAGGAATATTTGGCTATTATAGAAGGTATTTAAAATAAAAAAGGTAAAATAGAAAAAATAAACATGACACATAATGTCATAACATCAGATGACTATAAAATATTTCATGTAATTTTGCTATTTTATCTATAGTTCTGTATGTAATAAGTACTTTTACACTATATCCATTCACATATATAGGTACATGATTGAGTTTTTTAATGTGCTTACACATGTATAATGTATGGGATTTTGTTTACCTGAGATTAAACAGCATATAAGATTTTGTACCTTTTTAATTAAAAAAAGATATAAAATTTCTTACTGTATTCAGATTACTTGAAAACCTTATTATTATAGACTTGTAAATAGTCCACAATTAAACTGTGTGGCATTTAATTCCATTTTCATAATAATTAAATCAATTTCCTATTTGGGGACACCTACCTTATTATCATCACATTTTCTCTATAACAGTTTCTGCAATAAATATTTCTTACATAACATTGAACATGTTTTTATTTCAATTGAAGTTTTAAAAGCACAATTGTTTGATGAAAAGGCATTAACATTTTTAAACCTTTTTTAAACATTCTTGATATGATAAGCTGCTTTCAAGAAGAAGTACATTATTTTAAAATATTTGTTAAATAATTTTAAATAAATGGAGTGCTAAAAACCTCAAGCCTTCTTTTGAGAAAGACAAAAAGGAAATATTTGTTCCATATATCATTGTGAACCAGAATGCCACTTTTAAAATTTTCTGCCATGTTTTTTCAAGTTTTTTTCAGTTATTCAACTATCTATTGGATTTATTTCTTTGTGGAATCTCATATATTTGGATGATTGAGTGATTGAAAGTCATATAATTTGAATAGAGAATTTTAACACATCCACATTAGCTATCATAAATGGTTTGTTTTTTGTTATTGCTACAACAAAATCCTTCTTTATAGGTTCCTTTATTTTTCTGTTCTTTATTTATATACTTCTTTAAAAATAACTTTGCATTTCTTTAATTCTAGTGATTTTGAAAACTCATTTTGTATTTAAACATAACATTGATTTTTATTGCCATAAAGGCAAGTTATTCATTAAATTATCTCACTTGAAATAAAAATTACACATGCTTATGTATCTTATTACCCTCATAATGCAGGATTTTTATGGATATGCTCTGGTACTTAGACATAATTTGTTAATAATAGAGTATAATTTTATTTCACAGAGGAGATATATTTTTTCAATTATTATTTTTATATTTACCATATTTTGCAGCTTAATGACAAGTAATCTAAAACACTCAATATGTTAAATTGACTTTAATTCTTGTTACACTTTATACTACCAATCAATCATCGTATTCTGAAAGATTTTTAACCTACAAAAAAGTTATAAGAATAGTATAACTATTAATGAATTGCAGAGATTCACTAATTGTTAACATTTTGTCACATTTGAACTCTGTTTGTAGGTGTTTCTGGAACTACTTGAGAGTAAGACATTGCTTCTCTTTTAAATGCTTTGGCATTTATTTTCTAGGAAAAATGATATTATCTGATGTAACCATAGTAAAATAGTACTCAGTAAATTTAACATTGTTGAATACTATCATATCACAATCAATATTTAAATTTCCCTGATTCTCCCGATTATATCTTTTATAGCCATTTGATGTTTTTGTTGTTTAATCTAGGAACCAGTCAAAAATTACACATGTACTGCATTCAGTGGCTAGAAGGGTTGACTAACTCTTATTTTCCTTTTATTTGATTATTTATTTGACCTTTTATGACTTTGATATGTTTATCTATACAGGCCAATTGCTTTATATAATATTCTCAAATTTGTCTCTTCTAGCTGTATCCTCATGATTAGATTCAGGTTAAAGAATTTTGGAGGAACTATTATCTCAGTGATATACATGTTCATTATATCTTATGGGTTACATTGATGTCAATTATAATAATATTAAGTTTAACCACTTTGGTTGAGGTAGTATTGTCAGATTTATCTATTAATGAGACCCTTTCTACATTTTATTCTAACTAGTTGTGGTTTAATCATTTGAAACTCTATGAATATCCTATCACCCTACAAATTTTCACCAAATATTTTAGCATCCATTGATGTTTCTTGCCTTAATCATTTATTAGTAGGGTGGTTACATATGGTGATTTTATAATTATTTTTTCTACATTTATTAGTTGACATTTTTCTATAAATAAGACCTTTTATCACAACCTCAGCTACACATTTTATTTTTAAGTTTTATTGCCAATTTAGACTCATGGGCATTTTTATATTTCTATAATTTATTCATTGTATTACTTAAATTATCCCTATATAGGCCAGTGAAAGGCCCTTCAATTAAATTCTAGCATCTTTTGACAGGTTCACATAAATGTGTACGTACTTCCTTACATTTTGGAATAAAAGATATTCCAGGCTCTCCTTATACATCTCTGCTCCAGTCACAAAATCAGCCGTTTCCCCAAGGAGCCTGGGATCTTTTGAGTCATTAATGGGCACTTGTACTTCTAATTTTTAGTCCCTTTTGAAAGGCACAGCTATAGTTGTATCTTTTTTTTAATGATTTCATTTTAATACCTCAAATCGCAACACAATAGGTTATTTTCTCTTTCCACAATTTCATATTTTTATCTTCCTTGTACCTTGGTGAAATATGTGCTTTCCAAAAATCTCAATATATTTAATCATTTAATTAGGCATATAGTATGCACAAAATAGGTTCACAATTACAGCACTAATGCCTGTGGCAAGAAAAAATCAATCTATTAGATAAATTTCAAAATCATTGTAGTTTTTTTTCCTCTTTGCATTTTTCAACTGTTTATAATCAAAGTGTTCAAAATTTTCTTGGAGTATTTTTTTTTCTTCTATGAGATTTATACTTTAAATTTGATATACTTTTAATTTGTTTCCTTTTACTTTCAACTTTAAGAATTTTTTTCCCTATTTTATGAGTCAATTTTAAAATTCAAATATGTTGCAGTACAACATATTTCTGATAAAATTAACTATTTAAGGATACAGTTTGACGAGGGTTTTTGTTTTTGTGGTTTTATTTTGTTCTTTGGTTATGTATTACTTTTTTAAAAGACAGATGAAAAGTCTATATATTTATTGTGTACAGCCTGATGTATTGAAATATTGATACATTGTGAAGTGGCTCAACCAAGCTAATTAATGTGCATTCCCTCACTTATAATAATTTTTTTGTGGTATAAGCAGTTAATAAAATCTACTCTATTACCAATGTTCAAAGTACAATGCATTGTTATTAGCTATAATCACCATTTGTGAAATAGGTCTCTTGATCTTATTTCTCTTACCTAATTTTACATTTCATGACCATCTCCCCAACCCAGCCCCTGATAACCCCTGATAACCAACTAAACTCCAGTCCCTGAAAAACACCATTCTATTTTCTACTTCTATCACTTCAACATATCTAGATTCCATATGTATGTAAGAACATATGACATTTGTCTTTCTGTACCTGGCTTATTTCACTTACTATCATGTTCTCTATGTCCATCCATACTGTCATAAATGACAGGATTTGTTTCTTTTTGCAAAGCTGAATAGTATTCCACATGTATACATACACCATACTTTCTTTATCCATTCATCTATTTTTTTTTAAATTTATTATAGCTTATTATGGGGGTACAACTGTTCTGGTTAAGTATATTGCCCATGCCCCTCCCAACCCCCCGAGACTGAGCCTCAAGGGTGTCCATTCCCCCAACAGTGCACATCGCACTCATCATGTAGGTAAACACCGGTCCCCTCCCCCCCCCAACACCCTGAGTCAGATCTTCAAGTATGTCCATTCCACTGACAGTTCGCTTCCTCTCCATTCATCTATTGATGGACACTTAGGTGACTCTGTAACTTGGCTATTGTGAATAATACTTAAATTAACATGAGAGTGCACCTATCTCTTTTGACAACTAATTTCATTTCTTTTGGATATATACTGAGTGGTAGAATTGCTGGATAAGTTTGATGAATTTTGGCAAATGAACACACCCATGTAACCATCAATGCAATCAAGATGCAGTCTATTTATGTTCACCTAAAAGCTCCTTCTTTGCCCTTGTTAATCTGCCCACCTCTCAATCTCTGGCACCAGGGTTCACCTGATTTGCATTCTGTCTGTACAGATTACTTTTACTTATTCTAGAATTTTACGTAAATAGATTCATGCAGTACGTGCACTCTATAACTGGCTTTTTTTCTCTCACACTTTGATTTCAAGGTTTATTCCTGTTGTTGTATGGATCAGTAATTTGTTCTTATTGCTAAATAGTGTTTCATTATAGGGCCATACCACAATTTTCTTATTTTTGCTTTGTATAATTGTGTATGTAGCTATTATGAGCATTTATAAACAATTACTTTCTGAATATCTATTTTCATTTCTATTTGGTAACTAATTTGGAATGGAAAAGCTGCTTTATATGGTTAATTACATGTTTAACTGTATGAGAAACTATCAAATCATTTACCAAAATGATTTTCAAAACCAACTATGTGATTTGTGGAAACCAGGACACAATGAATATTTGATATCGCTTGTTCAAAAATTATTAATCTTAAGAATTTCAAGATGATGACAGTAGAGTTTTCAGCCAAACAGGACTCTTCTGAGCTCTGTGCAACTGCATAGATTGCATGCCCATGAAGCCAGCCTGCATGTTTACAACATATTATATCACAGCTAGCAATGTATGAGACCCAATTTCTCCACATACTTGCCAGAATTTAGTAATGTTGGTCTCTTTAATTTTGATCATTGCAAAGGTGGAATAGTAGAATCTAATCGTGGCAATTATTTGCATTTTTTTGATATCAGGAATGAAATAATGATTTATCAGTCCTTTGCATATTACAAGTAAAATCTGATATGGTCCATATTTTTATCAAGTTTTTTTTTGTTATTGTAAAGTTATTTACATTATCTGAACACAAATATTACATGAAATATATTTGTTGAAAATATTCTTTCCTAGGGTGTGGCTTTCCTTATTTTCATATAGTTTCTTTTGAAAAATAAAAGTTTATTCCATTTTTGTTCTTATTTATTTGTTTTTGACAATGAAATGCAACTTAATTCTATTTTTTTTTATGGTTAACACTTTTGTGTTAGAAAATTTTTGCCTGCCTCAAAATCATGGGCCTTTTTTCCTATGTTTTCTTTTAGATATTTTTTTTGGTTTTGCTTCAACATTAGTTTGAATTTATTTTTCGCATGGTGAAGAAAGGCACAAAGTTCATATTTTCTATGTTCTATATAGATGTCACATTGTTGAAGAAATACATGAAAAGCTTATTGTTTGAATGAATTTTCTTGACACCATTTTCAAAACAATTGATTATGTATTTGGTCTATTTCTGGAAAATGTATTATTTTTCTTTGTTTTATACATTTATCTTCATGTAATATCATACTCTTTAGATTACATTTTAAAAATAAGTTTAATTTAATCAGGTACCATTTATTTATTTTTGTTGCTGCTGTGATTGCCTTGGGGGTCTTTTTAATAAATTTTTTACCTAGGCCAATGTCTGTGAGAGTCTTTCCTACATTTTCTTCTAGAATTCTAATAGTTTCATTTCTA
>CM052441.1:19064391-19083883 GCA_028533085.1 Varecia variegata | reverse complement strand
AAAAAAAAATAAGTTTAGAAATTATGTACTTTAACTTAAGTTCTCTAGCTTTCTTCCTTTTCAAAATTGCATTGTCAATTTTAGCTATTTTGTTTTGGCAAATAATTTTAGAGTCAGCATGCCAATTTCTATAAAAAGCCTAATAAAATTTTGAATGTGATATATTGTTAAATCTATAGATCAATTGAATCTGTTAAATTTTGAGTTTTACAATTCATGAAAATTGTATATTTCTCTATTTAAATTTGTTTTTAAAAATAACAATGTTTTATAGTTTTTAGTGTATGAGTCTTCTAAATGATTTGTTGCATTAGTCTTTAATTATTTCATGTTTGTGAATACTAGTATAAGTCAAATTGAATGTTTCATTTTTTTCTGTTGTTTATATCTAATAATATGATTGAGGAAATTGATCTTGTTTTCTGTGATCATATAAAATCAATTTGTTAGTTTTAGTAACTCTTTTCATTCTTCAGAATTTTCTATAAGCACAATACTGAAATTTTTACTTATTTCAATCTATATGTCTCTAAATCCCTTTCTTGTCTTATTGCAGTGGCTAATATTTAAAATTGAGCTGAAATAGTAAGACTATGTATACTTTGTTTCTAAACTTTCACAATAAAATATGATGTTATTGGTAGTTTTTTGTCTTTGTAGATGCCCTTTGTCAGTTTGAAGATGTTCCTGTCTATTTTTAGTTTAGTGTGTTTTTTTTCTTATTAACTGCAGTTGAAAGTTGTCACTGGTGGTAAATAGCAATGTAAAACTAGAAGTAAATTCAAAGGTTTGTGTAATATACTAGGTAATTAGGTAACAGAGGAAATTTTAATTATATTGACAATGAAATTAGATGGCTGCTACTTGGGTAAGTGAAGCTATGGATCAGGGGTCAGCAAACATTTTCTGTAAAGACCATATAGTAAATATTTCAGGCCTTAGGGGTCACATAAAATCTCTGAGCATATTTTTCTTTTTTATTCTTTCTTTTATTCTTTTTGTTAGGTTGGTTGTTAGTTTTTCTTTGTGCAATCCTTTAAAAATATAAAATCATTCTTGGCTCTTAGGCTTTCCAAAACCAAACCCTGGCCAGATTTGGTCCTCGGTCTGCAGTTTGCTATATTCTGGCCTGGAGATAGATAACTAAAAACTCCTCAAGGCAATAAATCATCAATTAGGTTGTAAGTGTGAAAAACAGACTACCTCCTTCTCGTTGGCAGCTTATGTTTCAGTTACTTTTCCAGCAAAACAAATTTCCCAAATACTTAGAGGTGCAAAACTATCGTTCTATTATGTTCACAGAATTTGTGGTCTGGAAATCAGAAGGGGCACATCAGGGATGGTATTTTTCTCTTCCACGGTAACTGGGAAAACTGAACAGCTCAAAGTAATGCAATAATTAAGTTCTGGAATTTTCTGCAGGTGTTTTCACTAATATGTCTGGCACCTGATCTGGGCTGACATAAAAATTTGACTCAGCTTGAAGTATTGATTATCCATGTGGACAAGGCCTATCTATGTGGATTGGGTTTCCTTATAGCATAATGGTCTCAGGATAGTCAGACTTCTAAAACTGTGGCTTAGGATGTCAATATATCCCAGTATATCAGGCAGAAGCTGCAATTCACTGTGTACACTAGCCTCAGAAGTAACACAACTACTTCTGTTGTACTATATTGGTTGACACAGACATAAGCCCAGTCATATTCAAGGGACTGTGATGTAGATCCCACCTTTCAGTGACGGAGCGTCAAAGAATTTGCCGTCCTTTAAAAAAGATTGCTACAATCTATCCTCATTCAACAAATTATTTCTATTCCTTCTGTATATACAAAATACACTCACTACCTTCTAAAATACCTCAAAATTCTTATTTCTTTTTGGCTTCAGGCCCAGGCTAAAGGTACAGTATATCACTTAATTAGTTCTATATGCAGATGGGTCTCCTCCAATGTAGGATTTAGGGTGTAGATCATTCTTATCTGAACATTTGTGTACTGAAGAGATAAGATATCCACTCCATCCATGCCAATATACTATAGTAAGACAGGCAAAGATGATTGCCATCAAGTCACCTATGCAAATGGTGGAGAGATGGGAGGCACATAGCAATCAGTAGTCCATAGTAATTCTAAAATTAAACAGGGCACATGTTGTCAGTTCCTTTGTGTTCTCTGGAACTGATTTTTTGGAGTTCTCGGTTCTGCCCTTTGAGTTCTTGGTTACTCTATTTTACACATCCTTCCATTTTCTATATAATTGCCTGTGGTTGCAGAAAAATTCCTTGTAATTTTAAGATCTAAAGGCCTGTTTTCATTTTATATGGTCTATATTTCTTTTTGTCTAAACAGGTATAATTCCTTTAAAACCTTTTTGGGTTTCTAATAATCAATTCATAATCCACTCCATTAGACAAAAGCCTCTTAAACCAATCTCTTTTTTTAATTTTATTTTTTTTAGCAGATTGAAGAAACTGAGACTTAAACTAATCTCTTCAAGATGAGCTCTTGTGTATTTTTGCCTCACTATAATGATGTTGAGTGACAATGTCTTAATATTCTCAGGAGCTCAATTTTTAAAATGAGGACTAAATAGGCATATCATATAAATTATTTGCAGTCCCCTTTTATTTTTTATCTAGCAAAAAAATAAGTTCTATAAAATCCCACCTTAGATTTTTCTGAGGACCTTGCAGTTCCATCTTATATTTTATCTTCTTCCCAAATCCATTTCTTAATTTGACATTCTTTGGCCAACTAGAAGGAGTGGTAGCTTATATGTCCTCTAACTTTTGTTTAAAACAAAACAGTTTTTTTTTTTTTTAGCTTGTGTTATTCTATGTGTACCTTATAATACGAAGCTAAAAGAAAGAGTTGGCACTTTCAACATTTTGTCTGAAAATCTCCTTAACCAAATCCATGTGTTTTTGTTACATTTTCTATTTTCCATATTAATTCAGGCAAGAATTTCACTAATCTTTCTGCCATGATATAACAAAAGTCTTCTTTCCTCCAGCTTATAATAATGTTCTCTTCAGTTGAAGCCCTCATTGTTGTCAAAACCACAAGGGAGTTTTGGTCTAGGTCCAGTTGTTCATTGCACAAAAATCTAATTATTGAGACAACAAGGATTGCCAAGGAAGAAAGGAATGTTTAATACAACAGACGTCTTGGGAAAACAGGAGAAATTGCCTCAAATATGCCTCCCCAACTAAGGGATATCATGGGCTTTTAAGAAGGGGCTATATGCCTTCAGGCAAGTCCTGGTGTATCTCACTAGGGGCTACATGCATTGGGGGCAGGTTGTGGGGGATAGTAAATCTTGGCATCAGGAAATCTGCCCTGGGGCTTTTAAAATCTCAGATCTTGTATCTTATAAAAAAAATCCATTACTTTAGGCTGAGTGTGGTGGCTCATGTCCATAATTCCAGCATTTTGGAAGGCTGAGGTGGTGGATCACTTAAGGCCAGGAGTTTCAGTCCATCATTTATGGGAAACAACTCAAAAGGTCAAGTAGTTAAGGGAGAAGGAATATAAAACAAAACAAAACAAAACAAAACATATACAGGTTTGTGGAACCAGTTACAACTCCCTCTTTCTTTTTAGTTCATTCCTCAGTCTTGGGCAATCAGTATGTTAATCGATTTAGCTGATTCCTGTTGAAATGGGACATAGTCAAGGTATGAAGGAGAGCAAAGGTGTTGGGTTCATAACCAAGGACATGTTGCTGAGTTGCAACTCAATCCCCATCAAGGTACTAAAGTATAATATCATCTCCATCTGGGGTCCCTCCCAGGAAATATTGGCCCAGTGTTCCCCTGAAGGAATCGCCATTCTAAAATTTCCCTAGTCACCTGGTCATTTACGAAAGCAGTTTTAGGTATCTGATCCAGCAGTGAGATAGGTTAGCCCAAGAGGCAATAGATTGAGATATCTTAACTAAGGAGTTGTGTTGTCAGGCAGAGAAAAATCCCTAAAGAATAAGCTAGTCACACAGGGTATGTTTTCATAGGGCTTGTGCCTCAATTACCTTTTGGCCAGCAACCACAGCATACCCAGCTTTGCATTGTCCCTGTTTCCTTATGCTGCTTTTATTCATAAAGAGCTTCTTATTGAGGTCTGACAGAGTCTGATCAGTCAGATCCTGAAGCCTTTAATACACTTGGTCAATAATCTGAACGTAATCATCAGATGAGAAGTGAGAGCCCATAGGCAGTAAGGTGGCTGTAGAGTTACATTAGGATTATTTCACAAAGTAGTCTGATATTTGCCAATCTGTCCATTGGCTGTTAATAAAAGTCTCCCTTTTGTTCTAGTAGGGATAATACATAATGCATGGTGTGAACAATCATCAGTAGCACAAGAGTAAACTTTTCAGCTTTTTGTAAAATATCATAACTAGAAGGTACCACTCCCAGACAAGTGGGCCATCCTTTTGTTGTCACATCAAACTGTTCAGAGGAATAAGATACAGTTTGTTTATGATCTCCCAAATTTTTTTCAATACCCTGAGTCCAATTTCTTGCCTTTCTTGAATGAACTGATCAAAAAGTTTATATAAGTCCAGGGGGCCCAATGCGGGAGCACTCATTAATTTTTAATAGTCAAGAAAGTCTTGTGATATTCTTCTGTCCAAATAAGTTGTTTCCTGCCCCCATCCTTTTAAGGCTTTATAGAGGGGTTTTGCTATTAGCCTGAAGTTAGGGAGCTAAATCCAGCAAAACCTGACCATATTCAAGAATCTTCACAACTGCTTGTGGGTGGTATGCTCTATTATTTGATTTATAGCCTCTTTTCAATCTGGAAGGAGCTTCCAAGTTTTAAAAGACGATTTAAACCCTAAGTATTTGACAGTGGGAGATGAGATTTCAGCTTTTTTTTTTTTTTAATGCTGCATATCGTTTGTTAGACAGTAAATTTAATATAATTATGGCATGTTGTCTGGATTCAACTTCAGTCTCACTGGTTATCAGGGCATTGTCTGCATACCGTAAAATCATTTTCTTGCCTAAGATTATTTTTCTCAAATCTCTGGCTAGAATTCTCTGAAGATTGTTGGGGCTTATTATCACCATATATGAGCTGTTCATCAGGGATCCAAGTTACATACAAATCCAACCTAAAGATGTTCTCAGGAACGTATCTTGTCCGTAACCCGGGGACCACCTGTACTTCAGTTCAGAATCAGCAAGTTGCCTGCATTTAGTATCTCTCATAGCGATCCATCTGTGGAGTTGTTCTTATAGTCTCCCTGTACTTTGCAGGTTTAATGTCTTTGTCTTAAATGAATATTTCTTCTGTGAGGGGACATGGAAAGAAAGACAACTGGAGATAACAACAGATAACCTACTTTAGATAATCCTAAAGTAGATTACCACAGTCTTGAGTAGATGTTATACAGACTCTGATCTTCCAAATGCATTGTGCTGAAAATGGCATTCAATGTAATGGACAAAAGTAAACATTTAATGTTTTGTATCAGGGATATGTTATCTTTCTTACCCTGTCATATTGTAGTCCACACAGGCCTGAATCTCTGGGACATGCCACATAATATAACACTAATGAACTTTATCAATAAATAGTCAATGGACTGGTTGAACAAAAAAATAGAAGACACACAGGAAGCTTTGTTAGTATACATATGCTATACAAAGTGGGAAATAAAACCTAAAAACAATCAGGAGCCTATCAAATCAGTAAGTATTTAAGTGTCCAGTCACCTGGGACACGCTAGAATATCCCCTTCATTATAGTAGACAAATTATTTGATCTCGTACCTTCAGCCATGAAGGAGAAAACACAACCTGAGTGGGTAGAATTCTTCAGGCAGGATATTCCATACCTATGAATATTGCTCTGATCCATACACCAGGTAAAATTAATTGCTGCCAGTATTGATTGGGCACAGAAATAGAAAAAGAATTGGCAGCAGTTTCAGACTGCATCACAAGTGGCACATGAGATCTGACAGACCCAATGCTATTAGAAGTATTTGATGATAATAAAACGTGCCCCATGGAGGTCATGTTGAGTCCCAACAGAACACTGACAAAGAAGACCCCTAGTATCCCTAAGCAAGACTCTGCTACCTGCAGTGGAAAATTTTGAAATACACTACTGGTGGCGTTTACATTTTGTATTTTAAAATATAATATATATAATACCTATGAGTTCATTTCATTAAAACACAAGAAAAAATGATCAGTCTTATTAGAATTGGATAGCGATAGACTCATTACACTGAAAATTAATAAAGGGAAAAATTATTTTTCCTGCCTTTCCTAATCAAATTTGATTGCAAGAAAGCCAAATAGTTGATAAGGCAGTTTTATTTTACATTTAATAGAAGAATTCTAACTAATAAAATGAAGAAAAGGCCAGATGTAGTGGCTCATACCTGTAATCCTAGCACTGTGGGAGGCCGAGGTGGTAGGCTTGCTGGAGCTCAGGAGTTCGAGACTAGCCTGAGCAAGATTGAGACCCCATCTCTACTAAAACAATAGAAAAATTAGTGAGGCATGGTGGCACACACTTGTAGCCCCAGCTACTGGGGAGGCTGAGGCAGGAGGATCACTTGAGAGCCCAGGAGTTTGAGGTTGCAGTGAGCTATTATGACGCCACTGTACTCTACCCAGGGCGATGGAGTGAGACCGTGTCTCCAAAAAAAAAAAAAAAAAATGAAGAAAGGATAATTAAAATAGAAATACATCATTTTGCAATATATAACAAAATAATTAAAACAAAGTATGCAGGCAAAAATTATCAATGGATGCTAAAACCATTACATGGACTGTTGATGGAGAAACTTATAAAGATAGTATCTGGTTAGCAGTGAATTAAGACCACTAAAAGTAGGAAAATCAGGATGTATATGCATCATGATGTGATCTGATAGGGAATACACAGAAGTACTTATGAAATATTCTTGCCAAACAAACAAACAAAAAAATATTCTGAATTAAGCATCTAGTTTATAGGGAACAGAGAGATAGAGGAATAGTTAACATATCATTCCAAAGCAAACGGCCAAATCCATAGTGTGGGATATCCTATGTTATAAATGACATGGTTTCTCAATTAAATTGTGCATATACATGTGTATAAACACAAACACACAAACACACACACACACAAAGGCTGTATTATAGAATACAAGAGACTTTGATATAATAAATGTGATGTGGCAATGTGTGGAATTTGAATAATTTGCGATTTGAGCAAACCAACTATTAATATAAAAATCATCTTTGAGACACTTAAAGAATTTCTAATGTAGACTGGGTATTAGATGATATTGATATTGATGATTTATTATCCATTTATTTTCATATGGTTATGGTAAATTTTTATTTAAAAATAAATAGTAATTATCATTAGGAAATAGATACGAAGAACTATCAATAAGATAATATGACTTATTTTAACATACTCCTAACAAAACAGGTGTAGCTGACAGATAAAAGGAAGTTTACGAAAGGTGAAGAATTGTTGAAGCTGTGAGAATGGCATATGGATCTTCAGTATATTTTTTTGTTACTCATGTACATGCTTAAAAATTATCAAATAAAAAGTAAATTAAAAAAACACTTGCCAATTTGGTAGGCGAACATGTAATTATAAAGATTAATTTTCAATGAAAATTTAAAAATATAAAAAGCCTATGTGTTCTCTAACATTTACAGTAGATTGAAAATTTGTCATTTGTTAACGATAAGAAGCAGTGATGTATCAAACCCACAAAAGTGTATAGGAACACACCGATATATTTGCTTTAAAAATATGAGTACATTTTCTTATAGTGTGTCTTCTATAGGCAAAGAATTTACAAACATTACTAAGTGGTTAAATGGAAGATTTTCTTTTGTATACTACTCAGAGACTTATCAGTTTTGAAATTGCATGAGTCTTCGCATCTCCCATCTTATACATCCCTCAGTTCAATCTTTCCTTTAACTTTAAAGTTTGGATTTTTACTGAAATTAACTAGATAGTATATCTGCCTTGTTATCCACTCTTCTCCCTCCCACCCATGGGTTTTCACATCCTCACATCTCCTTATCCACCATCAGCAAATCCTATAAATAAGTGTCAGCAGGAACTGCAGGAGTGATTTCTCAACATCCCTGCTGATTAGGCAGAAATCAGCCCGATTCTTAAATTGTTCTTATCGAAATGAGAAAGGTCATGCAAAACACACGCTGCTTAAAAGTCTTGAGTCAGAAACTGGAAATGTAGGCCACACTATCAGAAACGGGTAAGGCAGTTTCCAAATAGCTCTGTAGATTTAAATTATGTTGAGTCTAATTCTGACGAACTACTTCATGGTATTTTTAAAATTTTGTTCTCCTGAATGGCCCTGGTCTTGGGGCTTTGGGAGGCCCTATGGCTGAGAGTGTACCACCCCACCAGGCAATCCATTGCCGTCTTTATTTTGTGCACATAGGAGACCAACTATCCAAGTTAGCCCCTCTGTTCCTGTTCAGCCAATGAATTTAAGGGCATTTGAGCTCAGCACCCCTTTATAAAGATCTCTTTCTCTGTGCTATGGCTGTTAGTCCTTTGCCTACTTTTATGGCATCCACTTTTGCCACAAAACTGAATTGTAACATATAAGCTACAGCTTTGAGTTTGTGAACTGCTCCATTATCATTTCAACGCCTTTGTCACCTCAATATCCCTCACAAGCACAGAAAAATGCACAGATCTAGACTAATGCATAGATAGAGCAGTGTTGGTCATGTTTACTTAGGATATGGCAATTATTTTAGTACATGACTGGTTTTGTCTTCTTTGGATTAACATGACTACTTTAAATTCTGGTACAAAGTGTGGTTTGATTGAAAAGGACCTTTCTTTCCATGACTATAGAATGCTCAGTAAAAAGCAAAATGTATGTAGGGGTTTTGTTAATGAACGGAGATCTACAAAATATTCATAGTAAATGAATTTGTGAGAAGTAGTAGTTCTTTATCTTATTCTAGTCTTTAAATATCAATAACCTAGGGCAAGAAGGTAGCAGTGAGAAGGCACATAACCACATTGCCAGAAGGACAAAACATATTTTAGGTCTTTCTTAATGATACTATGTGTATCTCTCATGTGTTCAAGTATTACTGTTTCTGTTTGTACTGTCAGGCTAATTCTACTTAAGCAAATCTCAACTTGGAAAAATATAATTGAATCAGAAAAGAACAATTGCCTATTAACACTGAGCATTATGTGATGATACAGACAGAAAAAAAATGCTTAAGTTAAATTTATAATCCTTCAAAATTCCTATGGATTAAATAGTGAATAGGCAGTCATGGGTAGTGTGTGGAATTATATAAATATGAATATAATTGTGATGATAGAAGAACAATAACTGGAGAGAAGAAGAGTGAAAAGTGCTAAAATGCCACAGTAATTTATTAACATATGAGAGAGAATTTGTCTGAGCTATTAAGTGCCAATAGCAGTAAATTTCAAGGACAGTGAATCTTCAATTAATTTTCCTCATAAAGCCTTTGCAGGGCCTCCAGGCTTATTCAGATCATTCAGGGCTTTACAGGCCCTGAACAAGAAACCCTATTTGCTGTTAATCTAAGAGAAAGCTTGTGACGGGGATCCTATAATGAATATATTCCTATAAAGATTATAAAGATTGAGGAGAATTGGTTATTCTTGTCTAAATTAGGAAACATCTTAAAATCTTAAATGTTAAAAAACAGTTTCCCCGATACAAACGTTTTTGACTATTTTTCCACAAACAAGTGAACAAAATCCAACCACTTAATTTGAAAATGTCATGCTTTTTCTTTCTGTTTATTTTTCATTCAGCAGGGTTGCCTGCAAAAAGCCATACATGATTGCAGCAGATGTATTATTTTTTAAAAGATAAGTGTTTATAATCTTTCAAAAAGCTGGCATCTAAGATCCCCCAAATTAATATTGGATGGAGTTCCCCCTACATCCCTTCTTACCCTTTCTCTATCCCACAGTTCCTCCAATCCTACTCTCCCTTTTCTACGTCTTTCCTTTTGTCTCTGAAGTGAAGTTTCTTTTGCCAAGGCTCAATACCCCTTCTGAACTTTTAACTTATTCTCGATATGCATGCCTTTCCTCTTTCGAAGTGTAATCAATTTTGTCTTAGTTTAAAAACAGTTCTCTCCATTGGATGTTTCTAATCTTCCTAAAAGTATGCTCAGGTCTCATTTCCACAAAGCATCCTTCCTATACCTCGACGAAGACCTTGATCTATTGATCCTGTCTCCATCCTTTCACTGGTAAAGTCACTGACCAAGAGACTTATTTCCTCTAATTCAATACCTTATTCCACTTATTTCTCAACACTTTGATATCTGGCTTAATTCTTCATATAATCTATAGTTTTGCTTATCCTACTGAAGTATGTGTACCCATTTCCCTTGGGGTTATGCAAATCCATTGATAAGATAAAAATGACAGATTGTTTCGGATCACTGATTTTATGTGAAGATATTTTTCTGGGGAAAAGTCATTTTAATCGGGTAGTGCTAGTGGGTTGAAAGGTGCTTTTCAAAAGTTCGTGTTCTTGCATGTTGTGATTTTTCTTGTTATGCTTTCTGATTTTGTTTTGAGGTCTCTCTGTCAAGAATGGCCATAAGCCGAGATAGCCACTCTCTAAGAGAGCCTTGTCTTCTAGGAGAAAATATTGCATGGTAATAAAGAGATCAATTATCTAAGAAGACTTAACAATCCTAAACATGTCTGCACATAAAAACAGACCATCAAAATAGAGCAAAAGCTGTTAGACAAATCTCTCAGGCAGGAGAATTCTAAATAATTTATGTAAATTCTCTTCTCTCAAGAGGTGGTGCTTTCTCTGAAATGCCATGGACTTTTATTTGTACCTTTTTGTTCAAATGTATTAATGTTTTACTTTTCAATAATAGTTTTAATATATTTGTTTGTATTTGGCTACTTTATTCCCTGCTTGCATCCCAAATGTCACCATGGAATAAAGGTTAGAAACCCCTCTGAGAGTTCACCATCTTTGTACCTCCTGGAGCACATATAATAGTATCTTATAAGTGATTGCCATTAAATAAATATGGTTTAATTGAAATAATTCAATTAATAGTGAATGGAAACAGAGATATATTACCTATAGATTTTCTTAATGTATAAAAACATACAACATAAATTTACTATTAATTCATACATATACTTACAAATACACAGGTTATATTTATCACACTGGGAAAATAATTACATATATAATTATATAGTTCTTTATATATAATGTATATATTTCATCCCGAATAGTGACAGGAAAATCTTGAATTTCAGCTTCAACCAGGGATAATATTTAATTGCTACTGTTCCAAGTAAATATACTGCTCATGTTTTTTTCCAATTAGAAATTAATTTTTAGCTTGAACTCCTATTAAGTAGGTACCTTTTCTAAAAAAAAAGAATTTATTTTTACTTCATTCAGAGTAATAATAAATAGAACTGCTTCTAATGAAAATAGAAAAGTTACAGCATGTAAAGTATTCTCAGGTAGTAAACAAAGCAGGCATCAGGCATTTCACATAGGATTCTATATATTTCAATGCCTCTTAAGAAATAGGTGGAAAAAAAACAAAGATTCTATATGGAATTGGATCAAATCAAAAACTAGAGATTAACTATTGAAATATATTATATCTTTCTACTTTTAACTGAATTACCTATATATTCTTGAAAAAGAAGTACATAGAACAAAACACAAAAAGTGGGAGAACATATATACACAAATAATCTGTCTTTTTTTTCACATTGCACTCTACCTCGTCACTGCACTTACTCTTACTTTGCTCAATATGTTTATTTTATATAACACATATAAAAATGTAAACAATGAGTTAGAGAGTTTAATGGTTCATTCTTTTTGCAATAAAATTTAGTATCTGAAGTCAGAACACACCATGAGTTTACAAGGGCAGGAGGCTGACTGAAGAATAAATTCAATTACTGTTTATCTTTTGAATGAAGAAATTTTACTTCTCTGTCCATCATGTCCATAAAATAGATCAGAAGGTAATGTTGCAAAGAATATTTGTAAGGACCTGTAGTGAGTTTGTTAAGGAGAGATCAAAGTATACAAATAGACCTGTACAGATATCATTCATTGTAAAGTTGACATTCCACCAAGTGACTAATTATATCAAATCTTATTTCACATAAACATTTTCTGGCTTAAGATTTTATCAGTTTTGGCTGGGCGCGGTGGCTCACGCCTGTAATCCTAGCCCTCTGGGAGGCCGAGGCGGGTGGATCGCTCAAGGTCAGGAGTTCGAGACCAGCCTGAGCAAGAGCGAGACCCCGTCTCTACTAAAAAAATAGAAACAAATTATCTGGCCAACTAAAAAATATATATATAGAAAAAATTAGCCGGGCATGGTGGCGCATGCCTGTAGTCCCAGCTACCCGGGAGGCTGAGGCAGGAGGATCGCTTGAGCCCAGGAGTTTGAGGTTGCTGTGAGCTAGGCTGACGCCACGGCGCTCACTCTAGCCTGGGCAACAGAGTGAGACTCTGTCTCAAAAAAAAAAAAAAAAAAAAAAAAAAAAAAAAGATTTTATCAGTTTTTATTATTGTCAAGATATCTTAGGAATATGACCCACTTTATGATGAGAATTTGAATTTCTATGTTACTATCTACTGTTTTCTTGTAGGAAAAACCCATACATTTGAGAAAACTTTCTTTTGTCATGGTAATTTCAAGTAATTTGTTCAATTAGTTTAGTTGTGAGACAATAAGTACATCCAGATATCATCTATACATTACGTAATTGTAAGAAAATTTAGTAAAGGAGATTGTGTAATGACTTAAATAATTTTAAATTTTACAGGAAGTAAAATGCAAACATTTTAACTTTCCAATATAGAAAAGAGCAGTATTCAAAACTGTAAAAACACTATGACTAAAACAATGTATATCTTCCTAGAAAAAAGACCAGAAGTGTATCCAATAAAAGTACAAGTGATAATGTTAGAGTGTTGGAAATATGCTTTTTTCCCTACCTTCATGAATAATTTCCAAATGGCCTAAATGTTTTACTTTTGTAAAAACATATAGTTTTTATTAATTATGACTATTTTGGTGAGAAACAAATACATTTCTGTAAAAAATTCATTTTGGTATTTAAAATAGATATCACCTCAGATACTTATGTCTATAATAATTCAAATGTAAATGTGGTACTCCATGTATGTGCATTGCTAATATTTGCCATGGAAATAGAATGGAAGACAGTTTTTAAAGTCCTTTTGCTTTGAACTAAATCCATATATTTCTTTAAAGTCAAGATTTAGTATGAACAAATTATAGTCTTAAAAGAAAGCCCACTGAACTTACAATGTGTTTTTAGCTGCTCAGATCCGAGATAACATATTGGTGCAATAAGTAACAAGGGGATAGAAAAATACCTAAAGGATGACTGCTGTGTAAATAGCAGGTACAAAGTCTCAATTAAGTGACCACTTTTGGCCAGAGTCCTAAAAATTATCACTTCTATGTATTAGCAATTTAAGTGAAATTCAAGGTGAGTTTGATATGGTTTGTATTCAAGGTTGTATACATACATTTTTTACTGTATCACAAATATCAATGAAGCATCATATTTGAAAGAGAATCTATAATGTTATTAACTACATCATTTAGGTCTAGCCAAGAAGAATTTGTTAAATACTGACTATATAAGTACAGATTTTAGATGATGGAGGAGAAACGTAAGAAATAATTTGGGAAGATAAGCTATTAAAGAAGGTGTCATTTAGAGAAAAATACAGGTAGTAAACATATATAAGGACAATAACTGTTTCTTCATTTAAAAGAAAAAGGTATTTCTCTATTTTCTGCATTTGTGAAACTAGTATTCTAGAGAGAGGATAGTATTGAAAGATATTTTAAATAATTAAATCAGTGAGACTTGGTAATGAGTTGAAAATTGGGTTGAGAAAGAGGAAGAAGTCAAGGATGACTCCCAGGTTTCAAACTTGGACTCTTGGAAGGATGCTGGTGTTTTCATCTGGGATGGGGAATACTGAAAGATGAATGGATGAAGCAGGAGAAGGTTGATTATGAGACTGATCTTGAACATGCTGAGTGTGAAATATCTTGGAAACATCCACATTGAGATGTCAAGAAGGTAGTTTATTTACATAAGGAATGCAGGCTGGTCCAGATATCTAGTAATGCAACTTGGGAAAGCTCCAGAGTAGTATCTTTTACTTTCTTTGGGAAGCAAAAGAAGAATTCACCTTCAATAAATAAGACAAAGTGAAAGGGGAATTGGAGATTAGAAGAGAGCTGAAACCTTTGAAGTTTATGTTCTTCAAAAGAGCAAGAAAGAAAATATCAGGAAACAAAAAGATTAACAGAGTTGAGAGCTTATCTGAGGTTGATAATCATGAATTTGCAGTGATCTAGGTCTACCTCTTTGCAAAACTTCCTGTAGCTGTGCTTAGTTGTTCAAAGAGAACAAGAAATAGCAGGGTTTTAGCCAACAGGGGTGTAAAGGAAAAGGAAATTAAAAGATTAAAAAGAGTATTATGGATATCACAGACAATAAAATCTCAACTGCATAAAAGAGTGGAGTGAATACAAGAAAATGTTTTACTGAAACAAAATAGGGGTGTCATTGGAGAGGAAATCCTTTCTAAATTTAAGAATGAACATGATATGGTGGTTGAGCAGTGTATTGGAAGAAGAGGAGGCTGTGGTAAGAGGTTGGATGCTTGAATTATTAAATAGTAATTTTGGAAACAAACAAGAGGAATCAGGCAAGACTCCAGGGGAGGACAGACCTGTTAAGTCTGCATCAAAGTCTAAAATATTGGTCTGCTTAAAAAGGATGGGGACCTGTTAGAATGCTGGGAGATAAGGTGGATAAGTAAAATCAGCAGAGTGTATTTATGATCCAAGAAATATATAATAACCTCTATTGCTTTTAATTTCTTAAGCATATATGTGGCTCAAACTTGTTTTGAAATACACTTGTAGAAGCACATTGCTAAAAATCTTCCAGTGATCAAATTTACCTTACTACTCACAATTGAGGATGGGAATGTATGTAGTATTTCAAAATAAATGAAATAAAGTGTAATAAAGAAGGATAACTAATGCCTATCACGAAAGAAACAGAAAATATTAGAATCACTTTCCAAACATGTTTATATGAAATAAAATAATATTAGAAATATTAAAATTGTCAAATTGTTGACATAATAATTTGACAGGAATAGTTGTGTGAATTAACCTGAATACTAATGATACAATGTACAAATAGGTTAACTTCATGAAAATTTTTCAGCATTCCTTCCCTAGTAGATTACTATCTCAGATCCATAGCTGAGTTTAACAACCTCACAAAAGGAAAAAAAAAGTATTCTCAGATACATGATGGATTTGCAGCAAAGGGAGAACAAAATTATAGCAATTTTGGCTGGATGTATGTGAGTCTAAAAGTTAAAAGAAATAAAATGCAAAGGAAATGAAACTAAATAATTGGTATGAGAAGATGTCATGAATTGTAAATGAATTTGCTTTGAGGTTCTGACTCACAGATGCAAAGCTTTCTATGAAAATTTGAAATAAATAGACCATAATTTACTTATGAAGAAAAAAGTCATTTTTCCTTCCAATGCCATTTGGATAATTATGAAAAGAACAGAGTAATTTCTATATACTTCTTTGAATTGTAAAACTTTGATATTAGGAAAAAAATTGGTTTTGAAAACAAATTATACATTTTAATTTTCCCTCTTTTATAGTGAAGGTAAAGGCAATGGGGTTAAGGAGAAACTCAGACAGAAAAAAAAAAAGAAGTTGATTTACAATTTCCTACATAAATATTGAAAAAGCAACCCTCATTTTCATTAAATAAAAATATTTCATTCCAAGCAGTCTTAGTCTGTATTCTAGAAAAGAGTAGAGAATCAACTTTAGTAGATTCCCAAGCCACCAAAAAGAATCCCTAATCACAGAAAGTGGGGACATTCTTCTTTTCACATTACCCCATTTCAATTCCCCAAATCCTTTACATACACAGATATATACACCTAGGGAGGCATGTGCACAGACTCATGAGAGAGAGGATCAGAAAAAGTAACTAGGAAAACTAAAAAGACTTCTAATTTTCTGAACATGAAATGTGAGTTAAATGCTCACCTTGCTCTTTGATGAGCATGCTTTCATTACTATAATAAAATCTTTGGTTAAGGGACTTGCAACCCCTTAAGATATTAGCCTTTAGGTTCATAAAATGTGCACAAATTCACTTAAAACCATTTACATATCACTTTATTTAGAAAACACATGCTTTGCTAATAAAATTTCAACTATTTTTCACGTGGTGTGTATGTGCACCTGTCATACGTTGAAGTATTTCCTACAGGGATAATATACTGACTTTGTCCTCTCCTGAATGATTGCTATTGGGATTTTTAAGAAAAAGCTATATAAATAGGGGTATTGGATTTATTCCAAATAAAGAACAAAACATGCCATAAATACTGCAGTATATATATATATTTTTTCCTGATGTTCTTGAAGAAGCTATCATTTTAGAAAGTAGTTTTCACAAATAAACAAATTTCTATCCAATTGAGATTATTGCAATGTTCCTACTCAAATATTCTTATGTCCTCAGAATCCTCCTATCTATGCCCATCTTCTTTTTATTTCTTTATTTAAATGTGTTAAGGACATAGAACCTAAAACTTCGTATTAAAATCCAAGCATTTCATAAAAGGTATTAATATTTATTCTGTGTCTTCATTTGGATCTTCTTTATGACCTCCCTGCCAAGTAGTTTCCTTGCTTCTGCTTCATTCACTTCCTATTAATAATCTTCTTTCAGCAGCTATAATAATTAGAAAGTAAAGTATCATCTTTAACAAAGTCTACCTTTTAATATAATAGTATCCATTATTTGGTGCCAGCCATACAGAACAGATTCAGCAATTCATCCTCAAAAACAACCTATCTCATCGTGTGTAAGTAAAAATGAAGTCGCATTAGCCACAATAAGAAAACATTACCGGCTTTTGAGCTTCCATTTATGAAGCAGAGGATCTCACACTTATTGAAAATTATCCCTCTCTGAGGACTTCAGGGGAGTGTTCATGGCATGTGTCATAAGTTTGCATGCACACGTCTTGTGCTTGGATGCTGTTGTTCTCCATCACGCTTGCATGCACCACCCTTTTCTCCGAGATATTTTCATCTCTCAATGATAGTTTGCCATGTGTATCACTTTTGCTTCTCCAAAAGAATGACTTTCTTCCATTGTAAGCCTGATGTATTCTTAACCAGCAAAATTGCAAGATGTTAATAATAATGATAACAGTATTAATAATAAATCTGCATTCTTTTAAATCTTATCTGCCCTTTCAACATAAGGCTTTTCATTGATATGGGGATGTCATTTAGGGCTATTTTGACAGAATTCCAACAATCCCTTGAGAAAGTCGTCTTAAAAAGTTGTAACTATTAAAAATCTCTTCCTAGAGACATCAAATAACTGTCCACCGTCCCTTGGGCTGACTAGGAGTTATGCTGTCACATCTGGCTCATTACACATACTATTACATCCTTATTCTCAGGTAGTCATAGCAATATTTCTTTTTTCCTAATCACCCAAAACACATACAAACCAAGTAATGCAAATTGCTGAGTGTAAATCGATTGAAATGCTGCACCAGGCTTACTAGACAAAGCTGAATTCCTGTTACATACAACCAAGACCACTGTACCACAGAATATTTTCTCTTTTGCTGTCTAAACATGATTTTCTTGTTTCTTTTACAAGCATCCTTTACAATCATACTTAAAATTTTATAGACATGTTAACTTTGTTTTACTATTTTGTTTGTCTGATATCACTGTTAGAATGTGATCAATGTCTACAAAATAAATACACGATGAGTTCTATCTCATTGTAAACATGCTAAAAAATAGTGTTGCATACTGTGTAAGAGTGTGGACTCTGGTGTCCAACTTTCTGGGATTAATTCTAGCTCATCAAATTAGAATAGCCCTTATCATTTTGGGGACTTGGCACCAGAATACAAATTGAGGCCCCCCACTTAGGACCTGGCCCAAAGTTCTTCCCATGTCCCGTTCTGTCAGCCACCATGAGGGACCTAAAGTTCATGTGCATGGATGATGTGTGCAGTCCACCCATCCAAGTTCTCTATTTCCACAGCCCAACTTCCTAAGACAGCTCCCATTTAGCCACCACTCAGGCCTTTTGGTCCACACATTGGAAGCTTAGTCCATTTTGCAGAAGATGGCCCACCAAAATGATTCACCCAGGCTAAGAAAGTGTGGCCAGTATCACATGGAAAGGGAATAATGGAGTCAGTAGTACCAGAAGTATGGTCTACAAAGGGTGAAGTTTTCAGATTGGCACATTCCTTTATTCACATCCCTAACTCCTTGCTCCCTGAGGCAAGGTGTGTCAGAGGATAAAAGGGGAATGAATATGCAAAGTTCAAAGCAAAGCCTATAAACTGGGCAAGTGGTTTACCCATTGTAAACCTAAGGTCTTCAAGAGCATAGCACAGTACACGAGTACAATAAGCTCTTATTAAAAGTTACCTATTGTTATTTTCACCCAATTATTCAAATTTCTGAACACCACTGTGTTAGCCTTTTTTACAGTCCTCATGAAAGAAAAAAGCAGCAGCAATTTTTATTACTTTGCTTTGCCTTGTCATCCCAATTTCCACAATATTCATTATTTTTTTCAGGATCTCTGGAGTGATATTTCCCTCACTGTACCACCATGATACTACTACTGAGATTTTGCACCAAAATGGGACAATTTATTAAATGACAAGAAAGGGTTTAAGGACACAGTGAGACACTTCCTCAAATCTCACCCTTCTGTTAATTCTACTTTATTTATTTATTTTTATTTCAGCATTTTATGGGTGTACAAATGTTTAGGCTACATATATTGCCTTTACCCCACCCAAGACAGAGATTCAAGCCTGACCATTCCCTCAGATGGTGCACACCACACCCATCAGGTGTGAAAATACCGCTCCCCCCTCCCCCTCCTACCTGCCTGAAACCCGAAGAATGTTACTACTATATGTGCACATAAGTTTTGATCCGTTAATACCAATTTGATGGTGAGTATATGTGGTGCTTGTTTTTCCATTCTTGTGATACTTCACTTAGTAGAATGGGCTCCAGCTCTATCAAGGAAATACAAGAGGTGCTGGATCACCATTGTTTTTTATGGCTGAGTAGAACTCCATGGTATACATATACCACATTTTATTAATCCACTCATATATTGATGGGCATTTGGATTGTTTCCACATCTTTGCAATTGTGAATTGTGCTGCTACAAACATTCTAGTGCAGACGTCTTTTCTATAGAATGTCCTTTGTTCTTTTGGATAGATGCCCAGTAATGGGATTGCTGTATCAAATGGTAGTTCTACTTGTAGCTCTTTGAGGTATCTCCAT
>CM052441.1:19014751-19064291 GCA_028533085.1 Varecia variegata | reverse complement strand
TCCTGAATTCTATATAGATTCTAGTTAACAGCTCATTATTGGATATGTAGCTTGTGAATATTTTCTCCCACTCTGTAGGTTGTCTGTTTGCTCTCATGATAGTTTCCTTGGCTGTGTACAAGGTTTTTAATTTGAGGAGGATCATATGGTCTTTGTTTTTTCTTCTATGTATGTGTTAAATTACATTTATAGATTTGTGTATGTTGAACCATCCCTGCATCTCTGAGATGAAGCTCACTTGGCCATGATGAATTATTTTTTTGATAAGCATCTGAATTCTGTTTTCTAGGATTTTGTTGAGAATTTTTACAACTATATTCATAAGGGATATTGGTCTGTAGTTTCCTTTTTTGTTGGATTTGGTAGCAGGGTGAAGTTGGCTTTATAAAAAGTGTTTGGGAGGATTCCTTCCTTCTTTTTGTTGTGGAATAATTTCTGCAAGATAGGCATCAGTTCTTCTTTGTAGGTCTGGTAAAATTTGGGTGTGAAACCATCTGGTCTGGGACTTTTCTTTTAAGGAAGGTTTTTTATTGCTGCTTCAATTTCAGTACTTGATATTGATCTCTTCAGGAATTCTGTTTCTTCCTGATTGAGCCTAGTGAGGCTGCGTGTTTCTAAGAATTTGTCCATTTCCTCCACGTTTTTAAGTTTATGTGCATATAGGTTTTATAGTATTCATAGATGATATTTTGTATTTCTGTGGTATCAGTTGTAATTTCTTCTTTTTCATTATTGATTGAGCTTATTAGAGTCCATTCTTTTCTGCTTCTCATTAATCTAGCAAGAGGTGTGTCAATTTTGTTGATTTTTTTCAAAGAATCAACTTTTCGTTAAAAGCCCAAAGATTCTGCCATGAGACTATTGGAATTGATAAAGAAATTCAGCAAAGTCTCAGGTTACAAAATCAACGTACAGAAATCTGTAGCATTCTTATATGCCAACAACAGTCAAACTGAGAACCAAATCAAAGACTCAATACCCTTCACAATAGCAACAAAGAAAATAAAATACCTAGGAATATATTTAACTAAGGAGATGAAAGACCTCTACAGGGAGAACTACAAAATACTGAGGAAGGAAATAGCAGAGATATAAACAGGGGGAAAACCATACCATGCCCAAGGTCAGACCTAGCACCTCTTATATTTTCCTGGATAGAACTTGAGTCCATCCTCCAAAGTGAGGTATCACAAGAATGGAAAAATAGGCTCTTCATGTACTTGCCATCAAATTGGCACTAACTGATCAACACTATGGTGCTCACATGGTAGTAATATTCTTCAGGGATTAGGGGGTTGGGGGTAGGTAAACTCACAATTAATGGATGCGGTGAGCATGGTAGGGGGGAAAAGCCATGCCTCAAATCATGGTTTGGGTGTGGCAAAGTCATAACATGTAACCAAAATGTTTGTACCCCCATAATATCCTGAAATAAATAAATTTAAAAAAGCAAAAAAAAAACCAAAAAACATACCATGATCATGGGTTGACAAAATCAACATTATTAAAATGTCTGTACTACCCAAAGTGATCTACAGATTTAATGCAATCCCTATTAAAATATTAACATCAGTTTTCACAGATTTAGAAAAAATAATTCTACACTTTGTATGGAACCAGAGGAGACCCCATATAGCAAAAGCAATCTTAAGCAAAAAGAACAAATTGGGAGGCATCAATTTACCAGAGTTTCAGCTAAACTACAAGGCTATAATAAATAAAAGAGCATGGTACTGGCACAAGAACAGAGACATAGACCAATGGAATGGAACTGTGAACCCATATATAAAACCATACTCATATAGCCATCTACTCTTTGACAAAGCAGACAAATTATCAAAAGCTTTTTACTAGTGAAGAGTTACATGACAGATGCCTAAAATACTTATTTGATGAAAATGAAACCACCTTATAATGTAGTCTCATTTGCTCAATTACATTTAATTTATATGCTTTCTACTTTATGTTATCTGTTTATTAGGAAGACTCTCCAGGCCTAAATTTTGAGATACAATCATTAAAAACTTCTGAAATGTATATCCATTCTATCATGCTAATTTTTATTTATTTGCAAACATTTTTCTGCCATAATGACTTTTCTGTGACATATTTTGGGCAGTATGTTACTGTTAAAATATGCAATTACATCTCATAAAGTCCTTGAATTCTAAATCTTTTATGAGTCTTATTTCTTATGTTTCTTCATCCTCAGCATACATTATTTTTTGTGGTATTCATGTTTCTTTAACTTGAAATTTAATAACATAGGTACTAAATTAAGGACAGAAAATGTCACTTGGGTTTTCTTTGAAAGCAGAAAATAATGTATTCCACTGAACAGCTGGGTAACTTTCATGCTTTATGCAAATTAGTTCAAAAGTACCAAAAGTAGAGATCATGAGAGTGTATAAGACTATTTCAAAGTGCAAATAAATGCAAATTGTCTACACATTAAAATGTATGCATACACTTATTTTTAAAAATTAATTGCACAATCTTTAACAGAAAACAGGATTTTTATGGTTTTGCTGCATAACTATAAATGATCCAACTATGATATATACTATATTTGCCTGGAAACAGAATGAAAACATGAAATAGATAATTTTGAATATACAAAAAAGAGCAATATGTGATAATAACTAAAAAAATCAGATTTAGGGTTGCATATAATGTTTTAATCTTGCAGAAACAGAAAGAGCATTTTATTTTCCATATTAATATCTAGTCCTTTCACAAATAAGCATACCTCTTTTCAAAAAGACCTCTTGAGGTCTATTAATCACTATAAATTTAAGTTGTGAAATAAATGTTTAACTTCTATACCCTTTATTATGACTTATATGTCTTCTTTTCCTCTTATTCTATAAATATGAAAACAATACAGCAATGATACATTTCAAATGACTTTCAAACAAATCTTTAATTGACATTTAACATTAATACTCTAGATTACCTGTTTTTGATTTATGTGATATATACTTATCACAATTGACAACATACATACATTAATTTATATCATTATAATTGTAACATTCATTTTTATTGATTTAGATCTTAAAGTTTTCTATATTTTCTTGGGGTAGATGTTCATAAAAAGTTAGAATATTGCCTTGAAAACATATCAAAAAGTTGTAATTTTGCTTTAATATATAGCATTTCTGCCATCACATATTGAAATTCATGGTAAATATTAATGTGGAATCAGATAAGCTAAGCAGAGAGTAGATAAAATCAATATCATGCACATTTTCTATGTCCCAACAATAGATACTACCATTCCATATATTAATCTTAAGTTTTACTTAATTTGAAATAATCATTATTTTTTTAAATAGAAAGACATGGTGAAGAAACATAATATTTTTGCATTTTCTGTTCATTTTTGTTATCACAAAATGATGTAAATTTCATTTTATGTTATCAAATATATAAGCCTTGAATCTAGTAGTTATAATTTTATTGCTCAACTATTTTAAATATGCTTTAAAAATATAGGAAGTCAAATACAATACCAACTAAACAATAAAAAGGAAATGTTCAAAACATTAAATCGTGTCATCAATGGACTATTCATATTCTTATGTTCCTGATTCATGGTGATTTGATACAAAATTTCTATTTCATTTGCATACATATAGTAACTCAACAAATAAATATACATAGATTAACTCTTATTTCTGCTGTGATGCTTCCCCCAACCTAGTTTGCCAGTCCATCCTGTCCTTCTAAATAATTTAATATTGCTGCTTTGTGTTGTAATTTGTCTATTTGCAGATTTGTCTCTGTCACTGGATAGTGAGCTCTCTCAGAACAAGGGCCAGAACAAGGTATCAGAGACCAGGGATCATGTTTAATTTGCTTTTATTAATTCAATATTCCCTACCAAAATGATCTTTCCAAAACACAAATCTAATTATTTTATCCTCCTGCTTTAAATGCATTAAGTGATTTTCCATATATCTAGAGAGTTTTAGCATGAAGACTACACTATCTAGTTCTAATCTCATCCCCACACCTTTGCCCACAATAACTGTTAACTTTAACTCTACAGAACTAGCATTAGCACATCAAACTCATGCTGTTTCACACTTTCACACACTGTGCCTGAGATGCAATCTTGAAAATACCCTCAAACTTCTTTTGATTCAAGAAGCTCTTCACTACACAGGGTTTACTCAACATGGAGAAAACAAGCTGATCTCTTTTCACATCTACCCTTCACAGTTGCTCCTTTCCTCAAAAGTCATTATTGCTTGAGAGTTTAATCTCATTTTATGGCCCTTTTAAATATTTTAAATGCAAATATATTTAAAATTATGGGGGATATCTGTATATATTGCTTGTAAAACCTTACCTGTTAACTATATGGTATTATCTATCTATTCATTTTATATTTAAACTTTCTTTAATGTATATTTTATAGTATTAAAGTTTTCTTATGGGTGAATTATAAATTTGCTATATTGCTACTAAGAGTACCCTAACACTATAGGTAGGCCCTCGTTAATAGTTTGTTATATATTCTTCTAGTATTTGTGTGCATTATATTATATTACATTCACAATTTTAATCTTAGGAAGTTTTATTGTGAAGAGGAATTTAATTATTTTTAATAGATAGCTTTAAAAATGGCTGTATAATTTTGCATTCCAGCAGCAATGCATGTTCCTGCTGCTTCACATCCTTGTAAGCATTTAGTGGCACCAGTGTTCTAGATGTTAGCCATTGTAATACATGGGGAGTGTTATCATATTGTTGTTTTAATATGTATTTTTTTTAAAACATATGATGTGGAACATCTTTTCAAACGCTTATTTGCTATCTGTATATTTTCTTGCTGAAGTGTCTGTTAAACATGTGGCTTATTTTTAATCAGGGTTTTTATTTTTATTATTATTGTTAACTCCTAAGTGTTCTTTTTATATTTTGGATAAAAGTCCTTTATCAGAGGTATCTTTTGGAAATATTTTCTCCCAGTCTATGGCTTTTTATCAATTTCTTGACATTGTTTTTCTCAGAGAAAAAGTTTTTAATGTTAATAAATCTAACTTATCAATTATTTCTTTCATTGATTATGTTTTTGGTATTGTATCTAAAAAGTCATCATCATAGCTAATATCATCTAGGTTTTCTCATATACTATCTTCCAGGAATTTTATAGTTTGTGTTTTACATTTAGATTTATAATCCATTTTGAGTAAATTTTTGTGAAAGGGTATAAGGTCTATGTTTATTCTTTCTTTTTTTTTTTTTTTTTTGAGACAGAGTCTCGCTTTGTTGCCCGGGCTAGAGTGCCGTGGCATCAGCCTAGCTCACAGCAACCTCAAACTCCTGGGCTTAAGCGATCCTACCGCCTCAGCCTCCCGAGTAGCTGGGACTACAGGCATGCGCCACCATGCCCGGCTAATTATGTTTAGATTAATATTTTTTGCATGTGGATGTCCAGATGTAGAACATCATTTGTTGAAAAGACTATCTTTACTCCACTGTATTGTCTTTGCTCCTTTGTCAAAGATCAGTTGACTACACACGTAGATCTATTTCTGAGCTCTATGCTGTTACAATGATCTATGTCTATTGTTTTATCAATACCACGTTGTCTTGATTACTATAAGTTTATAGTAAGTCATAAAGTCCAGTAGTGTCAGTCCTACATCTTTGTTCTGATCCTTCAATATTGTGTTGGCTTTTCTCAATATTTTGCCTCTCCATATAAACTTCAGAATCACTTTTTCAATATCCAAAAATAACTTGCCGAGATTTTGATTGGAATTGCATTGAATCTGTAGATTAAGTAAGGAAGGACTGATAGCTAGACAATATTGAATCTTCCTATCCATGAACTCAGATGTCTTCATTCATTTAGTTCTTTGATTTCATTAATCACTTTTGTAGTTTTCCTCATATAGATCCTATACTTATTTTGTTAGATTTATACCTAAGTATTGCATTTTGGGGATGCTAATGGAAATGGTATTGTGTTTTCAATCTCAAACACCACTTGTTTATTGCTGATATATAGAAAAGTTACTGACTGTTGTATATTAACCTTGTATCCTGCAGCCTTGGTATAATTGCTTATTAGCTCCTGGGGTGCATTTGTCAATTTTTTTTGTATTTTCTACAAAATAATAATGTCATCTTCAAAGGAAGACATGACATTTCTTCCTCCCAGAACTGTGTGCCCTTTATTTCTTTTCATATTGCATTAGCAAGTATTTATACCACATTGTTAAAAAACAGTGAAAGGAGACATAATTTGTTCCTGATTTTAGTGAGAGATCTTTATGTTTCTGAACATAAAGTATGTCAGCTGTAGGGTTTTGTGGAGATATTCCTTGTCAAGTTGAGGAAGTTTCTGTCTTCCTAATTTACTGAGAATTTTTTTCATGAATGGGCATTGAATTTTGTCAAATGGTTTATCTGCATCTATTGATATGAACATATGATTTTTTTTAGCCTGTTCATGTGATAGATTACATTAATTGATTTTTGAACATTGAACAATCCTTACATATCTGTGAGAATTTCCAGTTGATCATAGTGCATATTTCTTTTTATACATTGTTGCACATAACTTGTTTTTGAAGTGAATTTTTACCATCATGAATGACTTTATTTCTAAGGATTATGAAGTATTGGGAGGTATTACTTTGCCTGATATTAGTTGAGCTCCACAAGCTTTCAATTGTTAATATATTTTTCTACATTCTACTTTCATCCTTTCCAAGTATTTATGTCTTAAATGAGTCTTTTGCAAACATTTAATTGCTTTTTAAATTTTCTACATTTTAATCTATTTAAATCATCTCACTTACTTTTGCTTTCTCTGATATGTTTAGTACAGTTACATTTTATATCTTAACATAGTTTAATATAAGAAGTGACAATAATAGATCTGTTGATTTTAAGCTGAACTGAATTTATGGAATATACTGTACATGGTGATGATGACTTGTTATTTATATACACCAATATTTCATTTATCAGTATTTTGATTCTGAATTTTACATCTGTTCACAAAAGGGACTGTTATATTTTTTTTCTGTCTTTCTGTTATAGGCTGAACTACATCCCCCACCCCGAAATTCGTATATTGAAGTCTTAACCCCAAGTACCTCAGGATGTCACTGTATTTGATGATAGGCCTTCAAAAGATGAAAAGTTAGAATGAGGCCATTAGTGTGAGCTCTAATCTAATCTGATTTGTGTCCTTATAAGAGGAAGAAACTAGGACACACAGTGACACCAGAGGCAGGCGTGCACAGAGTGATGACCTTGTGGAGAGGTAGCAGGGGGATGTCTTAACCATGTGTAAGCCAAGGAAAGAAGCCTCAAAAGAACTCAACCCTTCTAGCACCTTGATCTTGGACTTCCAGTCTAAAATTGAGAAAATAAATGCCTGCTATTTAAGCTAGCAAGTTTGTAGTATTTTGTTCTTGTTGCCCTAACAAACATACTCTGTTGTCTTTCCTATCTTCCTTACTTCCTTCTCCTCTGTCTCCCTCCCTTTCTTTCCCATTTCCTTTTTTCCTTTTCTCTTTTTTTGTTTCTTTCTTAGATTTTTTATTTCTTACTTTTTTATATAAATATTAAATTTCCAGGTTATGCTTGCCTCAAAATGAGTTTAAGAGTAATCTTTTTTTCCCAGTCCTTTGGAACTACTTATATATCACAGAATTGGAAGACCATGCCCATTAAATTGTTTGGATTTACATACCTTAATAAAGATAAATCTTTGAATAAATTTTATATTTTTTCTATAATTATTTTTTGTTAGTTATCTATTTATGTAAGCCAATATTTACTTTTGTTACTCATTCACTTATCTATTATAAATACATTAAAGTAAATAAATTTTTATTTATCTATTAAAAGTTGATTATATCCACATATATTTTCTAATTCTAGCATAAAGTTCTGAAATATATTGATTATTTAGTTCTATATGTTATCTGTAGCAATATTTTATTATGTTGTTATTTTTTTCCTATTTTTAAATTTATATATCTTACATATTGCTTTTAATACATCATGTGTATATCCTATATATGATATGGTCACTCAGACTATTTCTAAGGAGTTGATAATTTCAGTTTCACTTTTATTTTAAAACCAACTCACTTAATTTATTTAATTTTATATAAGAAGGATTATTGTTTTGGGTATTATTTTTGCTTAACCTTTCATTTTATTGAATTATGGTATAATCCCTGCTCTTTAAACTTTTTGTGAGTTTTCTGTCTTCCATGTTAAGATTTTAATAGCTCTAAAAAATACATTTGAAAATCATATATATATTCTGTCTGCTAAGTACAAAATATAGATATTTAAATGCATACATATATACTCATTAATGTGTATTATAAATGCAATATTAAAATCTCTATATTTTTTATTTCATAATTAATCTGTCCATTACTAAGAAAGTTGTGTTACAATCAACCAAAATATTTTATTTCCCAAAAACTAATAAAAATAATTTTGTTTTATATATTTTAAAATTTATTTTGTTGGATGGTTAAAAGTTTGTATCATGAGTATACTAAATTTTTTATCATTGTTTATATTTGCCTTATTTGGAGTAATTTTTTGTTCATTTTATTTTTCATTTGTTTTTAATGTTGTAGGTGTTTTTTCCTTTATCTAGAATGTTCTGAAATTTCATGATAATGGGTTTTTCATATATTCCCTTCAGCACTTCGTATGCCCTTTTTATCTGGGTAAAATATTTTTATTCACTTTTAGCCTATTTCTCTCACACTTTTCTTGATTATTCCTTTTATTTCTTATTTCTGTACCATTGTTAAAGAATTACTGTTAGCTTGGTATTGAAATTTCTAAATCTATCTGCCTTTTTCCTAAATTGCTTTCCATACACTTTAGCTTTCATTTCCACATTTTGGGAGAATATACTTTCAATAAAGTCAAATGTTTCATTTAGTCACCTTATTGAGGCTTTTGTGAGATAATGTCTTCTTGAATATTCTTAAAGTTTTATTATATGAGGAGTTTTACACTCACATGATCAAAAATTTAGACATTAAAAACAGTAAAGCATGGAAACTCTTCTAGATCTTCTCTTCATACACCTAGGTTCCCCACGCTGAGGCCAAAAAAAAAAAAGTTATCAGTTAATTTTGCATGCCCCTGTGATATTTTACACACACAGATACACACACAATTCTTTTTTACCATCCTAGTAGCATCCTACAACCACCATCTACAGTAAACTATATTTTTAATTTAATATATTAATATTTTGGAAATTTACTATCTTAACATTTAAGAGATTTTTTTCTCCCCCCCCTTTTTTTTTTTTTTTGGTGATGCTGTGTTATTCTATCATGTGATGCTGTATTATTCTATCATGTGAATAGCTAATTCCCTAAGTGTTTCTTGATAGACTTTTAGAATACTTTCAGCCTTTCCATATTGCATACAAAGCTGCAATAAATGAGCTTGGACATTTTTTTAATTATTTTTTTAATCTCAAAAAATGTAGGGGGTACAAGTTTTTTTTTGTTATGTGGATAAATTGTATCATGCTGAAGTCAGGGCTTTCAGTGTACCCATCACCAAAATAGTGTACATGGTACTCAACAGGTAGATTTTTATCCCTCCTCCCCATCTTACCCCTTTCTTAGTTTCCAATGTCCATTACTGCTCTTTATGACCATATATATTCTTTGGTTCATTCCCATTGTAAGTGAGAATATGTGATATTTGTTTTTTCATTCCTGAGATACTTCACTTAGGATGTCTTATTTTGTTGTTTTATTTTGCTTAGCTACAGTTTCTTCAGGCCCTTGCTCTGTTGCCCAGGCTAGAGTATAGTGACATCATCACAACTCACTGCGACCTCCAACCCCTGGGCTTAAGTGAGTAGCTGGGACTACAGGCATGCAAAAACCACACCTGGCTAATTTTTTCTATTTTTGTAGAGGCAAGATCTAACTATATTGATTAGGCTGTTCTTGAATTCCATGGATCAAGCAATGCTCCCACTTTGGCCTTCCAAAGTGCAGGGATTACAGGCATGAGACACCATGCCTGGCCTGACATATATCATTTTTAACATTGATAAGCAATCTATAATATTTTGAGAAGTACAGTTGGTATGTCAAAGGTTATATTCAATGTTAATTATGAAAGGTAATAGAAACTCTTGCTAAGACTATTTAGGTAATATTTATGTTTTCCTACCATTAAGTCATACTATTAAGATGTAAAAAAGTTACTAAAGTAACACTAAATCCAATGCACTGTAAACTCTGCAGAGGATATGCCTTATGATGTTTTCCTACCAATTTATCCCTGACAACTAATAAAGTACCAGATATATAGTAACTGTTTAGTCAATAATTTAGAATGCATATATAGTGCAATACACATTTCTTGGTTTTGTGACTTAGCACTCATTTTCCTTTCTACCATTGACTACCAATATCATCCTGTTTTTCATGGAGGAAATCACCCTTTAATCTCATTCAATGAGTTTAGGGCTGCTTCCAAGCCCAGTTCTAGGAGTGATACATGCAGCTAAAATATAAACAATAAAAACTTGTCATTATGCAAGGCCCTGTGATTGATTCAATGGTAAGTACTTGACTCAATTGCATCAAGTGAGAAATTGTGAGACTTATTCTTGGAGTGCAGGGATAGTGGCAAATACTCTTTCAATAGGATTTAAACATGGGAAGATACAAGGCTAATTTGCTATAATCACTTTGGCACCATAAGAAAAACACCTCTCTGAGAATAAAATATAAAGCAGAAGAGGTACATAGCTGAGAGAATAAGAAATAGCAGGCACTAAAGACATACTGATCCTATGACCCTAAAATGCCTAAAATCAACTCAATCCTGTTATTTATCAATTACATATGCCAATAGATACATTTTAAAGCCAGTTTGGGTTAAATTTCCTGTCATTTTTAATGAAAAATACTTTTATTGATTCATGTATTTTAATGTAATATTTATCTCTGATCTAGGTTGATCTTCCCACACACCTCTACTATATTTTCTTTTATCTTTCTTTCTTTTTCTGTTGTTCTTAATAACGTGAGATTTATTAGGGTATTGGCCTTCTCAAAGTATTTTTATCTTGTTAATTCTTTCCACTTGTTTCCTTTAGAATAATTTAATTACAGTATTTTTAGTTTTCTGATGTGGGTATTTAGTTCATTTACTTCTTTCTTTATGAATAATAGAGATTAATTTGAACTTGGATTGCCTGAGAAAAAAATTTCAAATATATTTCATTAGTTTTGAAACAAAATTACACCATGGCCATTCTTTCCTAAATAACCTTTCTGATTTGATTCCTTTTTTGAGCCAATAAAAATTATTTGGAATAATTATTTTGTTAAAATATTATTTGCACACATTTTATTGCACAGAGGTCAGTATATGTAGCCTTTTATGCTCTTAGCATATTTATGCTATTAACTTTATGCTATTAATATATAAAAGGTTTTTTTGTATCATTGGATGTGATAGAGTTTGGTATGCTTCATGGCCATTTTTAAAAAGTATAGAAGATAACTTACTAGACACCAATAGTATGTGCCTCCTCCACAATGGGAACCAAACAGCAAGAAGGTTCTCACATTTTGAATAGATTGTCCAGGAGAGAATACTAGGATTTACCATGGAAATAAGGGAAGCATCAAAGGTGGGTAAGATAGGATTCAGGGCAACTTCCCAGTCAGGCACAGGCTAAGGAGTTGCCTGTGGGAAAACAGTAAGAGAGAGGCTCCTAGGGCTCCACTTTCCAAGATGAGCTTTTATGATTATGGCTACAAGAGAACTTCCAACACATGCAGATCTCAGGCCTAATAAAAGGATCTTCTTGGAGATTGCACAGACATGTTGCTGCAGAAAGGAAACCCACAGTGAATCCCACGGGCACTCAAGGCTAGAGTAGCTTCAGCTGGGTGCCATTCTGACAACCTAAATAAGGGGAACTGTGGGCATGCCTGCACCCATTGTGTGGCTCCAAGGAGGGATAGAGAATCCCAGGCTCTCCCACATATCTCTTGGAAGGTATCCACCACCCTGCTGTGGGCTGCTATTAAAACTGAGACACGAGTGAACAGCATTTTCCACAGTTTCTTACCCACACTGCTTGACTGAGTGGGGCCCCAGCCTTTCCAATCACAGGGTACAAGGTGCCATTTTGAGAGTTTGACACTGGACTATGCCACCTCATTCTCAGGTTGAGTTTGGGCTGACAGAGCAGCAGCCTCCACCTGGTTGTGGAGGGACAGGAATGCATCCCCTCCAGCATGAATCTGAGATGGTTCCCACTACCCTGGACCAGCTACTGTGGAACCAGTTGCACTCCTCACAGTTTTCTGCCAGTGTAGCTTGCCTGAGAAGTGCCCCTCCTTCTCTTGTCTCAGGCCCAGGGTGCCATTTGGGAGTTTAAATCTGGGCAACACTCTGCCCTCAGGCTGAGTTTGGGCAGCTTAAGCTGCAGCCCTGCTCAGTTGAGGAGGGACACAGGAGCCCAACCTCTCCTATGAACTCCTAGGACAATTCCCATCACCCTGCTACAAGTTCGTGTAAAACTGAGATGTGAGCAAACTACACTCCCCACAGTTTCTTGCCCATGCTACTTGCCTAAAAGGTGCCCTACCTTCTTTGATTACAAGTCCACAGCCAGCACTGTTTAGAGAGTTTAATGCTGGGCCACATCTGACCCTTGGGATGAGTTCAAAGTGACATGGCTACAGCAACCACCTGGCCAGGAAGGGACAGGGGAGACCAAGCTCTCTTAAGCACACTTAGAACAATACCCACTCCCCTGTTACAAGTAGTTGTGGGACTAGAGACTAGCCTGACCAATTCATTGCAGCTAACAGTAACACAAACAGGGACCACTTGGGTTCTATTGGGTGGCCCCACTGCTGCTACTGCCCCCTCCCATATCACACCAGCTGATCAAGGGCCTGAGAACTTGCCCACACATTTGGTTGTCTTCTTCAACTACTAGCTTCTGAGCAAGCCACCTGAAGGCCCAAGAATTGGCCCCCAAAGACACACTGCCAGTGTAAGCTGCTCTGGGGCCTAAAATCTAACATATTCTACCCACTGCTTCCACCATTGGGCCCAAAGACTAGCTCAGCTGGCATTCAAGTCCCAAGCAAAACTTCACCAAAGTGAAGTCAACTAATAACTGTGCCCTATGCCACCAAGGAACTCACAGAGACCACTGACCCAACAGAAAATGCTTAAAAATGTCTTAAACATGGAAATCAAAGATCAATATTCATCATCATGAAAACATGTGAAAATATAAATATAAAACTCAGGAGTCTAACATAGCAACCACACAAAGGAGGAAGAGAAAGGAATTAAATGGCAACATGACAAAAGTTCAGCAAACCACAAAGACAAAAAGTCAGAGAAAATGAAAGAAAGAATTTATAAAACAACTAGAGATTAACTAACAATATGACAAGAACAAAGCCTCACATATCAATACTAACTTTGAATGTAAATGGATTAAATGCTCCACTTAAAAGATACAGATTGATGGAATGGATTTAAAACATGATACAATTATATGCTACTTACAAGAAACTTGCCCTACCACCATAAAGACACTTAGAGATTGAAAGTAAAGAGGTGGACAAAGATATTCCACACAAATAGAAACCAAAAGTAAGCAGGAGTAGCTAAACTTATATCAGATAAAACAGACTTTAAATTAAAACAGTGAAAAAAAGACAAGGGTCATTATATGATGATAAAGGGATCAATTCAACAAGAGATTGTAATGATCCAAAATATATATGCACCCAACATCAGAGGACCCAGATTCAGAAAACAAATATAACTTCACCTAACAAAAGAAACAACAACACAATAACAGTAGGGGAATGCAACATGCCACTCTCAGAACTAGACAGATCGTCAAAACAGAAAATCAGCAATGAAACATTGGACTTAAATTGGACTTTAGATCAAATGGACTTAACAAACATTTATAGAACATTGCAACCAACAACTACAGAATATGCATTCTTTTCATCAGCACATGGAACATTCTCCAAGATAGACCATATTTTAGGCCACAAAACAAATCTTAACAAATTCTGAAAAATTGAAATCATATCAAGTATCTTCTCAACCACAGTGAAATAAAGGTGGAAATCAATATGAACTAGAACTTCAGAAACTATACAAACACACAGAAATTAAACAATATTCTCTTAAATGATCACTAGGTGAATGAAGAAATGAAGATAAAAATTTAAAAAAATATTTGAAATGAATGAAAATGAAAACACAGCATACTGAAACCTGTGAGATACAATAAAAGCAGAGATGACAGGGAAATTTATAATATTAAATGTCTACTTCAAAAAAGTAGATTACAAATTAACAACCTTACATTGTACCTCAAGGAACTAGAAAAATAAAAACAAACCAAACCTAATATTAGCAGAAGAAAAGAAATAGCAAAGATCAGAGCAGAACTGAATGAAATTTAGACCATAAAAACATTATAAAGGATCAATAAAATGAAAAGTGATTCTTCAAAAAGATAAAAAGATTTATCTAGCAAGATTAAGTAAGAAAATGAGATGAATGATCCAAATAAACACACTCAGAAATTAAAAAAAAACAACAAAACAAATAAAACATTACAACTGATACCACAGAAATACAAAAGATCATCAGAGACTATTATAAACAAATATACACTCACAAACTAGAAAACCTAGAGGAAATGGATGAATTCCTGAAAATATACACCCTCCTGAGATTCAACTAGGAAGAATTACTGAAGACCAATAATTAAGGAGATGGAGGAGATTGAGTCCGTAATAAAAAAATCTCCCAACCAAAAAAAAAAAAAAAAAAAGAAAGAAAGAAAATGGAACAAGTGGTTTCACAGCCAAATTCTACCAGATCTACAAAGAAGAACTGGTGCCAATCCTACTAAAACTGTACCAAAAGATTGAAAAGGAGAGAATCCTCTCTAACTTATTCTACCAAGCCAATATCACCCTGATACTGTAGCCAGAAAAGGATGCAGCAAAAAAAGAGAAAACTATAGACCAATATCTGTGATGAACATACAAGCAAAAATCCTCAACAAAATACTAGCAAACCAAAATACTAGCACATCAAAATGATAATTCATCACAATCAAGAGGGTTTCATCCCAGGGATGCAAGGATGGTTCAACATATGCAAGTCAATAAATGTGATTTACCATATAAACAGAATTAAAAACAAAAACCATATGATTGCCTCAATAGATATGGAAAAGCATAGGATAAAATCCAACATCCCTTCATGATAAAAACCCTCAACAAATGTGGCATACAAGGAACATACCTCTAAACAATAAAAGCCATTTAAGACAAACTCACTCATTTAAGCCAACATCATACTGAATGAGGAAATGTTGAAAGCATTTCTCCTAAGAAATGGAATAAGACAAGGATGTCCACTCTCACCATTTCTATTCAACATAGTACTGGAAGTCCTAGCCAAAGCAATCAGGAAAGAGAATGAAATAACAGGCAAACAAATTGTAAAAGAGGATGCCAAATTATCTCTCTGTGCTGATGATATGATTTTATACCTGGATATCCCTAAGGACTCCTGCAAAAGACTCCTAAATTTGATAGATGAATTTAGCAAAGTATCAAGTTATAAAATCAATGTACAAAAACCAATAGCATTTCTATACACCAAAAACAACCAAGCTGAGAACCAAATCAAGAACTAAATCCCATTTAAAATAACTGCAAAAAAATAAAGTATCTAGGGTATAAATTTAATCAAGGAACTAAAAGATATCTACAAGAACTACAAATAACTGATAAAAGAAATCATAGACAACGCAAACAAATGGAAAAACACCCTATGTGCATGAATTGGAAGAATCAATATTGTTAAAATGACCATAGTACCCAAAGCGATTAATAGATTCAGTGCAAGTCCTATCAAAATACCAATATCATTTTTCTCAGAATTACAAAATATAATCATAAACTTCATATGGAACCAAACAACAACAACAACAACAACAAAAAAAAAAAAACCCTGATTAATCAAATCAAAAAAGAACAAAACTAGGGTATGACATTACCTGATTTCAAATTGTACTACAAGGCTATAGTAACCAGAACAGCATGGTACTCACATAAAAGCAGATACATAGACCAATGGAACAGAATAGAGAACCCAGAAATAAAATCATGTACCTACAACTAACTGATCTTTGATGAATCAGACAAAAACATACACTGGGAAATGACACATTATTCAATAAATGTTACTGGGGAAATTGATAGCCATATGCAGAATAATGTAAGTGGATCCCTATGTTGTCATATACAAAAATTAATTGAAGATGAATTGACTTAAATGTAATACCTGAAACATAAGAAGTCTTAGAATAAAACCTAGGAAAAACTTTTCTGGAGAAACCTTGGCAAAGAATGTATGACTAAGACCCCAAAAGCAAATGCAATAAAAGAAAAATAGATAAGTGAAACTTAATTAAGCTAAAAAGCTTGTGCACAGCAAAAGAAATAATCAACACAGTAAATCAACAACCTGCAGACTGGGAGAAAATATTCACAAACTATTTTTCTGATAAATGACTAATATCTAGAATTTACAAGGAGCTCAAACAACTCAGCACACACACACAAAAAAAAAACAAATAACCCCATTAAAACTTTGTGAAATGACATCAACAGTCATTTTTCAAATGAAGATATACAGTTGGCCAACAAATAAATGAAAAAATGCTCAATATCATTAATCATCAGGAAAATGCACATTAAAACTATAATATGGTACCATCTTACTCCAATTAGAATGGTCATTATTAAAGAGTCAAAAAACAGTAGATGTTGCCACAAATGTGGTGAAAAGGGAAGACTTACACACCAATGGTGAGAATGTAAATTAGTGAAAACCTCTGTGGAGATCAATATGGAGATTTTTCATAGAACTAAAAGATCTACCATTCAATCCTGCAATCCCACTACTGAGCATCTACCCAGAGGAAAAGAAATCATTATATCTAAAAGATAGCTGCACTTGTATGTTTATTGCAGCATACTTCACAATTGCAAAAATATGGAATCAACCTATGTTCCCACCAACTGATGAGTGAATAAAGAAAATGGGTATACACACACACACACACACATACACGCACCCCCCCATGGAGTATTACTCATTTGTAAGTGGAGGTAAACTATGGCTACACATGGGCATATAGAATGGTATAATGGACACTGGAGATGAAAATGGGGGGTGTAAGGGATGAAAAATTACCTATGGGGTACAATGTACTTGGATGATGGGTGCACCAAAAGCTCAGACTTCACCACTATACAATATATACACGTAACGGAATTCAATTTGTGCCCCTAAATCTATTAATATAAAAAAGGAAAAAAAATTAAAAGTATAATTTTATTTATATCATAACATTTATATCCTTTCATCAAACTTATTAAATATAATTTTAATTTTTTCCATATCCATATTTTTTCAAGGATTAATCAAATAAAAAAACTTGATTTCATTTTAATGATCTATAAAGTCAGGAAGTTGGAAAATATACAGCTTATTGCTATACTTACATCAGCTTACTATATGTTTCTCTGTTCATTTCAATGTTGGCAAGAGTTTTAATTCTGAAAGTTCTTCCTAAAATTATTAGTTTTCATAGCCTAGTGTATTCCTTTACCTTAAACCATGTTTGCAGGATTTGATCAGCATAAATTCTACATGCTTTCTGGGCACATTGTCTTTGCCAGGATGGTAAAGCTACACACGTTTTGTTTTCATCAGTTGGTCCCTGGCTGCACTTTATGTAGGAAACATCACTTGAGTGCTCAGAAGATAGACAATATCCTGTTTATTTTTGGTCCTGATTGGATTTTTCTACTTGTAACATTTGAATGATGATTAAGTGGCACAAAACAGATAATTTATTTCATATTAATTTATTTCAAATTAAGTGTCAAGTTGATATTTATTTCCTATTTTATACTGTTAATTTTCTGTAAAAGAACCTCTTCTTATAAAATTTTACACACACTTTTGAGAATATGTCACCTACAAAAATGGGAGAGTAATCATATAAATTTATTCTAAAATGATCTCTCAAACTGACCTCTCATTGAGCACTATTGGACAGATAGTTCATATACTTTGGTATCAGCCCAAATACTTTTGGGAAATGGTGTGCTAAAGTAAAAGAGGTATTTTTATTATTTGATATTTCAGAGATTCATAGTGGTAACACAGATTGTGAATCTCCAAAATGGGGATTTAGCATGCAGTGATAAGCTTGTGAAAGAGGCATAGTTTGGGAAACATTATCTCACAAAAATATACATTTATTGTTCCACTTTAAGTTTTTTCTGGTGTATTTTTCAAGCTTTCTGTTTTCATGCTTCCTTTTTCTGATTCTTTCCTGTTCTATACTTTTAAGAAGTATTTTGCTCATTTTAAAAACTTTTCGAAGTATCAAATATAACAATTGTTCAAAGAAGGATGCAAAACAAAATGCTGCACTCAACATTTTTATCATAAGTTGAATATCAATGTGTTACCAGGTAAGTAAAAAAATGGGACATTGCCAGAATCTCAAAGGCTCTTCATGTAACATCCTGATTACTGTATATTCCCATCTCCTCAAAAATGTAGTCACTATCTTGACCATTATACTAATCACTGTCTTGCTTTCTATTATTAGATTTACCATATAAACATGAATTAATAAACACTACAAATCAACTATGTATGTTTCCTTAAATTTTGATACAGCAAAATCACACCTCATCTACTCCTTCATGTCAATTTTATTCACTCATCATTACATTTGTAAGATTTATTCATATTGTTGTTTGTAGGTACATTTCGTTAACTTTTATTGATCTTTGGTATTCTGTTAATTAAATAAATCACAATTTAATTATCCATTCTACTCTTAATATACATTTGAATTGTTTATATTTTTGTTTATTAAAAGTGACACTGCTGTGAACATTTTTAAATGTGTCTTTCGGGAAATGTGTGAATGCATTTTAGTTGAATAAATACCAAAAGGTACATTGATGCATCATAAAGTATATCTATTTTCAATGATGATGGTTCATTAAAAACTCTTTTCTGAAGTGTTTATAGTAATTATCCCTCTTACCAGTAGTTCCCACTGCTTCACAACTTCAACAATGCTCAATATTAACAGACATTTTTCTGTTAGAGCTTCTGGAGGTATCTAGTGTTATCTCTCGTGTTGTCTCATTTAATTCACATTACCTTCACTACTAATGAGGTGGAGCATCATTTTCTTTATGATATCCATTTGCATCTCCTTCCCCTTCTATTCTCTGCCTTTTTCAGTTCTGTCTACACTTTTAGGAATTTGAACTCAGTGGACTGCAACCTATACCTTGCTTGTGTTTAAGAATCAGGTTGAATTTTGCCAATAACAGACTTTACCAGAAAGTAGAAGTGACTGCACAAAAAGAAATTAGGATAGTTATTTCCCCCATTGGAAAATATTGCCAATGTTCTAGGGTTATGCCTCCTTTTAAATGGCTTCTCAGCTCAAGGTCTTTTCATGCTCTGGCAGCACTGTCCTCTGTCACTGCCCTGTTGAGCCAGATTGGTAATGACTCCTTGTTGTTAGTCCTGAGCATTTTACCATTCCTATACCTAGCAAAAACATCTTTAAATAATATTTTCCTCAAATTCTCCTTAAACGCTCAGTGTGCTGTCTACTTTCTGCTGGATCCCAAGTTATATAATCATTGGTATCAGGATTAACACTAGAAAGTATACCTTCAAAATAGGTCACTCAGTTATTTGAAGAGTGTGCTTTCTTTAGGGGAAGAAAAAGATTGCTTGCAGTTTGCAGCATACAGTGACAACACTTTTTCTTCAAATTATCTGTTACTCATGAGATGGACTGACTGTGGAGATCAAGGCATTGAGGGATAATGTGGCTGTGACAATTAATAGCTCAAGTAACAATACTGATTTTAATAATTGTAGTGTGGGATGACAAGAGATCCACAAAAAGAAAAAGATAAGTTCAGGCATTGAATTCCCAATCCAAGGAATGACTAGAGAATCAGAAAATGTTAACTGTGGAAACCTTAAAAGAATTTTTTTTCTCCTGTAGCAACAGGGCATATGTAACTGAGGATCAGTTCTGAAACCTAATTGTAACAGATTTCAGAGAGGCAGTACCACTTAAATGCACAACTCTGCATTACCTGTTGCCTCTCATGAGGAGGTGAGTGCACTGGCTGGGAAGGAGTGGCATCCTGGGACTTGGAATGGCCTTATTTTGGTAGATGAAAGGAGACTGAGAAGTTCCAGTTTTCCCCAAGCCTCTCTTGCTGTATGAAGGAGTACCTCACTCTGTGGGAACCAAGCTTTCTTCATTTGCATAAAAACTTTCCAATTGCTTTACCTGTGGAAATTGTCTCACAGGTGAAATTTTATTCCCCCATGACTTTTCATATTTTTCAGACCTATAACTAGAGCTGAATCCAACAAGCCATGCATGACAGAGAAGTGCAAACTCTGGAAAGAGGAAAATGCATATCAAAGAATTGCAGGATCTTGGCAGGAAGGATTCTGGAGAACATGCTGGGGAGCAGATTCTCAGAGCATTAGACAAGGAAAAACAAAAAATAAGATTGGCACATAGACAAAATTCATCAATAAGGGTGTACTCCCCCAGGGATCAGGATTGAATGTGCTAAGGGGAGCACTTGGGAGTTGGTGATGATTGTCTGGTGAGGTGATATTTGAAACATGGCTTCAAATGGTCCCCAAACTAAAAGGTTGTTAAAGGCTCATGGAGATGGAAATTTTGGAGCAGATCTATTATTTGAAGCCTTCCCAGCAATTCCTTGCACATAGTTTCTAAGATGGTACAGATGACTGGAATTAAAATATACTTTATTGAGGGCAGCACCAGCATCCTTGAAAATCTTTCTGGGTGACATTTTCTTAGCATCTCTGTTAACTCAAAAAACAGATTCTTACCTGAAAAGAGGATTACACTACAGAATAAGAAGAAAATCTCTCTTCATTGAAAATTGCTGGTTGGGAGAACAGGAGTCTCTACTTAATTAGGGTAGCAGAGAACAAATTTGGTAGTGCAAACTCAAGAGCCTATTTTCTCAGAGTAGTTTAATAGAGAGACATTTACTCAAGTCTAGGGTTGAGAAATAATTGGTTAGTTATTACTGCTGAAAATTGTCTTTGTTTCAAATAGTATTTTAATAAGAATTTGATGGAAGGATATAATAAAACAAAATAATTAAAATAATAACTTTTACATATGTGCAATGATCTTTCTACCAGCAACCCCTTCCTGTGAAGTTGGAGTATATCATGGTATTTATATCTGCATTTGAAAACCTAGAATTTTGTAATAAAAAATGTGAATTACATAAGTAGTGAGCAACATCTCTTGAGATTAATTAAGAAGAAAAGGAATAATGTGTGGCCTCTGAAAAAGAAAATCACAGCATATGGTAGAGAAGAAACAACTTTGGATCTCATGATTATGATCTGGGACTATCTATATACAAATTTTACCAAAATATTAACCATATAAATAAAAACAAGAAGAAGAAAAACTGTTATTTAGGCACTTATGTGGCAGGCACTGTGATATGTAGTTTACATAGACTACCACATTTAATGTGTAGAGTGTCAGAACCCCTGGGATCCCAGGCAATGAGTCACTGAGGGGCTGTCCCACTGAACAATGGAGGTAACTTTGCCACCCCAGGGGGTCTGGAAGGCAGAGTACATAGCCAAAGAGGATTATTCTCAAGCCTGAAGGTGTAATGCTGTTTTCCTCATTAAGTTGGGACTTACCTGGGACCTATCTTTCTTTCCTTCTTTTCTATTTTTCCCTTTTGAAAAGGGAATATCTATCATATGCATGTACCAACACTATATTATAGAAGCACACAACATGTTTGAGTTCACAGTTTCACAGCTGGAAGAGAAATTGCTTCGGGATCAATCATACCTTGAGGCTTACCCATATCTGATTTAGATAATATTTAGATGAGACTTTGGGCTTTAGACTTTTGAGTTGATGCTGGAATGAATTTTGATTTTTGAGGCTGCTGGGAGGAAATAAAGTCATTTTGTACATGGGAAAGGAAAAAATTTTGGAAGATCCAGTGGCAGAATACTAAGACTGAATGTATAACCCCCAAATTCATGTTGTAACATCAATTTAACCTCCAATGTGATAGTCTTAGGAGGTGAAGCCTTTGGGAAGTGATTAGGTTATGAGGGTGGAGCCCTTATGAATGACATTAGTGTCCTTTTAAAGAGAGCCCAGAGAGCTCCCTCATCCCTTCTGCCATGTGAGAAAACAGCAAAAGATGCTGTCTATGAACAGGAAAGCAAGATTTTACCAGGTGCTGAGTCTGCCAGTGCCTTGGTCTTGGACTTCCCAGCCTCCAGAACTGTGAGAAATAAATGCTTGTTGTTCAAGCCATTCAATTTATGGTATTTTGTTATAGCACCCTGAACAGACTAAGATAGCATCCTGTGAGTTGTTACTGTTTTCAATTTCATGGATATGGACAATAAACTGAGGCACTAAGTCACTTGCCAAAAGTCTGTCAGCTTGTAAATGGCAAGTCCAGGGAGTCTGGCTTAGAAAACAAGCTCTTAAACAGTACATTAACCAAGGAGGTAGGAAGATAAAGTGCTTAAGGAGATACTAATCAGAGGTAACTCTAGGAAAGTGCATTAGTGTAAAAATAACAACCAAAATAATAAAATCCAAGAATAATTGAGCCAGATATAGGATGGGAAAACAAAGCTTGACATGCATATCTCTAGAAAAAATAAATTGCAAAAATTTTATTGAAACTGGCTAGGTGCAAGAGAAATTGTTGCTTTCTACTTAACATCTATTTACTCCATTTTCCTTAGAAAAGAACTAAAATTTTATTCATGTTAGCTATTCCTTTCAGGTATAAATCCTGAACAGTTTAAATTTCATTTTCTTTTCACTCCTATTGGTTTAGGAGTGATTATATCAACATATCATCTGCAAACGAGATATAAGGCAAAGTTTGCAAGGCAACTATGGAAAATATTTCCTTTCCTTCATAAAGAAATATGCAGAAAGATGAATTACTTCATCCACTGGACAGAATAGCATCTGCATTAATCCCTGAAACTACAGAACCCAAGCTATGGGAGTGAAATGAAAGTTAAAGATATCAGAGGGAGAAATGGAAAAAATCTGAATCTTTTATGATATCATTGAGCTTCAGAATTAACAACCACAGAGCCAGTCAGCCTCTAGCCTTTCTGTTAAATATCATAAATCCTTATTGATTAAGCCACTGAAATTTTTTCAAAATTTATAAACAAAATTATTTTCACTGAAACAGGTATTGAAAAGTCATTGTAGGATAAATATAGAAAGACTATTTATATTATAGAAACCCAATTATTAGTTTAAACATTTTCACATTGTGCTTAGCAGTCTATTGTCACACTTTTAATATAACAAATATAAAATTATTAGAAACAAAAGCTTTCCATACCAATGGTGAACTAAATTTTCCTCAGAAACTTTTTTCTTGAGACCTTTAAACTTTTCAATTAAAAATTTTCCAGAAATAGTTTTTTTTCATAAATCTTACATTAGCTTATAATGAAATGCAAACCAAATAAAATTTCATAAAATAACTTATTTTCAGAAAAAAAAATATGGACATATCATTGATCTCTTACTCAAAGTTTGATATGTAAAGAAAAATTTTACAAGAGTAGATTTAATAGAAAATGTTAAATCCTTCCACTTCAACTTTATTCAGCTTATATAGAAATGTTATAATTTACAAACATATATTTTAACTAAAGTAAGATTACCATTTATATGTCCATAAATAATGGTTTCCAAGATTTCCATTTATTGCCAAAATTACTCATAAAATCTTTACATACAAAGACATTTATATGTGTCAGATGCAGCAATTAAACAAGTACTCAAAGACTGTAATTCTGAAAACTATGTTTCATTCCATGTGGCTTATGTAGCTTAGCCTTCATTTTAGTCAATACCATGATTTATTGAGAGACCAACAATGATAAAGGCAAAGAAAATGGAGCAAATACAATGTCTTGAATGGAAGCACAATGATGGTATTGATAAAGGAAAATGAGTAGATTTTTCCAACATTTACAGTAAACACCATAACAATCATAATTGAATGAACATCACATTGTAAATGAAAAGCAACTATGGACTATTTCAGTTTTGATTCTAGGAAGAGTGAGTAATAATGTTCCCGGGAATTAATGGGGCATTCACTGACTCATGAAAGTTTAGCAAGTAGAAATGAACCACTCATTTAGCATCCAAAGCACTCTGAAGTGGTACTTGTGAATAAATAGAGCCATCCATCCATGGAGCTCAAATAAGATTTAATATTGACTTTAGCGTATACTATCAAAAACCATCCAGCTGAATCATGGCCTATTACTTCTTATAAGAAGGAAAACTTGAAAAATCTTAACAGAAGAAGTTGGCGAACCTAACTACTGAATTGTATCTCACATATTTAAAGACTTTCAAATATGTAAGCATATACAAACTTATTTTAAAAGTGTAACCATATATCTGTACTATTTGCCTGGAGAGTTGAGCTTATTGACACTTCTCCCATCTTCTACCTTTTTGGGATAGATATGCCTGTGAAGTCATCCTGTCTTCCTTCTTCCATTATGCACTTCTAAAAAAAATGATCTTTATATACTATAAAGTAACATATTTTTATAAAACTAATTCCAAATAAAGATAAAATTAGAAGTTTTAAAAATACTTGAAATACCATCTAGAGGTAACATTTACAAATTTTTGCTTTATTTTGTTGACACACACATATATGCATATATATACACACACACTCATTTTAAAATAATTATCACACTCCTTACATATATTTTAAAACAGGAATAAAATCCACTGCATTAATATTTCTTTAATGTGCTTTTTCTGAGAACAAATTTATCATTACCCTTGAAATCTTGTAATGTTCAGAGATTACTTCTTTTTATGAAGTGATAAAGAATTAGTTCTTACATGGCTAACAACTATACAAATTGAGCCTCAATTACTAAATAAACGTTCCTAAATCATCTCGCATTTTGCTTACCAAGTGTTTTAGCTTTAAAAATACAAAAAATCAAGAACACATTTTTATTTTGCCATAAATGTGAAAGGTTCCTTGTGTGTATGTGTGTTTGTATTTACACCTTGGCATAGGAGGTTCTGTTAATCAGTATTTTCTCACCAAGAAAGATGATCAGAGTCCAGAGTTAATTTCTCCAGCAGCAGAATTGGTACAGCTTGTTCTGAAAGGAATCCCACTCACTCGTCTTGTATTGCTTTCTGGTTCACTGCACAATTTCAGGCCTCAATCTGCATAAGAGTGCCACCTTGGCTGCAGGCCTTAAATAGCAGTGGAATAAAGCTCTGACATCAGCGCCTCTCTCTACTCAAAGTGTGATTGTGAGTTGGAAAAACTGTGCCTCCTGCTGGGGGCTGGCTCCTCACAGCCCATGCGTGTACTGCTTCCCTGGCCAATAGTGATCTTTGAATGTCTCCACTGGTCACAGCTACATCAAGATCTGCAAATCCCAAGATTCCATTTATCATAACGCTTTATCCTGACTAGAAATCTGCTCCCATTTCCTCCTGTGGTTTTCTGTAATGCAATTGTCACCTAAGCCAGAAAACTTGGGTGCCATTGTCCACAGCTCTTGCCTTTTTTCAGCCATATCCAATCATTCTATTTCCCAAATGACTTTCTAATCTAATTTGTGTGTGTCTTTCTTCACTTCTTTAAGCAAACAAATAGTAAATAATAATGAGCTTCTACAATATGCTTAGTTTCTATGTACGAAGGAATTGAAAATATAAGAGACTATCTGTACCACAAATTATATTTCCCATATAATTCTGGTGTCATAAAAAAAAATGAGTTGATTTTTCCTCTCCTGTCTTATGCAGCTGATCTGAAATGAAATTTATGATAGTTACTAAGGGAATGGGAGAGAAGAAACAATTTAAAGAAATTTACAATATATTTGGAGAGATAAAATAAAACTAAAAGTGGACAACACAAGGCCATATCACAACAGTATACAATTATGATCCTGTCTGCTGCAGAGGATGTGCAGATGAATATGGACTGGAGGAATGAGAAAGTACTTTAGGGCAGGGTAGGACTTACTCTGAGTCATGAAAGGTGACTAAAGTCAGACTATAAAACATCAGGTGAGAGAGACAATAGGAACAATGAAATATATAGAGGGATACATATATGTGTACATACACATCAATGACACCTGTGTTTTAGGCAGTATAGAAACCATATTGAATAGAAGGGGGAATCCGTATTGAAGATATATGTTTATATAGGTAGGAGAAGGCCACATTATGAAAGAACTTCAAAACAAGACCATTGTGAAATATTAATAAAATAGAGACTGATATGAGATTTTGACAAAGACATGATTTATGTATGTAGAATTTAAGGTGTATAACAGAGAGTACCTGGATTCCAGCAGACCAAGTATCAGATATGGTGGGGGACTCTACTGAAATGATCCCATTTTAAAATGGTGTAGATCCGGATGAAGCGATTGGATGGGAAAATGAAAGACAGCTAAAGCTAACTTTATGGTTTTCAGCATAGATTTTAGGATAGTATGTATTATTAAAAAACAAAATAAAGACATTTGGATGAGGTTAGTCTTGGAGAAGAGGAACTGGAAACCAATGCAGTTATTTGTTTAAACAGGTTCTCTATTGTCAGGCAACAAATGGAAAAGAGAATACAGAACCGTAACTCTAATGAGTAGAAAGTGGACTTCATACTTGGATTTGAAGCGAGACATTCATCCAAGATTTGTCTTGGATTCATTTTGATAAAAATGGTCATTAAAATAACCCCAACTTCTCATTTTAATACAATAACAGCTGCTAAAGCTTATTGAATGCTTACTACGTGCCAGACTCTATGATTGACATATTATGTTCAATTTATCATGGCAAGCCAATAAAGTAGGACTATTATTTATTACAATATAACAAATGATAAAATTAAAATGAAGGAAAGTTGAAAAACTGTCCAAGGTCACAGAATTTGGGTGAGTCAGAGCTAGAATTTAATCCAGATCAAGTGTCCAAGTTTGAAACACTCTATTATGCTGCCTCTTATTTTCTCATAAAAGGCCCTATCTATAATCTACAATCAAAATACCCCATTAATGTGGATTGTAATGTTCCAGTTTTGATGATTGCAAAATATTATGTTTAATTTTTGAGTCAAGGTGGATAAAAAGAGAGTTCAGCCATATTACATGTCCTTATATTCTGTTTTAAATTAAATCCTTCTGGCTTAAATTCCAAGATGATCTTCCTAAAATAATTGAACCTGAGACAATAGATAAAGTTATTTGTTATTAGACCCAGAACATAGGATGACTTATAAAGTTTTTTCTATTCCATATGCATTTTTATTAATTTTTCTGTTAAAAAAATCAATTTTAACAAAATGATGTACATAGTGGTTTTTTTTTTTTGGCTACAATCATCAATGAAATTTATTCCTTTTCTCCTATTAAATTAGATTTACACATGGGAATATTCAAACTTAGAACTTTGTCAAACAGACTTCATAAGTAGAATGTTATACATACATAACTGTATGTATAAATCTAAATGGCAAAGTAGCTAGCAAAATATTTATCATTATTATATTGCAAATTGAACCAGGCTAGAAAAAGAATTAGTAATAATTTCATTGTAAGGTTTTTAGTTAAATGTTTCAGAGAGGAAGAGAGATAAAAATTCTAAGTTTAAGCCATCAAGATATTTCCTTATGGATATAACTAAAATTTTTTCTCTTTTGTGTTCTTTTTTCTGTCACTAGGTCACAGCCCTACATAAAATCATGTACTTTTAAATAATGTCCTACACTAGAGTTTCTTCTTCACATTCCCACAAATTCATGTTTCCCAATTCTTTCTTTGACCATTCTTTCCCACATTTATATCTTTTTATGTGTGTGCTCCAGCCCCACATTTTTACTTCCAGCTGTTCCTAATAATTTCTTCAAAATCTTCTTTCTGACCATTCTCCCTCTCTCTCTCTCTGGCTCTCTGCTCCCCGCCCTTTCAATGATCTCACCATCCTCATTATTGCTGTGCTAGTATCAGTAACCAATATCACAAACGTATACCAAGTTCTAAACATTCAGTTTTTACTACAAGTTTGCTCTACAAGTTTTTCTACTTTCCCATCCATGACAGTCCTAAACATACTATCATTCCCCTTGCTCCTAGAATATTGAAATGGCCTCCTAGTTCAATTTTCTAGCCTCTTCCTTCATATTGCTTCAACATTCATAAACTGAATCATAACTATTCTTTATTTCATTTTCCAACCTACTCCTGCTAAGAATTTAACCAATGGTTCCAAGTTACCTAAAAAAAATTCAATTAGTCTTTAACTCAGGTTCTCACATAACCTGATTTCTACATACCATCCTAATCTTTGTCTTCATTATCCCCTTCAGATGCATTCTACTTATCCAAACTGTAGTACTATTTCTTTCAAATATTAATATATTAATTTCTTTATATGAGTCTTTTCTCACGCTATTCTCAACATCAGGAACGTCTTTTTCTAGGTGTGGAAACATCCAAATACTACCCATCTTTAAATTCATGAGATCCAGTTCATATTATATCATCTCCAGAAAGGTTTTCTTTTCTCTGTCCTCCCAAACTGAATGTAATTACTTCCCTTTAATGTATTTTCACCTAGATTATCTTCTAACACTGAGCATCATTGGCCTAACATTGCCATTTTTATTAATGTGTATTATTGCCTAACAAATTTCCCAAACTTAGTGGCTTAAAACAACAATAATAAAATTATTATCTTTCAGTTTCTACAGGGCAGAAATTCAGTAGGCACTTAGCTGACTTGTTCTGACTCAGGGTTTTTCATGAGATTGGAATCAAGATGTCATCTGTGGCTGTCATCATCCAAAGGCTTAACTGGGACTGCAGGATCCACCCCAGGATGACTCACTTGCATGACTGTTGCCAGAAGGCCTCAGCTCCTTGCCACATGAGATTCTAAAAAGCGGGGGTTTAGTTTCCATATGATATGACATGTCCTCATGATAGGATCCCTGAGAGCAAGTGATCCGAGGGAGAGAGGCACGCACAAGGTCTTTCATGTCCAAGTCTCAGGGTCACACACTGTCAATCTGCCTTGTTCTATCTGATAGAAGTGACTCACTAAGTCCAGCCTACACTTAAAGGAGGAAGAATTAGATGCCATATTTTGAAGAAAATGACAAAAAAAATTCAAACATATTTTAATAATCACCCCACTGTTATTTTTTAATGTGTATTTTTCTATACTATGTACCTCAGAGGAGGAATCCTACGTGCTTTCTTTGTCTCCCTCAGGATAACTTGGTATTGTGTGTGTGCTCTGTATCTATTGTGCTCGTGCTCATGATTTGGCTTATCTGTATATATTTTGTCTATTCAGAACTCTAAGAAATTCTAGTCAAGTTGTTTTAGCACAAAGAAAATATCAGAAAGTAGTTTTTATTAATTTAGCTTTACAAACCTTCCAAATACAAGAGCTGTGCAATCAGTAGTACATTATCTAAAAGAGTGACAACTTTTTACCTAACTGAAAAGACATATTGGATCACTTATTTTTCTAAACTAAGGGTAATGAATGCATAGAAAATTTGATGGTGAAGATATATCAGAGCTAAACTACTTACTTTCATTTTCAATGGACAGTTTTGGTCATTTCTGGTGGTTATTTTTCTTTTGTTGTTTTATAAAATGTTTCTGTTTAATATCTTTTAAATTTTTCCTTTTTGAAGGACAAACTTGCACAGTTCAAGAGAATTAAAAACATGACTCAATAAGCCATGTCTCTTAAACAGTTTTCACTTGACAAATCATTCAGATGAAAATGATAAATCCCTGAAAGACTATATTCTTATACTTTCCAAAGAGGTAGTTTTGGATGTATAACTATGTCTAACTATGTCATAAATATATAAGAAAAATGATAAATTTGTGAATAAAATATAAAATAATCGATATTTTGAGTAATTGATCATATTTTATCATTTTAGCACATTAATGAAAATAATTTTTCCTTTACATATTCTCATTGTGAGAATCATCTGTAAGTCCTTGAGATGAAAGAACTTAATCTTCTTAAATAAATGGCTAAAAAACCCCTATCTTTCTTGTAGATAATTTTGAATTCTTCCAACTATAGAAATTATCTAAGATAACATTCTGTTTACCAAAACAAAGGTTTTCACTTTCCCAATATTAAGTTTGTGCCTAGCTGATCATGTGTAATTTCTAAACTCCATTTTCATCCATTGTCAAAAATAAATCAGAAAATAATATATTCAACAATATTTACTGAATTCCCTATGTTATAACCTAAACATATCACATACTCCTGGTTGTGTGATTATCTGAAAATAACCAGATGATCAATTAAAATGTAAACAGAGTTGTATGAATATCTGGGAAGAGTATGGTTTAAATATACCTATATTACCCTTCACTTTGTAGTTGTAAACACAGCAAAATTCATAGAAAAATCAACACAGTCATAGAGTAGACATTTTCCTCCATTATTGAATGGGGTACAAAGGAAAGAGGTTGGATAGAACCATAGTGATCTTGGGAGAAAATAAAGAAGCCAGAAGTGAGCCCACCAACAATCACAGGTTTCTGTAGCAGAGGAATAAACCTGGAAGAAATAGTGCAATTGGGGTCAATAGAGAAATAAGTTCAAGAGCCTGGATTCTATCTGAGAAAACATGGAGCCATAGAAGACACATAAAAGTAGCATAAACCAAGAGGGCTGGTGTTTTAGGACTTCAAAATTTTGCCTGGCTGAGGAATATGGTGAAAAGGGACATTCAACACTATTTCATCACTTCATTTTTTCTTGGTCTTTGTTTCTCATTTTCTTAATACTTTTAACCAAGATATTTAGTCTAGTCTAAGTTAAATATTAATGGGTGAGAGAGCTGAACAATAATCTTTCTCTCCCCATTTTCCCTCAAATGTAACAATATTTAAAAATTCATTTTCTACCTACCCTCACAAACTACTGTGATAGGATTTCTAAATGGGGAATAATGGCAAAAATACCATATTTTCTCATTTATTACTATATTTATGCTAGTATCTATAGGAGGAAAAATATTTGCCTTTGTTTCTTTGTTTTTGAGTGATTTATATGCAACATTTTTATACACTGAAAATCCAGGGATTCTTAATAGAATTATGCTTTGGGGCATGCTCCATGAAAATAGCTAATTTCAAACCTTAAGTTCACTTTCATTTAAAGGAAAAATATATCTCCTTGGAGTTAAAGAACAATTGCTCTTGTATGCCAAGAAATGCATGTGTATTAAAGGCTGATTGGATCTCCCAAAGCTAATTTTCCAGAAGGAAGGGAAAAACTGATGCAGTCCATTCATGTCTAAACATTGCTGCCACACATGCATGGAAAAGGCAGGCTGAAGCAGCCCAGAGTGTTTGGCTGTGCACGTCATCATGAGGAAGTCCTCTGGCTTTTCATTAGTCTCAATGCTCCAAGTCCATTCACATTCACCAGGAGCCATGTAGAAAATTATTTGAGAAAATGCAAGAAATTCTCAATTTTAAATCTCCATATGAGCTCCATTGCTGACCTTATGTGCAAGAGGGGAAAGCAGACCCTGTATGTTCTCATCCATTGAGTAACACATCCCTTGATTCAGGCCTTTCAGTCACTTGCTTGCAGGGCCACACTAAAATTAGCACGTTCTTTTTACTTTTGAATATCTTCAGAAATATGAATATTATTTTTCTAAAATGAACCTTCTCTCATAAATCCATTTGATGAAACAAATTGAATGCATATACAACTGTTTAATAGGTATTTCTCTATGGAATAAGGAATCACTGTGTCAGTGTGTGCATATTGACTATGTCTGTATTTTGACATTAGAGTCATTTCTATATAAGCAACAATGGTGCCACATTTAGAAAATTAGGAAGATAGTGGACGAAAAGGCAATGGATGTAGTAAGCTAAGGGATAAAGATACTATTTTAATTACAATCTAAGTAATAATTATAATAAAACCATGCAAGAAAAATGCACTACAAACTATTAACATACATACTAGATGATATCTTATAGAGAAAATATTTTTACAGTAAATGTTTTATGATACTACTTTTCTAACAATTTTATTTAGATGATAAGAAGATGTATAAATATTTTATTTTTGAAAAGGGATACTTTCCCAGTTAATTGCTTTTTCTTCTTTTTAATTACTAGTAAATCTTTAAATTTCAAGATTATGGAGAAATCAGTTTCTTCAAATAAACAGTGTATCAAACAACTGATACTTTATAACTTTGAAATAGCAAATGTATTGCCAATAAAAACAGAAACAATGATTTATACAAAACTGAAAGGAGCATGCAAAGAAAAGAAATTCTGATAAAACTAATCTGAGAAATTCCAGCCCTCACTTGAATAGACTTCAAATATTCATACATATCAGATTATTGCAGTAAGTATTGACAACAATGAATATCTTCACATAAAAACAAATGAAATAATAATCATTTATATTGTTTTGTGAGTGACAACAATTTTGTCAAATATATTGTTTTTTTGCTGTATCTTAGCAGTAGGGTTCATTTTAAATGACCATTTTTTTTTTTACATTCTTTTACTGGGAATTTTATAAGTCAGTCTGTTTTTCAGGCCAAGAAAAGCAAAAGAATCTCTTAAGGAATACCATTCCTCCTGTTCCTTCCTTTTGTTACTCCTGTCTTGTTGGAATTTAGCAAAATTAATCCAAATACTACAAACCTTGTTGTCAATTTCTTCTATTTATTTCCTTGCTATGTCTCTAGAGTTTTCTAATGCCAAGTATAAGGTTTAATTAGCTCTCTATTGTAATAAATAATGGAGTTAAGAAATGATTGGAAAGCATCTTAAAGCTCTTGTAAATATAATTCTATATGTCTAATTTTAAAAGCATATTTAATACTTGGTTGAACTTTACTAACCTACTTCTAGTTTCTGATCATCTTTTGAATGCAGCTAATCCATCATTTAGTCTTTCATTATGTTGTTCCAAAATCTGATGTTTTGTAATTTCAGAATAACTGTCACTCTTTTCCTTGCTTCTTTCCTTAATCATTTCAAATTCTCCTTCTCTGGTAATTGGTGACTCTTCCTCCTCAGTATATAAACATCCTTGACTTCTCCATTCTTAAAACAAAAGAAAACAAAACAAACAAATGACAACAACAAAAAACCCTTTTCTTAACTTTGCATCTCCCTCTTTCTACAGGCAAATTTCTTACAGGTCCAGCCACCACCTCCACTTCTTTACAGTCTTTTAATACATGCTGTCCCTTCAAGCTAGTGAATATTCCACTGTGTGTGTTCTCACAAAGACCCTATGCAAGCCAAGACACTGCTCACTGCCTCTCTCTTGTTTCTCAAAATTTGCAGTTATTAAAACGTTTTCTCAAGATTTTCATCACTAATCTTCTACTTTTCCATATTATGCCTCAATCAAAGGTTTGTCATTCCAAATCCTCATTTAAAATATGCCAGAAGGCAATGAAATATTCAGAAGATTAAAAAAGGCATTATTACATTATTACATCCAGAATCCATATTATCAAAAAGATCTGTAACTCAATGTTTTCCTACTAAGGTATCAAATGAAAGAGTTTCAGCTAGGTTTTTACCCTAGCAATTTTTCAAGGTATAAAATATATTGAAATATTTAAATTACTTGTCAAATATAAATTGGTTGTTTTGCTCCTCCTCCTCCTTCTCTCTCTTCTATTGCTTCTTCCCTTCCTCCTCCTTCCTTTGTATGCTCTTCTTTTATGTTTTCTTTTCTCTTCTGATTTATTGGATTGTTTTTATTCATTTATTAAGTTTTGGAGGGGCAACTTTTATCAGTTGGCTTTAAATCTATCTTGTTGCCCCAAATGTCCAATTTTCTTAATACTGTTTCATAATGCTTTAGAATACATTATTGATGCTCACTAGTGGAAAGGAATGAAATCAGAAATTGCTGAAGCTAAATCAGCAAATGATTAGGTACTTTAGATTTTTAAGAGATTTCGAATCATAAATTTATTGGCATGTTCTCTGCTAAGTATATTCTGCTTTTGATAGTCAACTCTTCATGTTAAGTAAAATGTCCAGAAACAAATATTTGATTGGAAAAACTAATTATAATGCTATACTGTTCCTTGCATAGAATTCACCTTCCATGAAAATGGAGGTGGATTTCATATCATTTTCTCTCACTTTTCACATTTCCCAACTGAAAGCAGACAATTTACACCCTGAATTTAATTATTTCCTTTGTAGACTTCTTTCCATAACAGCTCGGAAATGACTACTTATTTATGTTTTGGATTATCCAACATATGATGCTGTCAAGATATGAGTTCAAGGATTTAGTTACTGGAAGTGTGTGTGTGTGTGTGTGTGTGTGTGTGCATGTTTGAGGCAGTGGTGGGATGGGGAAGAATGTACGTCAAGCCCTGCATTTGTTTTATAAAACAGACAACCAAAGATAACTTTTTTATTTTTACCTCACAACTTGTAGTGAGCTTAAATTATGTGAAAAGGTACTGAAATAGCATAGTCTTTATAAATGCAATATATTATAATTATCATTGTTTAGTGTTATTTGATTAGGAGTTTTCCAGCTCCTGTGAACACTGTCAGGCTTCACTTAAGTGTACAGTATTAATATAATTTAAAAAGTAATTTTATTTGATGGTTAGTGGTTCGTGTGTGTGTGGGAGGATGTGAATACCCTTTTGAGAAATTTCAAAATGACCTCTGAAGCTTGGTCTTCATCAATTTAGTTTAACATTCCATCAAAAGATTCCATAAATTCTTGGTAAAATTTATTTCCCAGAAACCTATGGTGACATTATTTATCTCTAAGATACAGAGAAGTTTGGCTGTTGAAACAATTTTAGGTGTTGCCTTGGGATTGCAGTCATACCTTCTTGCTAAAGTTCTCTGCTTCCCCTCTATTAACCTCTCCAATAATCAGCAAACACACAGCAAAGCTTCAATAATTTTTCTAGCTTTCATCTTGTGCTCCATATTTGTTAGCCTTTAAAATACTTAAATCAATATTTAAATTTCTTTCAAATATTAGCCATGAGTTGTAATTACTGAGGAAATTCATCTGAGCCCCTCAACTAGGACTCCTGACCTAAAAATATGTGAAGATGTGGAGGGAGAGCTGAGGACAGTCATGGAAGGAAATGCAGTTTGCTAAGGTTAGGTATCATTAGGGCCAAAGATTGGCATGAAGTAAAAAAGAAGATGGATTTACCTAGTTTATGCAATCGAAATACTTTCTCTTGAATATTAAACATCTTATGATAAGTTTTATACAAAAACTAATATATAGAAACTTAAATAGTATATTTTGAACATATTCTCATATTTAGAAGTAATATAAATATATTGCTAAACAATTGAGACAACATATCATATGCTTTTTGATATGAATTTGAGTTTTTTCTCATCTCATTGAGGAAGTTCCCTACTTTGTCTTCTCTTTTTTCAAAAAGGACATTTTCCATTATCAGATAAGTAGTAAAGATCAGAATATGTCATGAAAGAAATATTAGGATGACACAATACTCATGTTGACCAATGGAATTATATTTTGAAAACACTTTATAGTGGCAGTGGTTAACAGGGTGATTGAGACCAACTCTCCCAGTGAGAACAACTAGAAAAGCTAGAAGAAACATTAAAAATAAAATCTGTGCAAAGGCATCAGAGAGATACAAATGCAGCTAAATTATAATGAATTAAGGAATGCCTGTTTGCCATTAGACATGATAAAGTGAGTGAAAGGTATTTTAAAAAGTTGGAGAAGATATTTACAACATATATATCTGAAAACAGACTTGTATCCAGAATGTATATAGAATTCCTACAAATCGATTGGAAGATGACAAATTTTAAAATGGGCAGACTTAAATGGTCGCTTTAAAAATAGCCAAAGTTGCTCAGCATCCTTGGTTTCAAGGTAATACAAACTAACATCATAAAAAGATATTACTACAGTTATCAAAAATGGCTTAAATTTGGAAGCCTGCTAATCCCAGTGTGAGGATATATTATTTCAAGACTGCTAGAATATAAGTTGATACTGCCATTTTGAAAAGCTATCTGGTATTTTCTACTAAATTTAAAAGAAAGCATATCTTATGACACAATGATTTCATGTATACACACACACACACACACACACAGCAGAAATGCATGTACAAGTGCACCAAAAGATATGCCTAACAATGCACTTAGAAAAATATAGATAGCAACACATATGGAACAAGTTAGATATTCATGAACAGTGGAATAATTGGAAATGAACTGATAAACAAATTTTAGTATATTTATGACAGAGAATAGTATGAAAATTGAAATAATGATCTATAGCTATTTGTATAACTTATAACTACAATGTTGAATGAAAGGTGCTAAATAAGAAAGAATACACACTACCTGATAACACTTAGGTACAAATTTAAAAGCTACTAAAGTTAATTTATCAGACATTTTATTAGAAATTTTACCACTATTGGACATTTAAGGTTTTTTGTAATTTTGAATATTATCTTTTTAAATGATATTATAAAAATATGAACCTAATATTTTGTTACCATATTTGCTAATTTCAATTGGAAATATTAGATTAAATAATTTATGGGTTTTGATAGATAAATTTGGTCAAAATACTTGATTTCTAGAGAAAGCATTTTAAAGTTTCTAAAACTTACAATGTTAATAGGATTGACTACTTTAAATTTATTAATGTTTGCTACTTTGGAATTTAAAAATGAAGCATAACTGTGGCTATGATTTTCTTTTATTTTAAATTTAACTCTAAAATCTTTACATCACATTTTAATGAGTAATTAAACTTTAAAATACCATTTAAGGGTCTACAATAAGTTAATTTTCCTTCCACTCCAAATCCTCCATTGGCTAGTTGAATAATGTTGAAGACACTGTATCTCAATTTTTACAGAATTTCTCTATATAATCATTTAGGTCAGTGCTTTTCAAATTAACTCTGGGACAGAATTTTCAATGTCTTCCAAGGTAACTGCTCTGTTTAGAGAATCTCCTGCTTTTAGGGAATCTACATTTTCCTGGAAAATGTATGTTTTAGAAGTCATTTTCATAAAGTTGAACAGATTGTTTGCAAAATTATTTTTATATCACATACCTGTCTTATTTCCATAACATTAATAGTTTTATGGACAGTGTTATGCATTTACTCTTTTTTTCATGATAAAGTGATATATTCTTAGTAAACTCCTTCTGCTTTATTTTTATTTTTTAATTTCAGAATATTATAGGTCTACACACATTTTGGTTACATAATTTGCTTTTGTACAGTTTGAGCCAAAGTTATAAGTGTGCCCTTCACCCAGTTAGTGTGCATTATTTTTATTTTTTGAGGAACTAGTTTTGGTTGTAATTTTTTTTTTTACCTAATGTATATCGCTTAGTTTTCATTTTAGTTTCTTTTAATAATTTTTATTTTCTTTCTTAATCTATTTTTGCTTTCTCAATATTTTGAAAAATTTCAGTTGTTAAAATATGTTCACTGTTTTGCTGCATCATCTTTAGAGGAAAAGTGTACATTCTTACTGATTTGTTAGTATTTTGAATGATGGTAAGGAAAAATAGATGCTTATAAAAATGAACAATTAATTCACCATATGCTCTCTACATATTTCTCCAGGACTGATTCCACATGTGGCTCACAGATATAATAATGGCACAGATGATTTTATGAATAAGTAGTAAATTTTAAGCCAAAGAGAGCTTATTTATGGAATCACTCATTTCCAGCAATGAAGATTTCTTTCGTTTATTTATTTTTTTATTTTTATCCTTGAAGAAAACACCTGCAGGATTTAACACATTAGAAATCATTTAGGAAAACTTCCCAACTAAAAATATGACTTATTAAAATCATTAATTACAAAGTATGACTAGAATAATTTTAAAATATTTAAATATGACTGTGTCAATAATCAGGAAAGATGAAGGTCGCCAGATAAGTCTAATGTAGTAAATGAATGAATATATATTAGTTTTGATTTCCATATTAAAACATTCTAGAAAAATAGTTTTGAAAAATGTAAAATATTAAATGATATTTACATACCTTTCATCTGCTGATCTGCTATTTTTATTTACCCAGGTATCAACACACTGATCTCTAGTACAAAAAACTTTTAAGTTATCATGTTTTCATTGTTTCCTTAGTACAATTCAAAATTGATGTCTGAGTCATTATCTCTTATTGTTTTGATATTTTAAGTACAGAAAGAAATAAAAGTATTAAGGCTATTTTTCATTAGCCAGATGTTTCAGAAATAAAATAGAATATTTTAAGATTGGCTTAATAGAAAAGACAGGACTTTTACTCTGAAACTCAGGATTTACTGCATGTTTTTTGTTCCAACATTCTTTTCTAAATGAATTGACTTTTATAAAATGCTAATTTGGACCCATGCCATAAACTTCTAGGGTTATTTGTATTAAATATTTGAAAATCATATTTGTTAATATATTTCTATTTTTCAAAGATGAGAAAGTATTTTTGGCAGCATGAGCAAGCTCTAGAAATGAAGTTTTTAGAAGGGCTGCCAAAAATTTGATATGTTAGAGCTGTATCCAAGTAAGAAAGTTAAGACAGCTAGTGATTTTTATTATTATTTATTATTATTATTTAAGAAGTGAAAAGAATTAGTTTTCATTTCCTTTCTTGTTTCCATAATCTAAGGAATTCAACATTAATAACAGTAATTAATATTATTATTAAAGAAATTAAATATCTTAATGGGAAATTCCCAAGTTATATCTCCAATAGAAAATTGATTTGGCAAAGTTACATAATGCAGGAATAGGATGTTAATCATTTGCTATGATTAATATTTGATGTATATTTAACAATAAAATTACTGGTAAGATACATCTCTAGTGTGTAACTCAGGAAATCTTAATATTATCTGCTGAAACATGATTTGATTTCTGGTTATCTTCTTAAATTTAATATTTTATTTTACTAAATAACTACATAATTTCCCATTTGTTTTCACTGATTTTCTGATTATATTGGAAAAATATAATAAAGTCTATCTGATTCTAAACATTTTAAACAGAATTATTTGTGAAATGATGTTACAAGAAATTTCTCTGAGAATTGTAGTGTAACAATCAAATATAAATCATCAATATATGAGTTATTAATTGATCTACATATATTTGAATACTACTGGTTATAAACATATTTACTAATAACAGCTACATTGGCATCGCTGTACAAAGTACAATGAGAGGTAAAAGTACAAAGAAATCACTGCCTTCAATATGTTTATACACTTAGATGGACTGGATTATAAAGAAATGTAAGTGTACAAAAAATTGTTAATGTTTGAATGTGGTGCATCCATAAATCAACTGAAATATTAAGTGTTATGCATTCAAAAATAACAAACATCACTATGGACAATAAAGAGAAATGGAACTTATAATTATTGACTGCACGTTCTTTGGGATGATTCTGCCCTATTGAAGATGAGGTAAATTATGTAGCAATAAGGGAAATAATAAAATATCATGAGGAGGCTCTATGGAAGAAATGATATTTGATCAGGGAGGGTCTTAAAATTTACAAAGAATTTGAGTAGGTGGCACCCTTGTGAATGGAGGTAAAAAATTTACTATGGGCTCAAAAAATAAATAAATTTGCCTTAATTTATTAATAAATAAATAATAAATACATATATAAATAAAATTAAAGCAAGTTTATTTATTTTAATTGATGTATTTACAGGAGATATGGGAGATAAATGTGTGTAAAACTCTGGGAATATTATCAGGCAGTGCTCCCAGTCCTTCCTGTTAGTTTTTCACCTGTGTGGATGTTCCCTAGTCCCCCGGTTTCCAATGTCAAGAATGAGTACTTGTACTAAGTGTAGCTGATGACAGAGCGATCACAAACACACAGCAGCTTAACACAGTTTATCACATAAAAGAAAGAATGAAAGTAAAGGAAGCTATACAAAGGAAAAACACGTTCCAAGAGAGTGGAACAGGTCAGTCTCCAGGCGTGGAGAAAGATGCTGGATGGAGGCTGAGCACACTCCCTTTTATAAGCCCACTAGTTTGTCCCGCCTTTTCCCTGGCAAGATTGGTTGCCGTTTCTCACCTTTGGGAGTGATTGACAGGTTGGTGTCATATAACAGATCACATGACAGGTAACATAACAGAGTAGGTTTTATAGCAGTTTCCCTTCCTGCTTATGTGTCTTTTCTACAATTCTCCATGAAGCTCCACTCGTTATGCTAATTAGATGATAATGAGCTCTAAGTCAGTCAAAGGTTACTAGAAACTTTTTACTATGTATGTTCCCACCAGGAAATAGTTCCTAGCTGCAATTCGGTTCCTAGCTATAATTTGGTTCCCACTCTCCACCCTTAGCCACCTCCTAGCCACCTGTTTACCCTCCACCAGACCTAACATTCTGAGGGGGGAAGAGTAGAGCCTAATTGTGGTCTTTGAGCGCCCATATCAGCCTATTGGGTTCCAGTATCAGTCTGGTCACTTACATTTGTTACTAACATCTCTGAAAACAATAAGAACTACTGTTTATTGAAAACGTATTATGTATTAGATGCAATTCAAATGATATTGTATATACTAACTTAGTTCCTACAAAAACCTTATTAAATAGGTATAATTATTATCTACTTTATTACAAAGAATAAACTGAGCACAAAGGGATTAAGGCACCAGAATCCATATCATTAAACATTTGTACACTGTCCGTGTAGCTTTCTATTTTCTTAAACATGAAATGCAGAAATTATGTATTTCTGTGATAAATATGAATATTTACATGTATATGACATAATCACTGATAAATGTTAACAGTTATATGAAAATAATTATTAATAGATAGCTCCACAAAAGAAGTTGGGGTTTTCTGGCTTTTGAATGCTAAAAAAGGGAATATGGAGGCTTTCCTTCAGGCATTGGGAATAGATTGAGTAATATTTTCAAAACATACATTTGCAATTGTGGGAGACTCACATATCTGTGGTTTACCAAATGAAGGGAAGAGAATGAAAGAATTGAAAACAGAGGGAGTTCTTGTCCATTAGTACATACGAATCAAATCATAGTACAAGTATTTTGGATGGAAAGTGGTACAGTTTTACTTTTAAATAGATTGAGTTTAGAATAGCCAGACATTGTTTGATAGGAAATGTATGGTAAATAATCCAAGTCAAAGAGTGATGGGGAGTGTTATTACAGGGGATGATAAATGATAGAGCTATGAAGAGGGTAGCTATTCATGTATATACAATATAAATGCAAACTCCTAAATAATAACATAATTCAAGTGTGCTCATTACATGTCAAGCACAATTCAAATGATTTTGCATGAATTATGCTGTTGAATTGTCACAATCTTATAAATACAAATTAATTTATCCCCACTTTATAGACAAATAATTTAGGCACAACATTTAAGAAACTTGCACAAGGTATCAAGTGCTTAATACGGTGACTAGGTCATAATAGATGCTCAATAAATGAAACTATAATATCCAATTATATTTGCATTGAAATTATTATTTTCATTAACAGTAATAAGTATTTTATTTATACAGAGATTATAGGAAGAATATCTGCTGGGAGCTAAAAAAATTTCATTCTCTATAAAATTGACCACACAAGACCAAGAGAATAATTATGGATGAACAATGATTCATGAGTTTGCTTTGAATTTGAGAAAATAATAAATATAAAAAGAGAGGAGTGGGAGAATGTTTTGACAAACTCAGATTTTTTTTCTTGTGCCTGAATTTATTTTAAATCTTTTAAACAGAGATTCCCAAACTATGGGATACATATGAATCCTTTTTGATTATTACAAAAGATTGTCTAATATTGAGGCCCCACCCACCCAAAATGCTTCATTATAATGAAGGTAACTAGGCACTAAAGGTGTATTGAAGGTACTACCAAATAATAAGCAGCATGGTAGAAAAATATTTTACAAAGTAATAATGGAGTGTTGATTTCCTTTAGTTATCGTAGAGAACATGGGTCTAGATTTGCCTTGCTGGCATAACAACTATGAAGTTGAAAACATATGAGACAACTATTTTCAGGTATTGAATAAAATTCAGCACAACACTATAGTATTGGAGAGAAAAGAAACATACAAGGTGCGCCCTGAAATCTCCCCAGCTATTTGGTGACATAATCTTGCTGTGCTATGCAGAAGAGAACTCTAAGTATACCTTTGAGTGAAGGAAACAGTTATTGGAGTTCCAGCCTGCATGCAGGGCTGGAATTTGTGGAGCGGTGTTCTGGAAAAGGGAGAACTGCACAGAGGGGGGCCTTCAGATGTCTATGTGGAGATTTACCCTGGTACTTGGCCAATGGCTGAGCTACTTGTGTGGAGAGCAGGAAGACTAGGTATTAACATAAATTGCTTCTGTGAGGTTGTGAGTTGGACAGAGATAGTAGAGGACATGCAATTCTGGAAGACATTAAAATTCTGGAACAGCCAGAGAAGAAGAACTTCCTTGAGCATCACAGAAAAATAATTAAGACCCCAGAAAAGTTCATCTTATGAGTAAGGATCATATCCATGTCCTAGAGTAAGGGCCACATGTAACATCTAAGGGTCTAAAAGAAATAGACACATCCCAACAAAGAATAAACACAAGCCCAATGGATGAAAGCTATCTGTCAGTATTTTTAACAGTCTGTTAGAATAAAAATCAACCCTCTAAAAAAAAGTGATGTGATCAAGAGTCTTTAAAACATATAATCCAAAAATAAAGGATTTCTAAAAATGCAGTGAAGCAGGGAAATGTGACTATAGAGAAAGGGGCAAAGGCAATATAAAAAGACACGCAGCTGCCCCAACTCCTAGAATTATCAGACAATAAGTTTTAAACAGCTGTTATAAATATGGCCAATGATTTAAAGCTCAAGATAGCCATAATGAGTGAATATTTGAGAAATTTCAGTAAAGAAATAGAAACAACAAAAAAGAACCACATAAAAACTCTAGCATTTAAAACTACAATATTTAAGACAACGTATATATTAGATATATGTAGGATATCTTTATTCTAATATTTATAATTTTTATCTTCTGTCTTTTTAAAAATCTGTCTAGAGATTTACAATTTTATTGATCTAAAAGAAACAAATTTTTGTTTTATTGATTTATTTATGATTTGTGCAGATCTGATTTTATTGATTTACACCCTTTTATATTTATTATTTCCCATATTTTGCCTAATTTTTTTCTTCCCTTTCTGGTTTCTTAAGTTGGAACCTTGGGTCATTGATTGAAGATATTCCTGTCTATTCCATTACAAGAATTAAATGCTACAAATTTCACCATAGAAACTTTTAAAATTTATGTATCCCATAACTGTTGAACTGTTGTCTTTTCATTTTCATTCAGTTCAGAATTTTTTCTAGTTTCACTTATAATTTTATATTTGACCCATAGGTAATTTGGAAGTGCATCGATTAATTTTCAAATATTTGTGGACAGACACAGTGGCTCATACTTGTAATGAATGATTACTTAGCACTTTGGGAGGCTGAGGGAGAATTGTTTGAGGCCAGGAGTTCGAGACCAGCTTAGGTAATATGGTGAGACCACATCTCTACAAAAAAATCTGAAAATTAGCTGGGCATTGTGGCGTGTGCCTGTGGTTCTACTTACTAGGGAGGCTGAGACAGGAAGATCACTCGAGCCCAAGAGTTTTAGGTTGCAGTGAGCTATGATGATGGCACTGTACTCCAGCCTGGGCAACACAGAGAGACTCTAGAAAAAAAAATCAACTGTTTGAGAGTTTTCATACATATATATTAATATATATTTCTGTTATTATTTGTAGTTTAATTATGTTATGCCTGGAAAACATACTTTGATTTCAGTACTTTCAAATTTATGAGATATATTGCATGCCCCCAGAGATAGTCTATTTTGAGGCATGTTTCATATGACCTTGAAAAAAAACAATGTATATTCTGTTTCTGTTAGGTGTAATGTTCTACAGATATTATATTAAATGGGTCCACTTTCTCGATAGAGTTGTGGAAATGTTCTGTATCTTTACTGATATTTTGGATTGATTAACTTAAAGTAAGTGAAGAGACTGGAAAGACAGGGTGATTAATCTCAAAAAATACGTATAAAGAAAGAAAGATATATTAAAAGGATGAACAGAGACTCAGTGTATTGTGGAAAAAGGATCAAGTGAAAACAAGCACTAGACTATACATACAACTAGGCTCCCAAAGTGAAAATAGAAGTATAATGTGACAGAAAAATTATTTAAATTGATAATGGTTAAAAATTCCCAGTTTGGTGAAAATGAATTAATTTATAGATCAAAAAATCTCAGTGAAACCCAAACAGAACAAGTACAAGAAGAACTGCATATATCAATACCATAGTATGATGCTAATGAAGATAAAGTGAAAAATCTTGAAATAGCCAAAGGATAAAAAACACATCAGAGAAGTTCAATGATATTAATAGAAATGATGGCTGACCTCCTATCAGAAACACTGAGAGCCAAAAGAATTTGTAATAATATCTTAGAGTGCAAAAAGCAAAAAAAAAACCTTCAAATTCTACAACCACCACAAATGTCCTATTAAACACTAAGACAAATAAAGATATATTTTAGCTAAACAAAAGTTGAAAGCAATCATTCTGAGGAAGCATATACTATTATAAATTTTCAAATCATTTTTTAGACTGAAAAGAAATGACCTGAATTAGAAACTAAAATCCTGTGGATTAGTTAAAAATAATATTTTATAACATATTTTATTACATATGTATGTGAAAAATATTTGTCATCAGTACTAATAGAACAATATGAGTTCAGTTGGTATTTCACTGTTAAGTTTCTTACATTTTACAGAAATTGGCACACTTGCTATTGCTAGTTAGTTTGGGATAAGTTAATATTCAAAAACAAATACTGAAAGTACACAAAAAATATAGCTAAAATGGCAAATGAGGAGGTAAAATACTACTAGAAAATATTAAAATAATCCAAAATAAAGCAGAAAAAGAGAAATGAAAAAGAAACTGGTGGGAATATTAAATTACAAATAGAAAGATTGTAGAATTAAACACAGCCATATTTATAATTACATTATATGTATATAGTCTAAATGCTTCAATTAAAAAGGCAGAGATTGTAAGACAGAATCAAAGGGTAATACACAACCGTATGTGGCCTACAAGAAATATAGTTTAAATGCTAAGCACGAAGCCACAAAAGCAATATGACAGAAAGAGATATAGCATACAAACATTAAGCACAAGGAAGTCATTGTAGCTATATAATTTTCTGACAAAATGGGCTTTGAGACTGGGACTATTACCAGAGAGAAATGGGGACATTTTATAATGATGAAAGGGTCAATTCATCAGGAAGACATAACAATATTTTTGTACTTAATGACAAAGTGTCAAAATACATGAAGCCAAAACTGGCAGAAATAAAAGGAGACATAGAAAAATCCACATATATAACTGGACATTTAAAAAACCCTTACTTTGTAAATGACAAAGCAACTATCCAAAATTTATTAAGGATATAGAAGATTCAAAAAGCAGAAAAATACAAATTTATTTCAAGTTCACATGGAAAATGATCAAGACAAATCATATACTGGATCATAAATATGTTAAAATATATTTCAAAAGAGTTTAATATTACATAAAATATTCCCCACCAAAGTAGAATTTAATTAGAATAGCCAAATATTTGGAAAGTCAATAACAAATTACTAAATAATTTATGGATCAAAGAGATATCACAAGGGAAATTAGAAAATAATTTGAAGGGAATGATAATGAAAATAACACATATCACGATTTGCTCATTGCTGCTAAGTGGTACATGTACAGAAATGTATAGCTTAATTACTCATTTAGAAAAGAATAAAAACTTAATAATCAATGTTTCCAATGTAAGACTAGAAAACAATGAGAAAATTAAACCTGAAGTAAATACAAGAAAAGAAATAATAAAGAACCAAAATTAACAAAATGAAAAAGTATAAATAAAGGATAAAGTCAATGTTAAAAGCTTATTTTTTAAAAGTATTATTGATGTGAGAAATCCTTAGAAGACATGTAGGGAAAGAAAAAAAAAGAGACAAAGTCTAAAATAACAATGTTAGAAATATATGAGGAAATATTATGGAAGTCCAACAGATCTTAAAAGGAAAAAGTAAAGGACTATTATTAACAACTTTATGCCAATAAATTTCATAACCTTGATTAAATGGACAGATTTTTTAGAAAACACAACTTATCAAAACTGACAAGAAAAATGCAGAAAACTCAAATAGCTCTTTATCTAGGGAATTAAATTCTTAAGAACTTTCCCACAAAAAGAACTTCAGATCCACGTTGTTATATTGCTGGATTCCATAAAATATTTAATGAAGAAATAACACAAATATACAGCCTTTCAGAAAATAGTTAAGGAAGTAATATCTAGAATCCACCTTATGAGTCCAGTATGATCTTCATGTTAAAACTTAAAAAAGACTTTTCAGGAAAAGAAAATTACAGACCACTCCCTAAAAATATTGACACAAAATTCCTTAACAAGATATTAACAAATTATATAGATAGATAGATAGATATGTAAGAAAGATAATATTTCATCACCAAGTGGGATTTACTCTAAGAACACAATGTGGTTTCCATGTTCAAAAATCAGTTGATGTAATTCACCACAGTAACAGAATAAATAAAAAAATGTATGATTTTCTCACTGGATTCAGGAAATTCATATGACAAAATCAGCCCATTGGTTAAAAAGAATCTACAAAAATTAAAGGAGAACTCATTAATTTGATACAAAGAAGGTACTAATAACTTCAGCTAATAATACACTTAATGGTGTAATGGGATACGGAAAAAGGCAAGGATAACTTTTCTCTCCACATCTCTTTAACATCGTATTGAAAGTCCTAACATTGCACACAGTAATAAAAGAAAAACAAATGGAGGCATAGAAATCAGAAAGTAAGAAGTAAAAGTTTATTCCCAGTCAATGTGAATGTTTTTGTAGAAAGCCCCAAGAGTGCCTCAAAACAACTTATTAGAACTAAAATGAATTTAGTTAATTTGAATTTAACAAATTCAAAAGATAAAATGAGTTAGTTTTCTATATACTTGCAGTAAAAAAAAAGAAATTGCAATTAAGAAAATATATTTACAAAAGGATAATAAATATAAAATATTTTGAGATAAATTTAGGAAAATGTGTGCAATGCTTCTACATCATACACTAAAAACACTGCTGTTAGAAAGAGCAACCTAAATAAATGGAATGATGTATCATCATGGATTGGAAGAATCACGATTGATAAGGTTCAGTTATCCATATTTACATTTATAAATTTAAAAGTGTAGCAATTAAAATCCCTATATAATTTTTATAGAAATTAAAGAAGGTAATTCCAAGATGCATATGAAAGTTCAATGACTTATAATAGTTGAATTTTGGAAAAAAGAATAATGTTGGGAACTCAAACTTTTACCCTAAAGCAGCAGTAACAAAGACAATGTGGTACCAGTATAAGGGTAAATAATCAATGAAAAAGAGTAGAGATCCTAAAAAAAAATTCTACACATATATAGTCAATCAATATTCAACAAAAGTGCCAAGGTAATTTAATAGGAAAGGAAAGTCTATTTAACAAATGGTTTTGAAAAATCTCAATTAACATATAGAAAAAAAGTAAATGTCAGCCCCTAACTCAAACCATGCACAAAAATCAATTCAAGGTGGGTTATAGGTCTACATATAAAAACAAAACATTCAAGATTCTATAAGAAAACATGAAGAATATCTTTCCAATTGTGGGGTAGGTAAAAGCAGAAATCTTAAGAGAGGAAAGAGGGAAAGAGAGAGAGAGAGAGAGAGAGATTCACACCAAAAGTTGGTAGTGATGTGAACTCTCATAACTTCCTGTGAGAATATAAAATTGTGCAACCACTTTGGAAAACAGTTTGGCATTTTTTTTAATAAAGTTAAATATATGTTAGCCAGTAATTCCACTTTTAGATATTTAATCAAGAGAACTAAAAACATGTCCAGAGAAAGACAGGTTTACTGTTAAGAGCCAAAATAAAATGAAAACTAATGTCATTAACAGGGAAATGAATAAACAAATTATGAGGTATTTCTATTACATGCTACTATTCAGCATAAAAGGGAATAAGCTTCTGATACATGTAATATTAATGAAAATTAAAAACAAAAATTATGTTAAGCAAGAAACACCCAAATCACAAGTGTACCTATGATATGATTTCATTTATATGAAGTTAAATAACAGACAAAACTAATCCAGCATGAAAAAAATCAGAATAGTGGTGGCCAGTGCTGTGTTGGCAGTAATGGTAAGGGGAGGCATAAATCAAGTTCCTGGAGTGACATCCATGTTCTATCACCTGTTTGGGGTTTTGGTTACATGAAGCTGTATGTGTATCAATCAAATTTTGTTCTTAAGGTTAGCCCATTTCATTGTATGAGAAGGAGAAGGAGAAGAATTGGACTTAATTTTCTAAGACTTTTAGATAAAAATTTAAAGGAAGTGGGACTGAAATAGATTGCCGAATTATTGTCCTGCTAATAATAGACTTAAAAAAATGTACACGTGTATACACACACACTCCCATATGCACACATTCTGAGAAATCTTTGCTCTTTCTAGGAAAGTTTTTTTCCTTTAACATTAAAAAATGTATAATGGCAAGAGCAGTGTTACATATTTTAGAGGGTAACATTCCTTAAATACAGTTGCCTTCTGAACAGCACAGGTTTGAACTGCACTGGTCCACTTAACACGTGGATTTTTTTTCACCTTTGCCACCCCTGACACAAGACTAACCCCTCTTCTTCCTCCTCCTCCTCAGCCTACTCAACATGAAGACAATGAGCATGAAGACATTTCTGATAATCCACTGCCACTTTACAAATAGTAAATATATTTTCTCTTCTTTATGATTTTCTAACATTTTCTTTTCTTTAGCTTACTTTATTAAAAGAATGTAACAAATAATACATATGCAAAATATACATTAATAGACTCTTTATGTTATTGGTAAGGCTTCCAGTCAGCAGTAGCCTATTAGTAATTAAGTTTTAGGGGGAGTCAAAAGTGATAGTGGATTTTTTTTTTTTTTTTTTTTGAGACAGAGTCTGGC
>CM052441.1:18961901-19014251 GCA_028533085.1 Varecia variegata | reverse complement strand
CCCTGGACCAGATGGGTTCACACCCGAATTTTACCATACCTACAAAGAAGAACTGGTGCCCATCCTACATAAGCTATTCTCCAACATCGAGAAGGATGGAATTCTCCCCAACACATTCTACCAAATATAACCAATCTTAAGCAATGCTTCAGATTGGTTATTCTCTGTCTTTCCTATTTAACCTCAAGGCATTCAAACTTACTGGCTCCAAGCCACATTACCTTCATAAGTGAAAAGTATTCTAAGAATAGGGCCAAATCATGGAACAGAGAGGGAAAAGGGAAGACAAGATTTGGAGAAAATCAGTTTTTATATCATGATTAGAACCCTGTATCCATAAAACCATGAAACTAGAGTAATCTCTGTACTATTCTGCTATATTTTTTTCTCTATTGAAATACTGTAAAGCAAATATTGAAAATTTTGGAAAAATTCATGTGTATTTAAACAGAAAAGTATAAAGGAAAAGAATAACTTTCCATTAAATGAATGGGCATAATTCATGAACAGACAATTCATAATAAAAGATTATCCAGTGGTTATTAAAAGTTTTTGTGGTTTATAATTTGCTACCATGTTTCGACTATTTTCCCTCATTAGAATGGAAATTCCAAACCAGAGGAGGATCCTGACTTGAACTTCTTATCACTATGTCTCCAGGTCTTGGAATCATGTTAATGGAAACAAAATAGGTATACAGTTTTAAAGCATCAATAAATCATGCATAAAATATAAATAAAATAATAATGAGATAGCCTGATTTTAAAAAGATGAATGTAGTCCTTGTTGTGAAGAATGTGGGAGCTAATTCACTCATACAATTTTAGTGGTATTATAAATTTGTAGTGCCTTTCTGAAAGGCAAATGGGCAATATCCATCAAATTTAAACTTTTTATTTCATTAGACCTAGGAAATCAGGGAAATCAATTCTATGATATTCTCTATATTGTAAACAAAGTAATAGGACTATTTTTAATAATGAGAAAGTGAAAACATATTCAATAATAGAGAAATATTTTAATAAATTTACTCATCCATATCATGATATTATATGTAGTTGTCAAAAAGAATATGGTAGATTGTGCAGAAGAATGGGCTGAGAAAAAATAGAATATCGTAGATATATTAACGTGGAAAGATCACCAAAATGTATAGTTAAGATGAAAAACCAAAGTAGAAAAAATGACTATATAGTATAAACCCATTCATGTAAAAATAAGCTTCATTACTGTATATATTTGGTCTATCTCAACACATCTTTTTCTCTATTTCTCCTATTTGTTTATCTTTCTATATCTGTATATCTGTATATCTTTCTATATCTGTATATCTGTATATCTTTCTATATCTGTATATAAGTATGTCTCCATATTTATCTATCTGGTAAAACATATATTTCCAATACATAAGAAGAAATCTAGAATGACACATTGATTACATATGTTTGGAGTGGAGGAGGAAAATATTGGGTTACACAAAAAGGAAATAACATATGCTATTTTTTGTCAAAGACATGGATTTTGAAGTAGTTCTTATTAAAATGAAAAAATTGTCATAGTTTCAATTTTTCTTTTTACTTCTTTGACTATGAAGGAAGGTGAACATTTCCAAGTCTATTAGCAAATAACATTTCCTTGTCACTTATTTCTTATTTTTAAGATTTTTCTAGCTCTTCTTTGAAATTATTTTTATTAATATTTTAGTTAATTATTTATTCTTATGAATTTATGTCTCTTAGTGGGAGAATAAATATATTGTTTAAATATTCTTGCTAGCCAAAGTTGTACTTGTTCAGTTTTAACTGATACTATTTCTAAACAGGGTCTTTGGCATTTCTGGGTTTGAAGCTTAGTTCTGTCATCTAAGAGTTAGGAACATAAAGAAATTTACTTAATTTCACCCTAACTCAGTTTTCTGATAGTAGTAGTTATAAAAAACATATTGTGAGGATTAGCTAGCATGGCATATGGAGAGTGTCTAGGCTGATTTCTGTCACATGGAATTACAATAAAATTAGCTTTCATTCTCAATTCTTTTTGATAATAATGTTTATATATTTCTTAATATATTTCATAAGGTATAAAGTATTTTCCATATCAATCTGTCTAGTAAAACTACAAATATCTTGGGACCAGATATTGCCATTCATTCATTATTTTGTCCCCTGAAGCAGTTAGCACAGTCCCTTCCATGTGGTAGGCACTTAAGATATACTTGCTGAATTTAATTGAAAGCCTTAAATAACTTGAATGAGTAGATCAACACTGCTATGAAGAAAGAAGTTAAATCAACTAAAAGTACATACATAAATTAATTTTACTGTTATCTTTGATGAATTTTTAAGAATTGTACTACCCAAAAGTTCATAGACTTGCCACTCTTGAAATAATTATTGGAAAATGCTTTTTTAAAAAGCTGTATTCACTCTTATTCAGTCATTAAAAATATGATCACTCTAGCTAACAAAAGAAAATTTTCAAACAGGGTTTTCTAATAAAGAAAAAAATCAACTAGCTGCCTACTTGACAACACTTTCTGAGAAGTCCTTTTTTGTATGAGCCAAAGGATAAGATTTCTTAGCAAATCATTTCTCTCCCACTTTTTAAAAAATTATAGCTTTCTCCGAAATGCATAGAGTTCTTGTTAATGGAGTACTGACCTTAATCATTGACCAAGAAAACTAATTTTTTTCTTTCTAATTTGAAATGTTTGCATAGGTAATGCTCAAAATGTTTTTTCAGGCTCATGTTGAATGAAAGAAATAAATTAAAACAGAGTAATCCTAAATATAAAAGAGTAACATGTTGAATTACCAAAGTTTATTTTAATTTGCCATATATTAATAAATTATACACCATATTGAACATTTTGAGACCTTCTATTTTTCTTAATTAAACTTGAAACCACTTCCTGTTTTTTCATATATAAGAAAAACAAGAGAGTTAATTTTTTGGCAGATGTAGAACTGTGATTTTCCTCTACTATTTGTGGAAATAGTAGAGGAAATTAGAAAAGAATCCAAGTGCTGTAATTTTTTTTGCATACAGTTGAAATTTCTGAAAGTAAGTGGGGACCTCAGAAATTATATCCAGAAGCCACTGAAGACACTTCAGCATATCAGTAATTACCAATAAGCATTGAACAATTTTAGTTTACCTTAAAAATAGATAGACGGTGATAATAACTAGACAAGATAGAGATAAATGTCATACATGCGTGCACACACATACACACACAGATTTTTCAATGTGAATGTGCCCCTTTTCACTATATTATTGCTAAATTTTAATTGCTTTACCTCAAACAAGCCTGAACAGTTGCAAATATTAGTGCCTCCACAGCTCTTCACAGCAATTCATTATTTATAATTATTATTTATAATAATTTATTTATTTTTATTATTATTTATAATAAAAAAGCAGAATGCTGTCATTTGCTTTAATCAATGGTTAACTCTCTGGAAGGAAAGCAAATTGATAGAACACTAATTGGTTGTTTTAAAACCTAATTTAATGTAGCAACAAAAGTGAAGAAAAATTTAACTGAAACCAAGATTCAATCATTCTATTTTGTTTGTCAGTTAGGATATGGAGCATTGGCTAATTAGTGTAACTCTTTGGTATTCTCCAAATTTGCTGCAGTGCTATTTACTACTATTTATTTAAAGTTTTGGAGTGAAGCGTTTTCTCCTCCTCCATATGATTGATCTTTCATACTATAAAGTTTCCACCTTTATTTCACCTAAAATGTACCCTACAGTTATCTCTGATGAATGAACTTTATTCTATTCTGCTAGGAATGTCAGTAATAAACGATGGGCTAAGGTGGATGTCTGCCTAAGAAGAAAAAAAAAGAAAACAAAACAAAACAAAAACAAACAAAAAAAGGCCATTGAGTTTGAATGGATTCCATTAACAATAGTCATGATTGCTTAGATGAGGGGGAAAAAGATTGTTATAAAAAGGCCTTTTAAAATGCTGGGAAATATCTCAGCAGTTTAAATACTCTTAAATTTTTAAATGCTATACAAGCTAGCAGAGCTGTGGTAGATTGAACTAAGCTTCATTATTGATTCCCCAAGACTTTGTTGGTGTGTCGCCCATTTAAACACATTATCAGATACTTAATGAGTAATTCATAATGCTTTGAAGAACATCGACTTCATTTAAAACAGCTAACAACATCATTCAAATGAGAGAAGGTGTCAGGACTCCATAAATGAAAATACTGGATGCAGATATAATGTCCATTAGAACAGAAGCCAAACAGATTTTTTTTTACCACTCTGAATAAAATATTTTAAATATACAAGTATTTTAATAATTGAACTGCATTCTAAAACTATAATTATGAAGAGTCAATTAAATAATTATGGTTAAGAACATCCATGACATTATGGAGATATGGCAGAAAATAGTATTGCAACTGTAAGATTTCAACTCATCTGTAACTATAAAATGGCTTTCAGTTTGAATGGACATTTTGTTTATTGTAATTTCCATATTTGAATAGTAATATTGCATGCAAATTTCCAGCTTTCTCTAAAAATGTCTTAGCAGCAATCTTTTCTGCTCAATATTTCACAGAATGGAATGTCTGGTCAGAATTTCAATGTAGGTTTTTAAAGAGAGGAAATATTTATTTAAGTTAATATGCATAGTAATGTGAGTATTAGTTATTCTCATGTGACTATTAATGTGAGGCTTTAGCAAAACTTTCTCCTTATTGCTCTTACTAATAGGTTAAATTTGTATTATGTAAAAATAAAGATAGGGTAAAATTTATTTAGAAAGCCTTATTCTCTACTCATATTTTATTGGCCAAGTAGACTGAGTTGATCATTAAGATGCCTGACCCATACAATCTAAACATTTTGTCATCTAGTTTTATCAAAGATTCTGGTATTTAAAGGGAAGAATAAATTCTAAGTGTTAAACATTACATTAATGTTTTGCCACTTACTTCCTGAACTAGTGTTTTCAAAATATGAGCCAACTACAATGCAGTTACAATAAATAATTTGCTTCGGGCCAAAGCCAACTATTTTAGATTTCAATTTTCTATTATATTGGTGAAGCATAATGAAAAAATACTAATTTATTTATGTTAAGGTAAAAATGATTTCTATTAAGTATCTTTGGTAGACTAATTAAACTTTTCTGCTTTAGTTCAACTGGCATGCAAACTAATTTTTTAACCAGTCCAACATTTTAATTTTGAAGATATGAGGATGACAAATATGTATCGTAGCCTTCTATGTGGTAATTAATTTACTTATACTATTCATATTTTAGTTTTATAAAATATTCTGAATATCTAGAGTAGAAAATATTATAACTCTTTCCGTGTGGAAAGAGTTACATTTGTATGAAGATATATTGAGTCAAATTCTCTTCTCCTGCGATGGTACAAATGAGAACATTATAAGTACACTTTTGTACTTCCCCAGATTATTATATAGATCTTCCTAAAATTTACTATGTTCAACATCTTGGGAACTTTTGAGCTTGTGAAAGATCAAGATCAAGTCACTCATATTGAGCTCAAAATAAACATCTTTAAATTATTTTACAGATTTTTTTTGTTCATTAACAAATTAAAAAGTTCATTTGTCCTCTCTTTGGAAGTCAGTTCATCTTGTTGTCTTGTGACCTGAGCTCTCTGATAGACTCAGGAAAAGTTAGGCTTCTCGTTGTTGGAGTGAGAGTGACATTCTCTATGGCTCTCTTTAAGTGGGAGCAGTTTAATATCAGTTTTGCTTATATATCATTCTTGAATTTTATGTTATTTTTGTGTCCAATTTTCTGCTTCCTAAAGTTTACTGTTTGGAAGGTCTTTTAGTGAAAATCTATTAAAAGTAAACTATTTTTCCATTTCAAAATCTAGTTATCAGTCTAATTGTTTCCTAGTGAGCAATTTGTTTCCAGATAAGGGTCAATTTAGCCCTTACTTATATCATTGATATTCTAAATTTTATTAAGAAATATCTATATTTAAAATAAATATTGTTATTCTGTTTGAGAATCACTATGATACCTGTATCTGAGGATTAAATTAATTAAATTAATTTTGGAGATTTTTAGCCTTATTATTTTGAATGTTGCCTCTCTTCCATTGTTGTCACTATTTCTGAAATCTTCAGTGGGCATATTTTATATATTTTAATTCTATTCTTCATTTTAAACTTCTTTTATATATTTTAATTTTTCAAATTTTTGTGTCAATCTTTTATTTCCAGAATAAATTTGCTTATTTGATGCTTTAAAATTATTTTCTTAAAATTTTATGTTTTGATGATTTTTTGTCAATAATCATTTTAATTAATTTATTTATGTTTTCTACTTATGATTTTATTAACTGAGATTATTTCTTGTCTTGTTTTAATGTTTATGGTTACTGCTGAGTCTTGCTTGTGATGGATCATTTCTTTATATATTTTGTAAATTGGAAATATGATTTTATATTTCTTAAGGGCTTAACTATGGGAATCCTGTGTGGATGAGAATGAGAGAATATTCTTCAAGATTTATTTGTCCTTATTACCAGCCACACAACGGGCATAAGTAACTAAAGCTTAGGTTTGTATTATATCATTTTTTTCAGAGATCCTGGACCAGGTAGGTGACATATTTTAAATAAGAAAGCTATAGTTCTCTTGTTTTTTTCTACATATTTCACAGTAGCTGATATTTTTAGATAAGAGTAAATTTAGCTCTTACTAAAAGAATAAAACAAGTATTTTTCTTAATAAAAAAATATCATAGACATTATTCATCCAGTAAATCTGTATTGAAGCAATAGCTACATTCAAATCATTATGTTCCACATATGGAGGATAAATTAATAACATTATAGCATTTGTTTTGAGCCACTTACCCTTAAGTAATAAGAATAAAACAAGTACCTAATAATTATAACACAGGCAAATCTTAGGTCATGTGTGAGATACTATTGCAATGAAGTATCTTGAGGAGGAAGAGGGATTTTCATTTCTCTGTTTAACTTTCTTTATTCTTTCCTGTATTTCAGACCTAAGATTTCTTACATGCCTAATGTGTTTTCTCTATAACCTTTTCCCACTCATTAGTCTTTAGTCTTGCCTTCTAGTAGGATTTCACAGCTCATGATATTTATATATGACCCTATGTAGATGTAAAAGTTCCTAGTAAATAAATTGCATGGAATCAAAACAACTGAAAATAGACCAGAAACATTAATTATCATCAGGATATAATGACCTCTGACTTCAGATACACTGCTCACTGTTTAATTAACAGACCCTCACATAGTACAAAACTCTTCTTTAAAAAGTTGTTTGTTTATTTATTTTTTGCTAGTTGGCATGTAAAATAGCAGGTGTACACAAACTGAATTGTGGAGTCAAGATTAATTTTGTTCTCATTCACTTGTTAACTCTGGTAACTCTTTGAGAAATGTATATAAAAAGCAAATATTAGCTGACACTGAATAGGCAATTCAATATGTATTTCATAAATAAGTCATCCTGGTAGGGATGTACTTAGAAGTCACTGAAACTCCATCTGGGGAATCTGTATTTTGTATATTACCAGTCTTGTAGGGTTGCTGGGAGCTTATTAAGGTCTCAGTGTTCAAGGAATTTGTCTAATGTTGATGTCAGCAATTCTCAATGGAAGTCTCTTAAAAAATGTGGTAGATTAACGTGTCCCCAGAATGTTGAGTTATTCCTGTAATACCTGTGGCTTTTGATTGTTGGAATCTGATAGCATGGACCATTTGTGGGTCAGACAGGTGTATACCATAAGCATTAATTAAAATAAACACCAACCATGCCATAATGGCATTGTTTTAATTTTCTTTAACCAGAAAGATGTTAAAATTGCTACAGGAGTGAAGAGAATCTTCCTTCCCACTTTGAAGGTATGTGTCTTCTGAAATAAACTAACAATAGACAGATTCACAAGAGAAAAGAAATATAAATTTATGAACTTGCAAGTATTCATGGCAGCCATACAAAATATGAGACGCAAAGAAGGGCCAAATGGTTGAAGGTTAAATACCCTCTTCACAAGGGAGAGGGAAGTAGAGAGCAGTAGGCAATTTTAAAGGATTGGTAAATGATTTAGTAGAGATAAATGGACCCACAAGGCAGACATCTTGTAAATGATTATTTTTAGAATTTGACTGAGCCCCAGAGACAGACAATATCTTGTGACAAAGTTCGTTCAGATATGGTTACATTCCTCAGTCTTCTGGTAATGAAATTCCAGGAAGGAGATGGAAGGCAACTGTGTTCTCTTTGGCAGGTCTGATCTTAAGGAAGATAAGGGAATATAGAGTAAAGCCATTCCTTGTGCTTAAAAAAGACAGAGGGTTGAGAAAAAGGGGAGCCAGGAGAGAGGAGGTCAGAGAGACCTTTAGTCTGCTTCTTTACTCCAGCAATGAAACCACCATATTTTGGGATATCATTTCCTGAGCTCCAACATTGCAAACACCTAGTCCTGGCATTTCCTATCCTCCTTTGCTGATTATCTTTCTCCACAATACTTTTCACTATTGACATGCCTATGGCTTTATTGATACAATGTTTTTTGTTGTGATATTGTGATATAGTAAGAAAGATATATTTGGTCTTTGTCTCTGGTTCCTGGCACAGAGCTTCTAAAATCCTTATAACTACCTGAGTGGTAGGAGTTATAGAAATGTCTTTGTTAAGATATTTTTCTCCTAGATCCTGAAATAGCTTAGGAGCATAAAGATGAAAGGAGTGTCTTTTGTTATTCATAATAAGCCCCTTTCAACCACACCTGAGTTTATGTTAATGAGGTGACTTTTAGAAAATCCCTAAGGATGGAGGGCTGGTTGCCAAGGAAACCAAAGGTGATTAGAGGGTTAGAACATTCAGCCCCATCCCCCAACCTCTAGGGAAAGGAGAGAGGCTGGAGACTGACTTAATTACCAAAGACCAACGATTTAATCAGTCATGCCTCCATAGAAACCCTAAAACTGGGCTTTGGCGAGCTTCTGGGTTGGTGAACAAGAATACATCCACATACCAGCAGGGGTGGCACATGGAGATGGAAGCACCTGTGCTTGGGACCCTTCTGGACCTCACTCTGTGCATCTGTTCTATTTTTTCTAATGGACTGGTAATAGTAAGTAAATTGTTTGCCTGGGTGCTATGAGCTGTTCTAGCAAATTATTAAAACTGAGAAGGGAGTCCTACAAACCCCTTATTTGTAGCCAAGTTGAACAGAGGTTGTGAGTAACCTGGCAATCCACTACTTTTAACTTGCATCTGAACTAGGAGGCAGTTTTGTGGGATGGAGCCCTTAACCTGTGAGGTCTGCTCTAACTCCATGTAGTTAGTGTCAGAATTGAGTTAAATCATAGGACACCCAGTTAGCGGCTGCCAAGAATTAGAGAACTGGTTGGTTTGGGTGAAAAAAAAAAAAAGAAAAACACACAGTTGCCTAGAACTAGAATGAAAGCTCTAAGAGGAAAGGAATTTTGTCTGTTTTCTTCATTGTTTCATGCATATAAGAGGCTAATAAAGCCCATCATTTTTTGATTAGCTCAGCTTTTGTATCTGAATTCCCTTTCACCAAAGGAGTGATAAGTTTGATTATTCCAGCTGAAATCAGACATCCATATCTGTGGTATTAGGGGCAGGATTGTATGAAATATAGAGTTTCTTAAAAAGGGAGCTGGATTGAGGCAAGATGGCTGACTAGAGGAAGCAGATGTATGCTTTTTCTCCAGAGGACAGCCAGGATATCCATTAAAAACCCATATTTCAAATAGATCATCAGAGGGAGAAAGAGTGAAGACAACAGAGAAGTGACAGGGGACATTGAGGGTGAAGTTAGAAGATGGACTGTCTGCATGAGTTTTTTGAGTGCCTTGAGTGGCCTCCAGCCAGGACCCAGGGAAGGGGTAACAGAAGACCTTCAGGACCGAAGCTCCTGCCTGGAACCTTTCCAGTTTTGAGTGAAGCAGAGCTTCTTTACAATTTGTGGGCCCCAGAGAGCCGTGGGGAGCTTCAGTAGAGGTTTCACGGGCTTCCTAACCCAGACACTGGTGCCAGAACTAATTGGGAGCTACTTCCTCAATTCTCTGAGCTCTGTCCTGAAGCCACTACCATCTTGCTGTTGGACCAGGGAGGGAAACGAGAACCCAGGTAATGTGTGCCCCTTAGTAGGTTTCCTCTGCCATGTCTGTGGGCTGCTGTGGAAATAAGGGGTTTGGGGACCAGAAACTCCACACGTGCCAGCCTTTTTGCAGAGCTGACAGCTGGCTTCTTCCACAGTGAGTAGTGTCCTTTCTCAGCACCCTCTACCCCCCTACCAAACTGCAGCTAAATTCCAAGTGGCTGGCTTGAGTTTCCCTCAGGCAGCCCATGACTAGCCTGCCTTTCCTAGTCAGGGTTGGCACTTGGACTCAGGATGCTTAGGAAAGGGTTTAGGGGCTTATTCCCATACTCCCACAACTTGATTGTGTCATTTGGAGGTATGTGGGGGAGATTAGTGAAACTGATCTTGATTGGTGAGAAAGTTGTCATGGACAGAACTGAGAGGAAAGTCTGGAGTGCCTTTGTGCAGCAACCAGCATATGCACAGGACATCTCTCACCCTTGGAAACAGCAACTGTTCTTTCTATCCTGGCAGGGAGGCTTGCAGACTTGTGCTACTGTGCTGACAGAGCACAGTTTCCCTGTAACTGGCCCAACTGATTTCGCCAGAAACCACAGGGAGTCAGGAAACTTGGCAATCTTCTGTGTACCAAGGTGGAATTCCTCCACCACAATTGTGGGCCAGGATGTAATTGAGGGTTGTGTGGAATGGAAGATCCATGCCTATCAGCATTTTCCCCAGAGCTGCCCACCTGGCTCCCTCTATGGAGAGTGCCATCTTTTCTCCACTTCCTGCCATCCCCGCATCTGTAAAATTTCAGTGAAACTCCTAGCAGCTGGCCTGAGTTCCCCTCACATGGCCAGGGACCAGCCTACTTCTCCTAAGTTAGGATGGCATTTGGACTCAGAGGTCTAGAAATGGGTCTGTGGACTGGTTCCCATACTCCCAGGACACAATTGCATCATTCAGGGGCGTTGAGAAGGGACAATTTATGAACTGATCTCAAGTGGGGAGGGAGCCCACATGGAAAGAACTGAGATGAGAATGCAGAGTGCATTTGTACCATAGTGCAGGAACAGGACAATCTGCCCTCAGAAATGGCAGCCCTGCTCTCTGTCCTGGCTGTGGGAGCCCAAAGTCTTGTCCTGCTGTGCTGCCTTAGTGCAGTTGCCTACTGACTGGCCTAGCTGGTTTGACCAGAAGCCAGGGAAAGGGAGAAACCTGAACCCCAATTCCATCTATGGGATGTGGATTCTGGACTGCTCCAATTTCATGAGCAGTTTCTTTAAGTTTGTAGGGGCATCTCTACCCCCCCGTATCCTCCTAGCAGCCTGTGAACTGACCATCAAACCCAAGGGACACCACTTGCACAAGCCTCTGGTGAGCTGGACACAGACTTCCCAACCTAGTCTCACCTGACTCTGTCCCCTGACCCACATAAGCCTTGGCGGTGGCAGATCAGAAGAAGGGGCCCCCTGGGAGTTCCAGGGCCCAGCCCAGCACCTGGGATGTCTGAGTGCTGCTTCTGTTAGATCAGGGCCAGGCATAACTTCCACAAACAACACCACATCTTTCTTTCTCCTGCCATCTAAACCTACTGGCAGTGAAGGTAATGTGTATAGTACATTTCATCATTTGCTGATCCAATTGTATAATGCTCAGCTGACTCTTATCTGCAAGTGTCACCTACTGGTCTGGAGACAAAACTGGACATCCCAACACAATTCTTGCCATTAGAAGTACATGGGGCTGAGCAAATAGGCAAGATTTCAGGGACCCCCATCTTTCATTCTCAGCAGGAAGCAGAGAACCTATCCACATGTATAATACATCACCACTACAACCTACAAATAATTAACTTTTGAGAAAACCACCACATTAAGCTGTCTATTACTAAGGGATTTATTCAGAGCCTTGGCCATCTCAAACTAGCCACAGACAAAGCCAGTTTTAACCTATTAATAATATATACCACAGTCAAGCCCTTGGGGTGGGGTTGGGGGAGTCCCATCTAAACAAAAGTAATGTCATAAACAAGAAGTGATAGCTTCTTTAGATGAGAGGGAATCAACACAACAATTCTAGCAATATGAAAACAACATCCCCAGAGAGTCACACTTGCTCTTCAGCAAGGGACTCCAACCATAGGGAAATTTTTGAAATGTCAGATATGGATCACAAGCAAGCTCAATGGGATTGATGACAAAGCTGAAAACCAACACAAAGAAATCAAAAACATAACTCAGGACATGAATGAAAGAGATAGATAAAATAAGAAAAACATAACAGAACTTCTGAAAATGAAAGAGTCATTTAGGGAATTTCAAAATACAGTTGTGAAGTTTTAACAACAGACTACATCAAGCAGAAGAAAGAATTTCAGAGCTTGAAAATAAGACTTTTGAAAAAACTCAGTCAGTTAAAAATAAAGAAAAAAGAATCAAGAAGAATGAACAAAGTCTTTGAGAATTATAGGACTATGTAAGATGACTGAATACAGGGATCATAGGTCTTCCTGAGAGAGAAGAAGAAAAAGCAGAAAGGTTGAAAAACCTAGTGCAGGGCATAATGGAGGAAAACTTCACTGGTCTTGCTAGAAATTTAGACATCCAGATTTAAGAAGGTCATGGAACATGTGGAAGATTCACTGCAAACAAGACATCTCCAAGCCATGTAGTCATCAGACTGGCCAAAGTAAAAAGAAGGAGAAAACCTTTAAGGCTATGAGATCAAAGTGTCAAGTCACTTACAAAGGAAAACCCATCCGACTAACAGCAGACTTTCCAGGGGAAATCTTGCAAGCTAGGAGGGAATGGAGCCCTATCTTTAGTCTTCTTAAACAGAATAACTATCAGTCAAGAATTTTGTATCCAGCAAAACTAGTTTCGTAATGAAGGAGTAATAAAGTTTTTCACATAGAAGCACACACTAACGGAATTTGTCACTACTAGACCTGCCCTACAAGAAGAAATCCTTAAAAGTACTCTCTGCTTTGAACAGAACAATTAATACCCACCAGTGTGAAAACAACCAAAAGTAAAAACTCATAGTCTTATAAAATAGTAGCACAAGGAAGAAAACATATCAGCTAAGTAGCAATCAACACCATAACTGGTAAAGTATCTCATATATCAATATTAACATTGAAATAAATAGTCTAAATATCCCACTTAAAAGACACAGATTGGCAGAATGGATAAAAACAATAACCCAATTATATGGTGCCTCCAAGAAACCCACTTAATTCATAAACATTCTCATAGGCTCAAGGTTAAAATGTGGGAAAAAATATTCCATACATATGGAAACCAAAAGCAAGCAGCAGTAGCTATTTTTATATCAGATAAAATAGTCTTTAAATCAAAAACAGTAAAAAAAGACAAAGATGGTCATTATATAATGAAAAGGGATTGATATAATAAGAAGATATAATAGTCCTAAATATATGTGCACCTAACACAAGAGCTCCAAGATTTATAAAAACAAATACTACTAAACTTAAGGAAAGAAATACACAGCAACATCATAATAGCCAGGTATTTCAACACTCCACTGACAGAAGTAGCAGATCATCAAGGCAGAAAATAAACAAGGAGATATTGGACTTAAATGGGATTCTAGAACAAATGGACTTAACAGACATTTATGGAACATTTTACCCCCAAACTGGAGAATATACATTCTTTTTATCAGCACATTGAATATTTTCCAAGATAGATCATATGTTATGCTATAAAACAAGTCTCAGCATATTTTAAAAAATCAAAATACAACCATGTATTTTCTAAGATCACAGTGAAATAAAACTAGAAACCAATTCCAAGAGGAATCCTTTAAACTACACGAATGCATGGAAATTAAACAACCTGCTGTTGAACAGTTCTTGAATCAATAACAAAATCAAGATGGAAATCAAAAGATTTTTCAAATTGAACAACAAAAGCAACACAATCTCTCAAAGTCTCTGTAATACAGCAAAATCAGAACTAAGAGGGAAGTTCATAATACTAAATGCCTACATCAAAAAGAAATATCACAATTAACAACCTGATGGCACACATCAGGAAACTATAAAAAGAATAACAAATGAAACCCAAAGCTAGCAGAAGGAAAGAAATAACAAAGCTCAGAGCATAACTAAATGGAATTGAAACAACAACAACAACAAAAATACAAAGGATCAATAATATGAAAAGTTGTTTGAAAAGATAAACAGAAGTGATAGACCACTACTTGGATTAACCAGGAATATAAGAGAAAGGATTCAAATAAGTTCAATCAGAAATGAAAAAGGAGACATTACAACTGATACCACAAAAATACAAAATATCATTTGAGACTAATATGAAAACTTCTACACACAAAATCTAGAACATGTAGAGTAAATGGATAATTTTTTGGAAACACACAACCTCTCAAGCTTGAATGAAGAAGAAATAGAAACCCTGAACAGACTAATAATCAGAATGAGATTTCAACAGTAATAAAAAAAGTCTCCCAACAAACCAAAGCCAAGGACCAGTCGGATTCACAGCTCTTCTGGATATTGATCTAGGAAAATAAAGATTTTGTGACTAAGACCTTAAGAACAACTACAGCAACAACAAAAATAAATAAATGGGACTTAATTAAATAAAAAAGTTTCTACACAGCAAAGTAAATAGAGTGATTAGAAAACCTACAGAATGGGAGAAAATATTCACAAATTGTACATCTGACAAAGGACTAATACCCAGAATCTACAAAGAACTCAAATCAACAAGAAAAAAAAAATAACCGTATCAAAAAGTGGGCAAAAGGCATTAACAGATTTTTTTCAAATAGCCAACAAACATGAAAAAATGTCCAACATAACTAATCATCAGGGAAATTCAAATTAAAATCACAATGAGAAGCCTCCTTACCCTTGTTAAAATGACCATTATTAATAAGTCAAAAAACAATAGATGTTGAAATGAATCCAGTGAACAGGAAATGCATATACAATGTTGGTGAGACTGTAAATTAGTACAACATCTATGGAAAACAGTATGAATATTCCTCAAAGAACTAAAAGTAGACCTATCATTCAATCCAGCAATGCCACTACTGGGTATCTACCCAAAAGAAAAGAAGTCATTATATCAAAAAGACAACTGTACCAGAATGTTTGTTGCAGCACAATTCACAATTGCAAAGATATGGGCTAAGTGCCTATCAACTGATGAATGGATAAAGAAGATATATATAACATGGAGTACTACTCAGCCATAAAAGGAATGAAATAATGTCTTTTGCATCAACTTGGGTGGAACTGGAGACCATTATCCTAAGTGAAGTATCTCAGGAAAGGAAAACAAATACCACATGTTCTCACTTTTGAGTGGGAGCTAAAGGATGGGTATATATGGTCATAAAGTAGTGTAATGGACATTGGAAACTAAGAAGAGGGGGCTTGGGAGGGGCTTGAGGGATATGAAGAAATCTAGGTATCAGGTACAATATATACTATTCTGGTGATGCGTACACTAAAAGCCCTGACTTCAGCATTATACAGTTTATTCATGTAACAAAAAACACTTGTACCCCCTAAATCTATTAATTTTTTTTTAAATGGAGTATGCCACAGGAAAATGGAAAGTGCCTAGCTCAGTACTACTCTGTGAAATAAGCTCTCATGATCTTCATTTTATCAATAGAGAGAAATGATCCATGAGTTTAAAAAACTTACCCAAGGATACAAAATAATAATCTGATAGAAAATGAACACAACTCAAAATTTTCAGATCTAGTGTTTTTATCACAACTGCAACAGACCAAATAGATGTTCCAATAAGAACATTTCCTTTCATTTGAAATCATGCATGCCACTATATTTTGGCCTAGGACTAAAGTCCACCATTCAGTGAGGATAGCTCAACAGAAATGGCTAGACTTTTTACTATAAATTCCAGATTTGGAGGAGAGGCAGTATCATCTGATTCATCCTTCATGGACAAGTAAAAAGATACAATTCATAAAGAAAGTAGCAGAAGATTAGATTAAAATAAATGCCTTGGATATTATGTCTCCAAGAGATGTTTTTCCTAATTTGAATTTTATATATCTAGAAAAAGGTTTTGTTTCAGTACTTTGAATAAATTTAGTTATTAATTCAATTACTATACATATATATTATTCAAGGTTCTCCAAAGAAACAAAACCAATAGTATACATACTATACTATACTATAGTATACTGTAATATATATTGTATATATTAGAGGAGATAAATTATAGGGTTTGGTTCACACACTTATGGAGGCTGAGAAGTTCACAATATGCCATCTACAGACTGGAGAAGCAGGAAATCAAATGGTATGATTCACTCTGAATCTTAAGGCCCAGGAACCAGGGGAACCAATGGTGTAAGTCTCAGTTCAAGTCTGAAGCCCTGAGAATCACTAGGGTTAGGGGAGGGCATCAATTATATAAATCCTATATGATTGTTTACTATAATTTAACATTTCTAAGGTTTCACTAGAAAGTGTTGGTGGTGTGTTGCTTTGTTGATGAGGATATTCAAGTCTATCAAGTGCCAAAAGACATTTGATAATAGATATTGCTAAATATGTACTTACATACACAAATATACCCCAATCACATGGAAATACATGGGATCATTAAGCTGTCTTTTGCATATCAATATAGGTGAACTATTGTTTTTAGGTAGAAAATTGCTCCACATACTCATTCATTTATAAGCCGTGAGTATTAACATCTTTCTTAAAATAGCATCAGATGAACAATATTTAAAAATATGTCTCATAGTTTATTTGGGAGAATTTAATCACTCAGCATCAATTAAAGTTAAAGAAATCTGTCTGCTTTTGAGAATTAAAAAATCTTGAGTATCTTTGAACATATATTTAAAAGTCACTTGAAACAGAAAAAAAAAAAACTAAAACTCAGCCTCTGTTAGCTTTAGCCAGTGTTTAGATTTCCATCTTATCTATTTATTCTAGCTAGAATTGAAGAATTCTTCTTGCATGGTACCTTTTAAACTAAACAACTCAGGGGCAGTTTAAAATGTACCCTCAGTGTCTGAAGTAACAGTCAAGTTCCAGCTAACTGAGTTTTGCCTGTAGTCAAGTGAAGATGGAACAGGATTTTTTTCTGTTTCAAATATAATTACAGCAGTTTTCCCTGTCAGCAGTTACTATTCAGATGCATGTATGGTCTTCCACTTAAAATTCAAAGCTATTTTTCTTGCTATTCTTTATGCTCAGAAAATGATACCCCTAAGTAAAGGACTCAAAGCAGCCTTCTCTGAGACCTTCTCCTGCCCTCCTGTCTCTCACACCTTATTCTCCACCCCTATCCCCACCCATAAGCCATAGAAACCAGAATCCCATTTCCCCAAAGCCAACATAAAGTCTAAAAATATTACTTTAACCTTCCCCCCTTTCTGTATAAGAGCTGGTCATAAAGAAATTCTCTGACCTAACTTATTTGATTGTGAGTCATAAGACCCTCATTCCAGAAAGGTTCCTACCCCATACCCAGGATGAAAGAACGCTGCACATAGAGGCCTGGAAGAATCTGAACAAACAGGCCTTCTGAGTTTCCCACCTCAGTCTATTACCATTTGGTCATATCCTTGTGGTCCAATCACATTTCTACACGGCTGTCCACTCTTCATTGAACTTAAGCATAAAAATAGACAGTTTTCCTGGGTTCTCTGGGTGTTCACATAAATCTGTTACTCCTTTCCTTTATTAATCTATCTCTTGTTGTAGGAGTGCCAGCTGTGACCCTTATGATGGGGAGGAAAGAGATCACCCCCTTTCCAACCCTGTACTATCCTTAATCATGTTTATCCATTAACATTTGGAATGTCAACAGTGTTAAACCAGAAGTTAATGTTGTGATCTATGTATTTTGTCAAACTAACCTACGCCTTTAAAAAGCAGAATAATAGTTAACTAGTGGGAATGGACAATGTATGGGAGGGGCTCAAGAGGGTTTCTGTCTTCTGGTACTAATACATCCCTTGATCTGGGTCTGGGTACACAGATGGATTCAGGTCCAGAACATTCATCAATCTGTGTGATTATCTTCTATTCACTTTTCAGTGTATATATTTTATTTCACTAATAAATTTACCAAAAAATAGCCATATTCCCTTGCAGCTATTTTTAAAACAAAAGTTGAAATTGTACAGAAAATTAGATTTCTTATTCATGTTAGATCATTCTGGGATATTTTAATAATACAAAAGCAATAAGCCTGATGAAAGATAAAGTGATATGGACTCTACAATATTAAATGTCAACTGAACTGCTGCATTATCCTCTTTTTAATTTTTAAAAAGGCTAAAGGCTGGCATGAAAATAACCAGTGCTTGAGAATAACTTTATAATTTATGACCTTGTGCAACATTATTGTCTGATAAATCTTTCTTAAACTAGATGCAAATATTTGCAACTATTTTAAGAAAGATATATTAGCCAAAATGTTATGTATTATATATAATGATATGATCATATTGTTATTTATAATTAAACAGTATTTTATAATATATAATTATAATTATATATATTATTGTAAATAATTAGAATAATCTATCATTATTATTTTTCTACAAGCACAATTTTGGACTTAAGAAAATAAAAATGTAGAAAATTTAGATGATTGGCTTGAGATTACCATGATAAAAGAACAATCCAAATACCTCACGCCCTATCCTATGATTTCCTTTCCCCCCCAGCTTTATTGAGGCATAGTTGACAAATAAAAATTATAGATATTTAAGGTCTACAACCTGATGTTTTGACATATGTAAACATGGTGAAACAATTACCACTATCCAGCTAATTAACATATTCATCACCTAACATAGTTACCATGTTTTTGTGTGCAATGAGAACAATTAAGATCTACTCTTTTAGCAAATTTTAAGTATACAATCCAGTATTAACTGTAGCCACTATATTGTATAAGAGCTTGAATAAGAATTATTCACTCTGCATAACTGAAAGTTTGTACTCTTTGATCAACATCTCCCCATTTCCCCCTCCCCCAGTCACATAGCTTCTCCCCCACCTTAAATCCTTCTCCCACCCAGCCCCACTATTCTTCTCTCTGTTTCTATGATGTTGACTTTCTTAGGTTCCACATATAAGTGAGATCATGCAGCATTTGTCTTTCTATGTCTAGCATAATTCACTTACCATAATGTCCTATGATTTCTACTCATTGATCAATAATATTTATATTTCAAAAGTAGAAATAACTCTTCCTTGAGGAACTTCAAGACAGAAATATCAGGGAGTTCTACATGACGGAAAAAAATGCACACGCTCTTTGTTATAGCCATTTCTTTCTTTCTGATCTAAAATATACTTTTCACTTTTTTTTCCTAACTAAAGTCCTAAAGCTGCCTATCTACATCGAAAATCCTCTCCAAGGTAGGGCTTTACATAGCAACTCACTTTGCAGATGAACATCAGAACACATGTGGCTTACCACTGTGATAACAAATCTTTACAGAAGAACAAATGAAAAGCTATAATAATTCGGGTGAAGTGGGAATTTCGAGCAAATGTCTAGATTGTTCATTCACAGCTCTAGGCTGAGTGGAGTTATCAGCCACTGAAAACCTGCTGCCTGATTTCTTTGCTGTTTCATCACATATATCTACAGCAGCTTCCCCTCTGCGTTGGACAAGCAGGCTTCATTGCAGCACCACCACAGTGCATGCCTGCAAAGCCCCTCCAAGGACTATGTGCCAAGCTGCTAGCAAAACAGGACTGGATTGGAATTGGAAGCTTGAATTCTCTATGCAGAGAAATAAACAGTACACAGCCTAGAACTTTTTTCATCTCTATTTAAAAATACAGACAAAATTTAGCTGCTAGAGCATTGCTCAATCCCCCACCATTTCAATGAGTTCATACTGTGTAAATATTGTGATCTTAATAAATAAATACTGAAGCACAGCTGGCGCCTGCAAGATATCGCTGTTAGGTTGCTGTGCCCCTGTTATCACCAGAGGGTGTTGCTAATTATTCTCAGAACTGAGGCTCTGGCATACTAGGGGAAAGGAATGCAAAGGAAAGTCAACAGAGGTTGAAACAAAAATAAAACAATGTTTGTTTCAGTCCACCCTTGTGAAAACCAGAGACACATATAGCATAGGTATGTGAGTTGCATGTGAGTTGTTTTTCTCCCTAAAAATGATTTAACACTACTATTTATTTCGGCCCTTGATTGCATTCCAGCTGATTAAAATTCACACCACTTGTTTGTAAGGGCAAGAGGAGGTAATTGGGGTGTTCAAAGGACAGCAAGGGGGAACCTGAATGTCTTAAATGAATGAGTTTACCAAAAGAAAGGATTTTCTTTTTCCATCCTCTTTGCTTTTCTGGCAGGTGTGTTAATGACCTAGCTTTGCATATTGCACACAAAAGAGGTTCATTGTGTGTAACTGTCTTGACTTGAGAAAGCAGGAGCTCTTTAGACATGTCAAGCAGAAGAGACGCTGCATATAAATTGCTGCACACTTTTTTTGAAAATGCCACGGTTAATTTTTAATTGCTGGTAGCAATGTAGACCTGATGACCACAGCATTCCACTCAGGTAGAGCTTATGCTAGCTCATCAAATTATTGCTACCTCTCGAGTGATATTATTTGACTTTGAGCCCAATGGTAAGCAGAGAGAGTGCTGTTAAAGAACTTCTGGCATGTGTTGTGCTGTCATGTTAAAGAATCTACTCTCATTTACTGCTCTCTGAATATTTCATTACACAACTGGGAGGTGTGACTTCACAAAATGCAAATTACCATAAGTACGAATCAGGTTCTTTCTTCTAGTTCTTCCCACATCTCTTCTCCTCAGCCTTGTTCCTGGCAACCCCCTCACGTCCTCCACCATTGTTAAAAGGAGTTAGATTCTAAGGCAAGATGATTTGGAGCCAGTCGTTCTTGTGATTCTCAATGGGGCATCTCTGTCCCCTAAAATCTATTGCAAGGCCTGAGACTATTGGCTGTCCCTGCTGCTTTATTCAAGAATGCCTCAACAGACAGCATTCTGGGGCTTTCCTAACCTAGGGAAGAAAAATGTTCAATACGTACAGAGGCTGCTGGGAAATTTCTGTCCAGCAATGTATGTTTAGAAGAAACTTGTGTTGTTTCATAGTTCTTTTTCTTGCCTGGATTATTCAACTAAAATCATTCTCCATGGTATTCTTTATTCCAAATAAATTCATAAACCAGATAATAAAGCTATTAATGCCTGAAACAGATTGCATTTGTTTTGACTAATTTTATCTGGATGTTGTTTCTATAGTTGCCTGTTTGAGTCACTATATTAGTAAAGTGATATTCATTTCAATTAAACAGGGAGAGAAGCACTCTCAGAAATAGCATCTTGCATGATTTTCAAGCATAGCAAACATTGATGCCAGGGGGACAATTAATAAAAAGGCAGCAAACATTATCAGGTTAATGAAATTATAATCACAGTATGTGATATTTGAGCTAGGCTAACAGTACTTTTATATCAGATCTCAAATGGACTAAACTATTGCCACCTAAATTCAAATCATATAGACCTTCCACCTCACCTCCCCCCAGTTCCCACTTTGATTTGACTTGCTCTTCTTTCAGGTTCACTTGCTTGGCTCTGTCGCCCTGACTTTAATCCCAAACTTTACTTCCTCTGAATTGTACTCTTCCTAATTCTCAACAGCATTTGCTTGTTTATTTTTTATTTCCCTGGTTGTTGCCTTAAATTGATTCTCTAGATTCTGATTCTTCTCTCTTTTCAGTATGAACTTCCTAAGTCCACCTGAGCCACAGGGAATCCAATATATGATCATATTTTTAATTTGGTTATTAGTAGTCAGGACAACATTGAGTGTGGTTAGTGGTGAATTTGTCCAGAGTCATGAAGTGTGAAATAAATTTAGATGTTTTCTAGTTCAAATGTTTTCCAACACAGGCATTGTGTCTAAAATTGACCCAATAATTACCCCAATAAGTCTCTGCTTCAAATGACTACAAAGATGCAAATGTCATTACTTTCCAAATGCAGCTCATATCATTTTGGAAAACTCTCATTATGATGAATCATTTATCTTGAGCCCCTGTCTCCTTCCCTGGTGGTCTTCTCCCCCTACTCCAGCCACAAGAAATCAATGTGAGGTTTCTTTGAATTGATGATCCTTCAAATACTAGGCAACTATTTTGTTTCCATAAAACTCTTTTCTTTCCAGAAAAACAGCCTCACATTTTTCAATAATTCTTCAAACAATTTAATATTAAATTTTCTCTCCTTGTCACTCTAGGCATATTCCAGTTTATTAGTTTCCTTTTTAAAATTCCATCCCCAAACTAAACACAATTAAAACTAATTGAGTATTCTTCTTTGAATTCCCAGTGTCAAGTGTGCTTAGCACATAGAGGCAAAATAGTACAGGAAATGGGTACTGGGTTTACAGAAAGAAGATGTGGGCACAATGTCAGTTCCACCACATACTAGTGCCATTCTCTTGATCCCATTAGGTAAAATTTTTACCAAGACCTTTCACATCTAGATACATGGATTGCGGTGAGAATTAGAAATTACACAGTAGTAATAATTATTTCTGTATTAGGTAGGTAGTAATGATAAAAATGCTGATAGCACAATTATCTTCTTTTTCTTTGAACCAATATTTTTGACAATGATGCCTAATATCAAATTAAAGATATTTGTTTCTTTCAAAAGAGAATATATTATTCACAATATAATATGTTTTTTATATTTTATTTTTGCACCCATGCCATGTGAGATCATTGAAGAGGTTTATAAACTTTCTGGGTTCACAGTAACCTTAGTGTCTCAACCCTTTTTTCACTGTGATTACAGGGCAAAAAAAAAAAAAATACATAACAGTTCTGTTTAGTAGATAGATAGGTCCAAACAATTTGATAAACATTTTTCTTCAAAGAACATAGTAACCATTTGAAAAAATAGTACACATAAATTGGAAAAACAATATATTTATTTTATTTTCAAATAACCACAATTACTCACTGGTAGATGAGGGCACAAGTTGGGCACTGCACCAACTCTCATTTACTACAGTACTTGCTCTTTTTTACAACAATGATTGAAATCCTACCTTTGTAAAGGTATGACATCATCAAAATTAATGCAGAAAATCTAATGTTCTAGTAGTTTGTATGATATATCTGTGTTTCCCTTGAACATTTAGAATATCCTGTGGCATCTCTATGAATTTTTTGGCATAGTTTAAGAACTATAGGCTTAGAGTTTACTAGCATTCCCAGGTTATTATATTTTTTGATGTATTGGCTTTGATAAACATCAATCATTCCTATGATATGCTTCAGAGATTTTTAATATGAAAATAAGAATCTCATAAACCCTCCACTATTAAATTTTGTCTTATAAAATAGAAGTATATGTCTGTCAATTGGACATATGGATTTGATTTGCCACCAAATCTAATAGGTCTTTTTCTACCTTCATGTTTTCCATAGATTAAATCATTTATATTAAAACTATATGTAATCACTGTTTCCTATTTATTACCTGTTGGTTACTGATGAATAGCAATGGACTCAGCCACGATATTACATGTGGTGATTTGAGGCATATTATCATTCACAAGATATAATTCTTTACAAAATATTTCTCATTATTATCCCAATCAAAAAATGAAACAACATCTTTTGACAATTTGAAGGCTTGCACACCATACTCTCCATGAACTTTAATGAATTAGGATTTATAAAGTATTGCAACTTTATTTTCTGTCCTTTTTGAGTCTCTGAAATTAGAAGCAATAATGCAGAAATGCAACTTCTGGGTTGTCTCCTGGGAATTCCTTGTATCCTTGTTAGGAGACAGGACTGCAGCTTGAGATCATCTTACAATTGTCATGAGTAAAGTGTGTGAACTATCAAACACTATACTTCTGAGACATGGAGAAGACTCCCTCGGGCCATTCAAGTGTTTGGAATAGTTCATTAGTAAACACTATTCTCAGATAAATTCACAAGGAAGCTTCTTTTCCCCCAAATCACTCATCCCTGATTGTATAACTACCAGCACTGTTTTTTGTCAGTTTCTGTAGAATAAGGTTATTTACCTCCATGTGGCCCATTCAGCAAGGTTACAGCCTAGTGGGAGAGTTTCCAACTAACTTAACAGACCAGTCTTAAGGTTACTCTGTAGTATCAGTGGGCTTTGTAAATTTTAAATTTAATTTTTAAAATGAAAATGTAAAAAAGTCAATCTCCGAACAGAGAAGACAGCTCTAGAAAAGTAAAATAGTTTGTCCTATGTAAAATAATAAAAGAATAGGACAAATACGTTATTCAGAGACTATGAAAACATTTGCCCTAAATGATATAAGATGCCCTTGTGCTTTAACATGCTAAGTTATTTTAAATATAGTTTAAAAAAAAATCAAAAAGATTTCAAAAGGTGTTTCAATTATTTTTATAGGTCTATCACTTAGGATTTCATCCTTATCTGTATCTTAGGACAATTCTAATAGTTGAACTTCGAAATCATGGTCATAATCATAATTATCATCAGAGTTTTTGGATGCTCCTAAAGGTAGTGCTTTGAAAATTTTATTTCATATAGTATTTTCATTTGATATGAAGTAACTGTCTTATAGTATTCATTATATCTGTGGTCCCAAACTCCTGGGCAGCAGAACAATACCAGTCAGTGGCCTGTTAGGCACCGGGCCGCACAGCAGGAGGTGAGCTGCTGGCAAGCAAGCGAAGCTTCAGCTGTATGTACAGCCGCTCCCCATCATGCACATCACCGCCTGAGCTCTGCCTCCTGTCAGATTAGCAGCGGCATTAGATTCTGCATTATGCTGAGTTGTATAATTATTTCATTATATATTACAATGTAATAATAATAGAAATAAAGTGCACATGCACAATAAATGTAATGCACTTGAATCATCCAGAAACCATACCCCCCACACCCCCCAGTTTGCACAAAAATTGTCTTCTATGAATCCAGTCCCTGTTGCCAAAAAGGTTGGGGACCACTGCATTATGTGACTATTTTTATTTTTTCAAGATTAAATCTTTACTATAAAGCAATCCATGTACCATAGATACAACCCTATCACATCACTCAGACTATACTGCATGTCTCTCACATTATAGCTCCCCTTCTTCCCCCCAAACAAGCAAACAAACAAAAAACCACAAGTAAAACCCCTGTAAATGTATATCTATCTATAACCCTTCTCACCAGGATATATTTTCATATTCGCAAAGGCTTATTATATACTTTGAATAACCACAGCTCACTTTGGCACCTTTTTCTTGTACCCTCCTCACATCTGTGTGGCCCTGAATTCTCTTGAAAATGGTGTAAAAGCTTCTAGCTGTACAACTCTTACTCAATTTTTTTTCCCAGATGGTACTCTAGTCTATTTAACAGAAAAGGCAGATATACTATAGAAATAAAAAATACGTACATTAAATCATATTATATAATTACATATATAAATATATAAAACATGTGCTATAAAAAACATTCAGATTACAGTGGAGAACAAAAAGATAAAGGTTAGATTGAATTGTCAGGGTCAAGTAAGTTTTCTTGGAGAAACGTTGGAAATACAGGGAAAGGCCGAGAATAATAAACAGGGGAGAGGAAGAGAGTAAGGGTTAGCAAGGAATCGGGAATCAACAGGCAGCATGGAAGGGGCTTTCCGTGTGTATAGGATTTCAGACAGTTTGGTATGACTGAGACCTAAACTCAGAGCTAAATTCAGTGTGAGTGTGTATGTGAGGAGGAGGGGGTGAGGAGGATAAAAGATTCTGGTTGGAGCAAAGCTGGAGAGGTAAGCCAGAGCCAGTTCATCAAAGACTTTTAATCAAGTGAGGAACCTGAGTATGTTTGGGATTTAGTTAATTATTCTGATAGTCTTGTGCAAGATGGGAATGAGGGTTGTGAATAGAGACAAAGCTATCGTATGGGAGACTAGAGAAGAGATAATTAAAACCATAGGTTTCCCAACCAGACATATTCCAACTACTTAACAACTGCATGGTGTGAGACAGTTTACTTAATTTTTGTAAGCCTTAAAATTGGGAGCATAAGAACAACTGACAGGCACTGAGAAGTGTAAAAGAGAGAATGTGTAGGCATTAATAAACTCAAGGAATGTCACATAATAAGAGTCTAGGAAAGGAGAGAAGGCGATAAAACCTGTTTAGAGGTAGATTATTTAAAATATGGTGATTGATTAAATATAGGCAGTGAAAGACGAAAGACAATCTAAAAGAAAGGTTAGAAAGTTATAACCAATGGACCAAATCTGCCATGAACCCATTTTTGTGAATAAAGCTTTATGGGAACAGAGCCATGGCCACTTATTTACAAATTATCTGCATCTACTTTCTTGCTACAATGGCAGAGTTTAGGAGTCATTACGGAGACCTTATAGCTTTCAAAGCTGAAAATATTTGCTCTCTGGCCTTTACAGAGAAAGTCTGTTGAGCCTGGTGTAGGATTGCCATTTATCATATTGAAAAATATTTTACAATTAGAAACTTCGTGTTCTCAACAGTGATCTCTAGGGTCAGGACAATCATGCTTCTCACAATGCTAGTTGGTCCTTCATCCACCTTTAGTAAGTCCCCATAATTACTTAAAGTCCCCAAAATACCTTCATTTGTTGTTCTCCAATATGATTTTTTGAGAAAGGACGTATGATTTAAGGGTTTCTGATTAGTCTGCTGTGACCAAACCAACACCTCCACTGGTCAGTCTTGATGCTTTATTTCCATCCCTCAGGGGTCACAAAGATATTAAGTCTCCAGATTTCTCCTACTTGAAATAAAACCACTTTGAATATGCAAGCATAAGTAGATACATTGTATAGACTGCTGACTTAACACTTAGAGGTTAGATGTGGGAAGGAGGAGAGAGAGAAAGAAAGGAGTGGGTAGGAGGGAGGAGGGAATTATGGAGAGTGAGACAGAGGGGTGTCAGAGTGAGAAAGGAAATTTGGGGAACATAAGCAGAAATCTGGAATAAAAGCAGAGAGATGGGAAAACATAGGTGCTAGAAATGGCCCTGGGATAGAAAGCTTACCTGCTACTACACAGTTTCCCCTAACTTGGTTTGCAACCCTCTCTGTTAAAATGTTCATTTCATAGTCACAACTAGTCCACTGTTAGAGAAAAGTGAGCTGACATTTATTCTCACTCATCAGTGAATAACTAGTATTTGCCTTTCAAAGAGATTTCTAATGATCCAATTTATGTAATGCTCAATTATGAAATTTTAGACCCCATGTCAGGAAAATTGGAGTCATTCTACCTCTCAGAATATCACAACCCCGGGCTAACATTTCAGTATGACTAATTCATTACAGTAGCATCTTTTAATGAAGAGAGACAGTAATGCCATAGAAGGGTGACTTTTAGATTCAAATAAAGTTGAGTTTTTATTTAGGTCCTTCACTTAAATAAGTATGTTACTCCAATTCTCTAAGCTTCAGTATTTTCATATGTAAGGTAAAGATAAAAATACCTCACAACATGCTTGTGAAAAAAAATAAGATGTTACATATATAAAGTTTATATTGAGTGTCTGGCATGTAGTATATGTTGAATAAATTGCACATAGGACTATCATTGTTGTGATTATTACCATTAACGATAATGGCTGAATGTTTAGCAGAAAAAAAAAAAGACTAGTAGTTCACCTCAAGGGACTTATATATGCTCTGAGCTTACAAAAACATCAGTGTTCAATCTTTTGGAACTGAAATGACATGTATTGTTCTATGTCCTGTTGGAATCAACACTGTCCTCTCCTTCTACAATTGCCTGCAACTCTAGGAACTAGAACTGATCAGTGGCCTATTTAGAATATATATTAATAGTAAGTACCCTAAGGAGATATGTAATCTTGTCAGGTAAAATATACTGACAAGAAATAAGAGATTCTGGTGTACTAGACAGATAGGAGTTTGAGATGACCAGGAAAGCAGAATTTTCTTCACTCTGCAGGTCTTCCCATTTAAGCAGTCCATGCGATTTCCTAGAAATTTACACCTCTGTAGAGATACAGCAAATGGAAAAGTGATGATAGTTTCCAAATCTGTTCCCCTCTGAGGAACTCTCCTGCTGGGCTCAAGCTGACTGTTCATTTTAGGCCTCATTTACTATTTAGTCTTCAGAGGTGTTTTCAATATGAACAATAGGAATGTTGCTTTAATTTTACTTGTTCTTATGCTATCCATGAATAAACCAAAACTTCGAGATCTTTAGGATCCAGAAACAGAATAAACACACGTACAAAGATTGGGCATTCATGTTTAGGTTTATAGAGAAATTACATATTTAGAAATTTGGTTCAGTAGAATGATAAACCTATTTTCAAATACCCCCCTGAGATATTTTATCATTGCACAGTATCAAAATCCATTAGTTCCACCTCACCAAATCCTTACTAGGTTATTAACCCTACTTTACTTAAGGCAGATTTGATGTACCTGAAATTAGTGATTATCTCAAAATTTTGGCAAGTTATTCAAAGAAAGGAAATTAAAAATCAGAGTCCTTGATTCCCAGGTGGTTGATTAGCTCCTAAGGCAGAATTACCTCTGATGGAATCACTCTTCAAACTTAGAAACTTACTATTTAAAGAACATAGAAAACCATAAAAATAAAATTAATAAGGTAAAACTGAATAGGTTTTTGAGAAATAAAGCATTTCTGATTTATAGACATTTACTGAGATAGAGGCAGACTTAATATAGTTGCATCACAAAAAGATATATTTAGCATTAAGGTATATAATAAAAGTCATTCTAGGTGGTTCATAATAATTTAATTCATTTGAAATAAGATATACAAATGAAGGTAAAGTCCACACATTTAAAGATGAATTCACTAGGTACTACACGACACTAAGTGATCAAAGACCAGTAGACTATTGGCCAAGAACAGATCCACTCATCTCTTGACATCAGTCATTAATGCCACAAAAGCCTTTTTTTGCTTTATAAAAATAATAAATAGCAGCAAAAAGAGGACAGACTGTAATGAATGGTTGGCAGTTAGCAGACACAGTGCATAAAGAGCTAACAGCAACCCACTGCAGTATTAATTTGGAGGTCTTTTAGCCACAGTCACCTTGACTGGACTGGGCTCTCTAAGGGATCCTACTAGTGACTGTTTCCAATTTCTAGGTAGTAACAAAGAAAAATAAATACCACTCCTCCAATCTCTCATTTTTACTTAAAAATAATCTCCTGAAGAGAATGAAGAACAGAATCCTCTCCTGTAGGCTGGGGAAGTTTATCATCTCTGTATTTGGAAGAACAAAACACATCTAAAAAGAACACAAAGACAACAGCTATTTGAAACCATCCTACATGTGCTCACTACTCCTGCAGAGTAGATGAGTGAGAAAGAAACGCTGTATCTAATATCTTTGATGTTTGCCTGCATGGTGATTCTACACCCAAGAAAATTAGGCCCAACAGTAGTCTTCTGTATTGACTGCGACATGATGAGGTCAGAGCGAGGAGAGACTCCTCAGCCTCCTCCTTGGGGCCAATGTTTAAATTCTTTATCTTCTTGTGAACCACATACATTGGTGAGAAAAGAAATATGACATGGATGCATATCTGGAGACTGTCTTGGTGCCCCATTACACATGCTTACTAAATGGTCCTTGTTACTTAATAATAAAGTAAAAAAATAATCTGGGTAAATCCAGACTATTGTTATAGATTACAGGGTCCCAGAGTGTTAGTTCAACAACACTGAATTTTTAGTGTGCTATGATGAAAAGATAAAATGGACTAGGACATGAGAATAAATACAGATTCATCTTGGAACAACTTCAAGGAAAACTAAATGAGATTTACATAACTCTGAAGTCAAATTTGTGTTTTAAAAAGAACCTTGCTTTTGGAAGTTCCTAAATTTTTGAATCAAGTTACCACAGGTATCATATAAGAAATGCAGTCAGCAGGAGCAGTGAATGTAGGATACTTTTAATGAACAAGAACTGTTTGTCTTGGGACATACTTAGTTTTTTCCAATTAAATTTTTAAATTTGAGATCATTGTGTTTCACGTGCAGTTGTAACAAATAAAACAGAGAAATTTCCATATACCCTTTATACATTTTATCCCAATTATAACATCTTATAAAACTATAGTACATATCAGAACCAAGATATTGACATTTATAAAATCCACTGATTTTATTAGATTTTCAGAACTGTGTGTCAATCTGTAGTGGTATCACATTAAAAAGATTAATTTAAAAATAGCAAAATATGTCTTAAAAAGTAGTTTTACTGATAGGCATTTATGTATGTGTTGCACTTAGTTCTATACAATTAAACAAATCAGCAATCTTTGTATTAGTTTGCTAGAGCTTCTATAACAAAGTACCAGAAATTGAGTGGTTTAACAACAGTAATATATTGTCCCCCCAAGTCATTCCATCACTGGTTGCTGGTTGGTGAGTAGCTATCTAACTTCTAGAGGAGGAGGTTTCCATTCAACTGAAAGAATCCTCCAGTGTTAAAAGTTCATTGATCAGTAATCAACACTCAAAGCAGCTATTGGGGGGGGGGAGCAGTGAAAGGGCCTGCATGGTACAACCTCAGCATCCATAAATAACACCCTTTGAATGACTCATTATGGCTTTCTTTTCAAATTAAGTTGACTTCATCCAGGCCTTCTACTTATTCACAATTTCTGGGACTATTCATAAGAAGAGGGTCTGTAGCATGAAATACAGCCACTAGTTGGTCCTGGTTGCTCGGCAGTTAGTGCGGAGGCATCATCTCACGCCGCCATTCCTGCTAGATTTCCCTCCTGCTAGATAGGCACTGCCCTCTGAATGGCTTGATGAGTGGAGCGAATAAGGATTTTGAGCCCCTGTTTGCCATGACTTTATGATTCTGTGGTTGCTGTTGTTGCCATTTGCAGTTAAAAAAAAAGGAATGGCAGAAAGTAAAGAAATGCTAAAAACATAACAAAATAGGAAGATATAGGAACTAGTCAGAAAGAGCTCCCAATGGCCAAGGCTAGAACAATTTGAAAAACAAAATCAATAATGATAGTATTGGATTATAATCTAAATGTTAAATATCAACAAGTCTATACTGATATAAATAAATGGTTGAATGAATAAGTAAATGGGGGAGTGGGACATTTCCTACTTAAAGAAACATTCCAATTAACAAAAGTAGAAGAAATAAAAAAAAATAGAAAATCACCACAGAAGAGTACCACAGCAATAATTGCTGCAAGCCAAATGAACTGATGCATACTACAAGTGGTGGGTAAAAGTTGTTGGAAAAACAGGATATTTGCATTGCACAAATTTTCTCCCTCTAATTATACATTAATTACCATGGTGGGTTTAACATATTTTCACCAATTCTTAATACTTCTCCCTCCAGGAGGTGGAGCTTAGTTCTCCCTCCCTTGAGCATGAGCTGGACCTAGTAACGCGTGTCTAATGAACAGTTTGAAAACGTAAAAAATAATTTTGCAGTGGAGAATTCTAGGCACATTATTTGAAACAAATGACCAAGTTTAAAATCATCTGTAATAAAACAACTGATATCATGCACTCCCAGATGTGATGCAATGAGAAGGGCACATCACCTCTGTGGTATTCCTCCCCCAAATCGACAAACTCAGTCATATTATCAGTTAATCCCAAATGAGAAACATTCTACAAAATACCTGACCACTACTCTTCAAAACTGTTAATATCACGGAAGCAACGAAGAACTATCACAGAGAGGAAGACAATAAGGAGCTATGAAAATTAAATGCAACGTGGCATCTTGTATAGGATCTTAGAACAGAAAAAGGACAAACTAGTCAAAGTCCATGAGTGGAAAAAGTAGCAAAATTCAATTAAAGTTTGCATTTTGGTTGATAGTATTGCACCTATGTTAATCATGTAGTTTTGATAATTGTACTGTGTATATAAGATGGTAATATTAGAGGACATTAATGTGAAATATATACAGAGACTTTCCATACTATCTTTGCAACTTTTCCATTAATCTAACTATATATTTCAAATATATGTGTGTATGTGTATATATATATATATATTAAAATGTCATGCAAACAAAAATAGATGCTCCAGTGGATCACCAGAATGCCAAATATATTTCTTTCTGTCTCCATTATACAACAGTGATCCTACATTCTTGTAAATGTTTGTGTCAATTGCGCATGCCAGTCTGTGCTGGTCTATTGGCATAAGGAGCTCATATAAGCACCAATCATAACCTCATCTGAGTGGAACACTAACTATATTTCCTAGTAAAACATCAATATCTCTTGTATCAAGACCTCTTGACCCACAGTGTTTAAAGTTTCAGCAAGAACACACAGTTTCCAAGTGGATCACAGCGAGTGATAGTGAGTAGAACAACACCAACTTTCACCTCTTGGTTCCTGGATCTATGTATTCAACTATTGGGGACATAGTACACATGATGATCATTTTAACCTACTTTGGAACAGATACCACATTTACAACTACAGCTCTGTTTAGGAAATACTAATTAGTTAACTTTTTGACAGATCGCTTTTTTTGTTCAAATAAACAAATGAATTAAGGTGAATTAAATAGAGATGTGATGGGTATTACAATCTTTGCATTTTTAAGTTTTTTAGAATAGCAGTGATCTCTCCCATTCATAGAAGATATTGCATATATATATATATATATATATATGGTGTGTGTGTGTATATGTGTGTGTGTGTGTGTGTGTGTGTGTGTATATATGGATATGGATTTGCTTCAGGGATTTCTACTTGTCCTTTGCTACTACAATAGCTATTACTCTACAGGTCAAGGAATAAATGTATGGGTTCTGCCAGCTTCTAAGCATGTCCATTCCACTTACATATTTTGGACTGGAAAAATAATTACTAGGTGAGTCTGGGATTCTTGTGAAAGTGAATTAATTCTTAAGGCGTACTCTCAGGAAAGAGAAATTAAGGGAAGCAGATCATGGGACATCTCAGCCTCCATAATCACGTGAGCCAATACCTCATAATAAATCTCTTTCCATATATCTACATACATTTTATTGGTTATGTTTCTCAGGAGAACCTTGAATAATACAGGCAGGGAAATAAAGCTAAGCAAAGAGGAGGTCTCAGCTAGAGACTTTTCAGCATGGTCACATGGATTTCTCAAGAATGATCCCACCTAAGACAAGCAGGCTCACTTTTGCTCCCCAGTGTTTGTCATTCTAGCTGAAGGGAAGGATTGGAGAAGGGGGAAGAGAATGAAGGAGAATGAGGAAATAATTTCTTAGGCATAGGATTGCCAAGTAAAATATAAGACCCTCAGTTAAATTTGAATTTCAGATAAACAATGAATAATTTTATAGTATAAAAATGTCCCAAATATTGCATGAAACAGACTAAAAAATGATTATATTGTTTACCTGAAATTTACATTTAATTGTGTGTCTTGCATTTTTATTTGCTAAATCTGGCAACCCTACCCAGGCCACGTGGCTCCTGTGTGGTGAAGAGCAATTTGAGAAGGGAGCAGCTGTAAGGCTTGAGCCGCTATAACACTCATTGCGGGTTAAGGATCCTGCACTGGCCGGTGAAAGGAACCAAGCAGGACATCAACAGGTTTCGCACAATATCCTATTTAGGTTTGGGAAATGAGGATTATTAAACTCATAAAACACAAGCCCTTATTTTAATTTTATGATCCACTAATTCTCTTTTATTAGAAGAATCTTTTAAATCAATCTAAAACATGAATTCCAAAAAATTTCCAAAATTATACAAAAATAATAGGGAAAAATGAATAAAAATAAAATGAATAAATGAAAGAATCAACTCTATTGTCCTTTCCTTCATTGAGATAGTTTTATAGTTTTAGATGGACTTGAACCTTGACCTTAGAGCTTTATAATGTTTTATCATGAATGTACGTGAGTGCTTTTTATGAAAGACTGGGTTGGGGGGAACATTCTTACACAGATGAGAATCTGTCTTTTGTACTACAAAAAATAATGTGACAATTACCCTATTTCTGGTTAAGAAACACTAGATAATTGCTGTTTATTATTAAGGAAAGTTAGTGTGTACTATAAAATAGAAAGTTATATGTGAATACCCACATGATATGTAATATTAAATAATAATGTGAGCTATATTTGGCTCCTGAAGTGGGCAAGCTTTTCTCATGTTAAAATTTGAATGATAAGTGATCCCTTTTTGCACGAGGTTCTCTTTGATGTAAACAAAATCCCAGTCACTAATATATATGCTATCCATGGACTCAAAAGAATTCCTTGAAATAAGGATTTGTGTGAAAGAGATTTATTAGAATGTGATCCCAAGGGAATTTGACAGGCGATGAAGTAGGACAGGGAAGGAAGCCAAGGAAGGGGCTAATATCAAGCAGTCTCAGAAGATAGCTCTGGCTCAAACCTGCCAAGGAGCTCACTGAAAACACACCGCAAAATGCTACTGATCAGAGGTAAGATGGCTTGGGTATGTATGTTTCTGCATTTGACATTTATTAGTTAAGTTTAAAACTAATAACTACTGGGAGAGACATACATTCCCAGATACTCCCGGCTTACTACTGTGCACACAGGTTAAAAATAATGACTAATACTTCAAGATGCAGTGGTTCACATGTCTGCTTCCTCTTCAGAAGTACATGAACACAACCTTATGTTATGTCAATCTTCATAAATTTTGGCATCAATGTGGATTTCTTCCCTGTGACGGTATTGAAATACCAAGAGCCAGTGGAGATCTTGTTTGTCCTTTGACCTCCTTTTCCAATATTCCACCAGTTCTGAGGTTTAAAAATGGTCAAGAGAAGAACAAGGAAAGTTACTCATGGAGACAATAAAACTCAGCCTTTAGTTCCAGGCTTCCTTTTACCCTGTGTAGCATTGATGTTAATTGTCTGCTAGAAGGAAAATGGAGATACTGAATTGGGCTCAAAATATGTGTTTCAAAAGAAGAAAATTTAAATAAAATGTAACAAAATTCAAGTAAGGAATTGAGTCATACCTGTATAATTCACAGTTAACTAATTCTTGAAGAGATGACAACCAAGCCTAACCAAATACATGCATTTTCATATTACTCATTAGTCTGTTGGGTTTTAGCAACCAGAAATTCTATTCACACCAACTTTGATAAAAGGGAATTTATTTGCTCTTAGAAGCCAAGACAGGTTAGAAATCCTGAATTTAAGATTATATATAGCAAGAATGTCATTGGGCTATAGGAACAACTAGAACTAGAAATTTGAACCCCCTCAGTACACTTGCCTCTCTGTTGCAATTCTTTCTTTTTTCTTTGCTCATCACAAACTGGTCTCCAAGGAAAGACTGATTCATCTTGTGTCAATCCTGGCTACAATCCTGCCCTCCATGCTCACAGTCCCACATTATAACTTGGTAGATGTGTCACTAAGTTTAAGCAGTTCCTGGGAAGAGAAAGGAAGGGTTCTGGACCAAGAAGACAAAGGGTATCTTCTGCAATCTTTGCTGAATAAGTAAAAACGTGCTTTATGAATAATATAGGGTGACTTAGAACAGTTAGAATACAAAGTCAAAGCAAATGAGATGACACATATTTTCTCCCTTCTTCTTGAGCAATGTGCATATGGAAAAAATATCACTGGGAATGGAAGGTTTTATACTTTCCCCTAATGTAGTGTTACCCTGATTGTCTTGCAAACCATTCTTGGGGGGAACATGTTAATTTCTAAATTAGAGAAGAGTGTCTTAAACTGAAAGATCAAGTTAAATTAAAAACTGAAACAATAAACATTAGGAATCCTTTTTAAAAAATTTACAAAGACAAGGGTACTGTTAGGTTGATTTATTTTAATAAAAGAAAATAATACATGGGAGAATGCTCTTCCCCCTCAGAATAATATGCAGATACAATGGCATCACCTTAAAACTCAATTTCTATAACAGTAACATTACAATGGCAAAAAAAAAAAAAACAAGAGATAATGAAAAGGAGCACCCAGCTCTCTACTGGTCTGAGAGAAGTGACATTTTGTTGTGACAATATTGTGACAGATGGGAAGAGACAGAGGGTTTAGTGGCACTCAAAGAAAACTTGTGAACCACTCCCAAAGATTCTGCCAGAGAAAGAGATAAACTGAGGTTCTGGCATTCCAGCTATTCTGCTAGAGATTAGAGAATAGATAATTCTGTCATTATAGTTATTCTCCTAAAGTCATTGACTTGACTGCACCCCTGTTTTTGAATGACCTATGGCTTCTAATTCTTGTTGTAATCATATCAGTATATTCATAACTCATTCAACCATACTTCTCAGTATAAGACATAATAAATATATGGATTCTGAATGTTGTTAAGGATCTTAAATGTCCAATTTTTTCTGTCGAAGGAGAAATAACTTATATTTCTGAAAGATGGAAATCTCTAACATATGGCATTCCATACTTTCTGATGCAGCTCATTATACTGCTAAACAGTACTAATTTCTGGCAAAGTCTTCTAACATAAAGCTGAAAATTATCTCCTCAAATTTTTCACTTATTGGCTTGGTCTTATTCCTGCCCTCTGGAGATAAACAAAATCTGAACACTCTTCTATATATTACAGTATTCCAAATATTTGCAAACAATTATTATAACCTGTTAAGAATTCTCTTCTCCATGCTAAACAGTCTCAATTCCCTTAGCAAAACAAATGCTGAACTGGTTTAAAAATATCCTTTACAATCTTAGAGTCTCTCTTCTTCTCGAACTCCTAAGCTAAACAATAAAACAGACATGGTACACTCAGTGCAGAATAGAGTTTGACTTTTCCTTTCTGATTAATATAACTTAATGATATGTAAATTATAAAATAAATCATAATATCCTATTTTTTTCACTGCCTCAAAATTATTTCTTTTTTGGAAGTAGGTAATAATAAGTAAATCCATATATTTTAAAGTCCTGAAATTTTTCATATGTTTTTACATATTAAAAGATGTGTCATGTTTTGAAAAGACAATTTTTAAAAACCAATTCAGGATTTCTACTCATACGTGATTTGGTTTCAGTCAACTGATACCAGTATATTACTATCTTTTTGAACCCTAAGTTTGCTATTAGTACATTAGTTATCTCACTTAGCCTCATCATCCCTGAACTAACAAAATACATGTTTTTTGAGTGCTCATTAATTACTAGATAGTGTTGATGCCCTGCCCTCACAGAGACTGTACTATAGTGGAAGGTATGAATATGGTCCTCATATCTAATTTTAATGAATCTTTGCAATTCTTAGCATTCATTTCATTCACTATAATAAACTCATGAGGGACCATGTAATTGACTGTTCAAACTGGGGCGATTTTAAGAGTAAAAGAGACACTATTAATTACATCTATCTAACATGAATAAATTGGCAATGTACCATTTACAGTGAATGGTCATCCTACATTTAAAAAAAAATTCTGAAACCTATTTTTCTTTGAATTAGTAACACTTAAACATTTTGAAAGTTTATTGGTACCATTTATATTTAAGCAAAATATAAACCTATCTATAGAAAAAATCATCTCTAGCCAGAAGGAAAATTTTTATAAAACATATGGTATAACATATTAGCCAAGGCTTTTAAGAAATATGACTAATTTTGGTGAATTGTATTGCATCATATATATGCAGTATCTGAGATTTCTCATGGATCAGGCTTTTTTTTTTAATATGATGACTTTCTCATCATATGGTGCTCTAAACTGTCACATATAGAACAAAAATAGCTAAGTTGAAACAACACAAGTAAGATTATATCACTTGATTACATATTACAATCTTTGTGGCTTTTAAAATTAGTTCCAAGGCTCAGAAATAGGTTTTCCAGGTAGAGCACAATTAGTATATCAGTACTGTTGATCCTTGAAAAACATAGGTTTACACTGTGCAGGTCCTCTTATAATGCAGATGTCTTCCAATAAAAGTTACATTAAGTGTGCCTGTTTCTCCTGCCTACCCTTCCACCTCCTCCACTCCTCTGCCTCTGCCACTCTTAAGGCAGCAAGACCAACCCCACCCCTTTATCTTCTTCCTCAGCCTACTCAACATGAAGATGATGAGGATGAAGATCTTTCTAATGATATACTTACACTTAATGAATAGTAAATATATTCTCACTACCTTATAATTTTCCTTAATAACATTTTTCTCTAGCTTACTTTATTATAATAATAAAATATATGATACATATGACATATAAAATATATATTATTAACTGTTTATGTTATTGGTAAGGCTTTCAGTCAACAGTAGGCTATTAGTTAAGTTTTGGAGGAGTTAAGATTATGCACAGTTTTGATTACAAGGGGGGTCGGCACTCCTAACCCTTTTGTTTTTCTAGGGTCACTGTATTTCCTTTTTGGGCTCTTGTATCTTTCAAGACAGTTCCATTATGCTGCAGTAACTAACAGCATTCAATCTCAATGATTTAACATTAATGCTTTTTTTCATTCTACATTTAGATCAGTAAGGATCTTTGTTCTTCGTGTTTATTTAGGGAACAGACTTCCATGGTTAATTGTACAGGGAAAAGTGCTCAGTGAAGTGGTTTGTAATGATACTTTAATACTTCCACCTGCAAGTGACATGTGACACTTCCATTTATATTTTATAGTCAAATCAAGGCATTCTACCTACATGCTTCCTACTGAGAGGAAGTACAATCCTCCCATGTGCCCAGAGGGAGAACTATACAATTTATGATTAGTCCTCTTAACCATTACAGCCCCTTTCACTAACGGCATATAACTCTTAGGGAAGAAAAATGCTTGCAAACACATTACTAATGAGAATCAAGGATCCTTTAATTTTGTGGGTTAGATCATAGTTTATTAAATTAGTTTAAACAGATATATTTCATAATTCAGAATTAAATCAATTAATGTAAATAATGTTTTGACAGATGACTAATCTTATGCAGAATTTATAAAAATCATTTATACTGTAATTTAGAGCCACTGGAGTCTCACAAATTCTGAATTAATCAATAACACATGTATTCTTGGCCGGGCACGGTGGCTCACGCCTGTAATCCTAGCACTTGGGAGGCCGAGGCGGGTGGATCGCTTGAGGTCAGGAGTTCGAGACCAGCCTGAGCAAGAGCGAGACCCCGTGTCTACTAAAAAAAAAAAATAGAAAGAAATTATCTGGCCAACTAAAAATATGTATAGAAAAAATTTACCTGGGCATGGTGGCTCATGCCTTTAGTCCCAGCTACTCGGGAGGCTGAGGCAGTAGGATCGCTTAAGTCCAGGAGTTTGGGGTTGCTGGGAGCTAGGCTGACGCCACGGCACTCACTCTAGCCTGGGCAACAAAAGCGAGACTGTCTCAAAAAAAAAAAAAATAATAATAATACATGTATTCTTATAGGAATTCTTGGAAATAAACAGCTATTTTAAGTCAACATTAATACTGATTAAAAACAATAAAAGAATTTAATTGAAATGCTGGACCTCTTTCAAATGTTTTATTGTTACTAAGTGTTATAGACTATTCAAAGTCATAAAAACAGAAAAAAAATATGGTTTTATCATTGAAATATGTGTTCAATTCAGGGCTTTTATCACCCTATCGATTGCTATTAAGAGTTATTACTGACACTTAAAATACAGTTAATGTAATTTTGCTATCACAGTTTTCCATACATTCTTGACCACCTTTATTTCTAAAGATAGTAATTCAGAGCAGATATATGTTTAGTGTTTTGATTTTTTGAAAACATGTATTATTGAGAGGTTTCTGGACAGAAGGCAGAGCATAAAGTACAAGGAATCTGTCTCCTAACCTAGACAACAATTACACTTGTAGAATCTGTCTGATGTAACTATTTTGGAATTCTGAAGTCTATTGATGTTTAGCAACTTCCAGTGAAAGGTTTGAATGGGAAACTGAAGTGAATTTCAATAAATTTCAGCTCTTGGCATAATAGTGGCTTCCTACCCCTCACCCCCAGCCTCATAGCAGTCAACTGTTCGTGGATTCCTAAAGGAAACTCTACACTGAGCTTGCTGGAGCCGGGGAGGGCAAAAAGCACCTGCCTTTCAAAATACTGGGGATCTGTGCTCTGACCTCTGATTGCTGCTTCTGATCATACAGGTGCAGGCAAAGAGGCAAGTGGCCATGGCACCTACCTTCATTGTTGCATAGGAGAGGTAAAGTTTTATCTCTACTCTCTTAGGGTTTTTCCGCTGAGCCAAGAATCAAATTGACATAAGGCAGATCAACAGGAGAAAAGCATACAAATTTACTTAATATAAGTTTTATGTGACACAAGAGCCCTCATGAGGAAATGAATACCTAAAGATGAGATTAGAGTTGAACATTTATGTACTGATTGGACAAACAGTAGTAAGATGTGAAAAAGCAAATTATGTGGGGAGGTTAGAAGATAAAATTTATGTTAATAAGATCTGTCCAGAATTCTCTTTGCCTCAGTTTTGTATAGTGTATGGAGGGCATCTTTCACATGGTAATTTTAACTTCTGCTTTTAAGGAACAGCATGAAGATAAGAATGACCTTTTTGCACCTGCTGTTTTTCAAATGCCCTCAACTAAAAATAGTCAATATGCCAGAATGGCATATTTTAAAATGGCATATTCTTAACTCTTTTAGTTGCAAGCCCCTCCTTCTTTGGCTGAAGTGACTTCCAGGGGACTTAATGGGGTGTCTTTTTTCACTATTTAATTTTTTTTCTTTGTTTTCCTTTTGGGAACCAGACATTAAAGTCTAGTACATTCAAAATCAACTGCATGTACATAAAAAATTAGAAAATGACTGCACATGCCCAGGAGAATTCTCAGGCTCAGAAAAGACCTAAAAAGACTTTATATTTATAACTCAAGATGATTTTTGGCATAGAGATAGTCTGCAACAATCAAAAAGCTAAAAACAATAAACAAAAAGAATGAGAAAAACAGCAAACCTGGGGAAGGGGGAGAATTTTATCTCTAGAGTTACCACATTATTACATTCAATTATCCAGTTTTCAACCAAAAAGCAGAAAACATACAAAGAAACAAGAATGTATAGATCATTCAAAGAAAAAAAAAATAACCAATAGAAACGATGTCTATAAAAGATCTGATGGCAGGTCTACTAGACAAAGACTTTAATACAACTATCTTAAAGTTGCTCAAAGAACTAAAAGATGATGTGAAGAAAGCAAAAAAAAAAGTTTGAAAAAAATGGAAATAAGGAGATAGAAAATCTAAAAGGAAATCAAAAAGAAATTTTGGAGCTGAAGAGTACAATAATTGAAATGATAAAGAATATTTACTAGAGGGATTCAAAGGAACATTTTAGCAAGAAAGAATTTGCAAACCTGAAGATAAGATAATGTAAAATATCAAGTCTAAGGAACAGAAAAGAAGAATGGACAAAAGTGAATAAAGCCTACTCATGTGCATTGCAGGAGTCCTAAAAAAGAGAAGGAATAAGGACAGAGAGAATATGTGAGAAAATAATGTATGAAAACTTTCCAAATTTAATGAAAGACAGGAACATAATCATCCAAGAAGCTCAATAAACTCCAAGTAAGAAAAACTCAAAGAGACCCACACCAAGACATATAGTAATCAAACTTTTGAAAAACAAAAAGAAAATCTTGAAAGTAGCAAAAGAAAAGCAACTCTTCACATATGAGGTATTCACAATGAAATTATGAGCAGATTTCTCATTAGAAACTTTGGAGGCCAGAGACCAGAGTTCAAACTGCAAAAAAAGAAATGAAAAAAAAAAAAACCCTGTCAACCAAGAATCCTATATTCTGTAATATTGTCCTGCAAAAATGAGGGAGAAATTAAGACATTACCAGATAAACTTGAGAAAGCTCATTACCACTATTTCTGCTCTGTAATAAATGCTCAAGGGAGTCCTGTAGAGTGAAATATAAAGACACTAGACATTAAGTCAAAGTCATAAGAAGAAATAAAAATCTCAATAAACTTGAAAACATCGTCAATTATAATACCTAGTATTATTATAAAAATTATTTGTAATTCTACTGTTTGTTTTCTACATGATTTAAAAGACTTCTTTTTTTTAAAAAAAAAAGCAAATATTAGTCTAAAGGCTAGTCTTATTTGAACTTTGATTTGGAACTCCATGGTTTGTTTTTTTCTTTTCTTTTCTTCTTCTTTTTTTTTTTTTTTTTTTTTTTTAGATATGGAGCTATCACCCCAGGCTTGTCTCAAACTCCTGGCCTCAAGTGATCCTCCCATCCAAGCCTCATGAGTAGCTGGAATTACAGGTAAGAATTTTGTTTTGTATATAATTTAAAAAGCAAATAAACTTTTAAAAATTATAAGTCTATATTTTGGGGCATACAATGTATAAAGATGTTTTGTGATATCAACAACCAAAAGGAGTTGGATGGAGCTGTTAAAGAAGCAGAGTTTTTATATGTTATTGAAGTTAAGCTGGTATAAAATAAATTTAGTGTTATAAATTTGAGATGTTAAATGCAATTTCCACCATAACCACATAGAAATTAGCTACAGAATATATACAATAGAAAATAAGAAAGCAATTTAAATTTGTAATTACAAAAAAGAAACTAAACACAAGAAAAGAGAGCAATGCAGGGGTTGACCCAAAATAAGTGACTGAGGCAAAAATCTCAGTCAACAGAAGCTTATTAAGCCAAAGTTGAGGATGTGCCTGGGAAAAACACAAACCACAGAAAACCTTCTGGCTGTTTTTCCAAAGGGAAATTTGGAAGTTTCAGCATTTAAATACATACAGAAGAAAATAAAAATGGTAGGGGGGTGTGGGTAATGAGACAAAATGATTACAATCTTGTGAGACCCATGAAAATCTACATTTTACATAAGATAAGGTGAAGGTTGGAAGAGAATAAGGGAGTAATAAAAGTATCAATTATGTAGATGTCCCTGGGTAGATATAAGAATGTCTGATCCTGTGTTGTCTTTGTTCTGCTTCCTATGAAGATAAATTTTTAATTCATTATAAGTGTGGAATTGAATAGACTTTGGGTTTAGGAGCTAGATATAGCCTGCAGATGTAAAGTCACAATTTGCATGTCCTTGCCTTTTGGGAAGTCAGCAAGAAATTTCTTCAGGGAATTATCTATGGGGCCAGTTCTTCACAGGTGCCTGAGCTTTTTACTTTCTCGTTTGTATAAGGAGTTGAAGGTGGCCCTGAGATTTTTATTTTCTTTTTACACAGGAAATGAAGGATAAATAAGCTATAAACATACAAAATGTTCTATCAAACATTTAAAGAAGAATTAATACAAATGCATCTCAACTTTTCCTAAAAATTTTAATGAGGCAACACTTCCTAACTCATTCTATGAGACCAGTATTACCCTGATACCAAAGCCAAAGACAATGCAAGAAAAGGAAACTACAGACCAATATCCCTTAGAAGCATTAATCCAGAAATCCTCAAAAAAGTACTAGCAAACAGAATTCAGCAGACTATTAAAAAGATCATACAAAATGGCAAAGTGGGGATTTATTTTTGGAATACAAAGATGGTTCAACATATGAAAATTGATCAATGTAATACATGTTAAAAGAATAAAGGAAAAAAACCACATGATCATCTCAATTGATGCAGAAAAAGCATTTGAGAAAATTCAACATCCTTACAATGTTAAAAAAATACTCAACAAACGAGGAATAGAAGAAAACTACCTCAACTTAATAAAAGCCATACAAGCAAAACCCACAGCAAGTTTAATACTCAGTGGTAAAATACTGAAAGCTTTTTCTCTACGAGGAAACAAGTCAAGGATGTCCATTCTTAACATTTCAAAATACTGGAAATTCTAGCTAGATAAATTAGGCAAGAAAAAAAAGTCTTCAAATTAGAGGGGAAGAAGTTAAATTGTATCTGTTCATATATGAATGGAACATGTATTTGCAAATGTTATATCTGATAAGGGATTAATAATCAGAATATATAGAGAACCCTTAAAACTCAGCAGAAACAAAAATCAAACAACCCAATTACAAAATGGGCAAAGGACTTGATTGGCCATTTCTAAAAACAAGATAAACAAATAGCCAATAAGCTTATGAAAAGATGTTCAACATCACTAATCGTTAAGGAAATGAAAATCATCACTACCCTGAAATACCACCTCACATCCATTAGGATGGGTAACATGAAACAAACTGGAAAATAAGAAGTATTGGTAAGGATGTAGATAAACAGGAACACTTGTGCATTATTGGTGGGAATGTAAAATGGTACAGCCAACATGGAAAACAGTATGGCAGTTCCATAAAAATTAAAAATAGAACTACCATATGATCCAGCAATTCCACTTCTTGCCATACACCCAAAAGAATTGAAAGCTGTGTCTTGAAGAGATATTTTTACATCATGAATAGCAGCAATATTCACAGTTGTCAAAAGGTGGAAGCAATCCAAGTGTCCATCAATGGATGAATGGATAGCAAAACATGGTATATACATACAATGTAATATTCAGCCTTACAAAGGAAAGAAATTCTGACATATGCTACAACATGGATTAAGCTTGAGGACATTATGCTAAGTGAAATAAGCCAGGTACAAAAATATAAATAATGTATTATTTCACTTATATGAGGTACTTAGTGTAGTCAGAATCATAGAGACAGAAAGGAGAATGTTGGTTTCCAGGCCCTGGGGGAAAGGGAAAATGGGGAGATAGAGTTTCAGTTTTACAAAATGTAAAGAGTAAAGGAGATGGATAGTGGTGATTGTTGTACAACATTATGAATGCATTTAATACCACTGAAGTGTAAATTTAAAAATGGTTAAGATGGTAAATTTTATGTTTGTGTATTTTACTACAATTAAAAAATAGAAAAAAATTGTTGTTAATGGCCAAAAGGAAATTTGCTCTCTTTATTAAGGGTTTAATTATTTGGGTACTTTGTACTACTTTTTCTTTTTCTTTCTTTCTTTCTTTCTTTCTTTCTTTCCTTCTTTCTTTCTTTTTTTTGAGAGAAATGTGAATAAAAATGAACCTCACATAAGCCCTGTTGAATATACCTTTATTTATTTAATCCAGTTTCCACAATTAGTCTCTATTCTGTGTGTACATGTGTGTGTTTGTGTGAGCGCATGTGTGTCTATCAGCACAAGGCCTCAAGTAAGGAAAGTCAATGATAGGAAATAGAAATGCATAAAAATGAATCTGAGCTAAAAGGTAATAACTAGGAATATATGACCTATGTTAAAGTGAAATCAAAATGCATTTCCTCTGTGGATTTAATAAGTAACCATTTTCTATACAATAATATTTGAATAAGTGAACAACCATATATTCCATTTTATGTGTTTTTGAAAATGTAAGAATTACATTCTTGCTTTGGTCAGCTGCAGAAGACAAAATAGTAAATATAATTAAAATTATATTACCTATGTATACAAAAGATAATTTGGTAAAGGAATTCAGGCTTTAAATTTACTTTTAAAGCATAATGCTGGATTTTAAATAAAATGAATTACAATGTGTCAGCACAATCTCAAGAAAAGTATTTTTAAATAAATGAAAATATATATGGCTTTGTTTTATTAGCAACTTATTTTTGCCACAAGGCATAAAAGTGAGCTAGTGTAAACATGGGGAAGAAATTTCTTTCAAGATAGGCAAATTCCAAAGGGAAAATAAAAAACTGCATTGAAGATTTATAATAGTTTGCTTAGAAATAGAATTCAATGTTACTAATTTATTTCTTCTATACATATATAGACATATTTTGTGATTTTTTTGTATACAGCATCTGACTTATAAAAAAGATACAACAATTTAAATTGACAATTTATAACTATATAAACTTATGGGGTACAAAGTGACATTATAATTTATGAATACAATTTGGAATAATTAGATCAAACTAGTTAACATATCCATCACCTCAAATACTTAACATTTTTGTGGTAAGACCATGTGAAATTTACTCTCTTAGCAGTTTTGAAATATACGATACTTTAGTATTAACTACATTTACCACACTGTGCAATAGAACTCAAAACAAAACAAAACAAAACATTCTTCCTGTCTGAGATTTTGTACCCTTTGACCATCACTTAAAATTTTTAAATGAGACAAAATATCATTTTCAATACAGCATTCAAAAGTGAATCTATTTAACCACATTCAGCTCATAATAGAACAAATGGGTGGATAGAATAATAATTCATGCTATTGCACGTTTAACAAACTGGCAAAAGAGAAAGTTAGTTGAAGAAGGGCAGAGGAACACTGTCTCCTAAGAGTTAGAACCATGGGCTCCATAATCATCTGGCATCCATTCAGTGTTGTATCTATGGTTAGAAATGTACATGATGGGAACTCCGTGGGATCTTCCGGATTCTTCCTTTAAGGTCCTGGACCACTATGGCCACAATATTACACTTTTGCTAAGTTACTGTCTGTATATATATATTCATTTTACCTAAAATGCTAGTGACCTAAGAGTTCTTAGGATTTCATATACTCTATCCTCTTGCAAGAATGAACGGGATCTAGCTGTTGATACAAGGAAACAAAGTTTCAGTTAGACACTAGAAATAAGTTTTGAGGTCTATTGGAGAGCATGGTGATCATAGTCAATAATAATGCATTGTACACTTCAAATAACCAAAGGAATAAATTTCTAATGTCTCACCACACTAAAAAAAAATAATAAATGAGGTGATGGATATACCAATTAACTTCATTTAATCATTCCAAATTGTATACATATATCAAGCATCACTTTGTATCCCATTAGTGTATACAATTATGATTTGTCAACTAAAAATAATATTAATCTTAAAAATAATAAAAAAGAATGAAGGGAGTCTAATGTAGATTCTCTTGCCTAATCCTTGAACTAATAAAAAAAATATTTAGAATGTGACAAATAATGAGTTAGAAATCCATGTTTTAAATGTCTTTTCTCAATGTTCCTCTCAAAATTCTATGTTGTAGGTAGGAGAGTATTTCCTGTACACAAATAAGAAAAAAACCACACTGGATTCTTCAGCAGGATTTAATATCAGCTATCATTTCCCCTATCCTGAAATATTTGCTGCCCTTGACTTTAACGGGGCAGCAATTTTCTCTGGGGGCTCTTTCCTCTGAATCTCCTTTTTGGGCTCACCCTACTTTAAATAGGTCATTAAATATTCAAATTCCTCATCACTTGCCCCAAAGTCTTTTTGTCTTGCGTTCATCACTCTGTCTCTCATGTCCTTTTTAGATTCTAGATATATATGTACGTATCTCCAGCTCAAAATTCTCCTTGAAGCTCCACATACATATAATGAGCTCACTATTCAATATTTGTTTTTGGATATTTTCTTAGGCATCAAATTAGGTATCAATGTGTTATATAAGTATCCAGAAAAAAGTATCTGAAGTAAAAAATAGTATTTTGTACTATATTATATTTTACATTATGTTCTGTGGACAAGAACATTGGGAGAAAATATAAATATATATTCAGTAGCCTTATTTTTCAGTAGCCTTATTTTTCAGTAGCAGTATTTTAACTTAAAATTGTTGTAGTTATGTAGTAGCAAGAAGTTTTTGATACACGTATTTTGAGGCTCTTTTGTTTTGTTTGTACGCATTTAGGGTTTTTATGTCTTCTCTGTGGATTGATCTTGTTATCAGTCTGTAATGTTTCTCTCTGTCCCTGGTAATTTTCTTTGCTCTAAAGTCTACTTTATCTGATGTTACCAGTCACTTGTGCTTCTTTGATCAATATTCTCATGGTATATAGTTTTCTATCCCTTTATTTTCAGTCTTCCTATTGAGTTGAATTTAAAGTGAGTTGCTGGTAAACAGTATATAGTTTAGGTGTATGGGTTTTTTAAATTATTATTATTTTAGCTACTCTGCCTCTGCTTATGCTTGACTTTGTATTGTTGTAATTAGACCATGTACTTTTAAGGTAATTATTGATGATTGCTATGTTAGGGTTTATGTTAAGTCTTAATTATCTCTTATCTCCCTTTCTCTTTTATTACCTCGTGTGTTATTTGAACATCTTTTAGAGTTTCATCTTGGCTTATTTCCATATTTGAATGAATCACTTTATATGGTTTCATGAGGGATTACTCTGATGATCACAATGTGCATATGTGACTGATTAGAATCTGCTTATATTAATATTTTAATACTTCAAGTGAAATGTGGAAACATTACTTCCCTTCGCCCTCCTCACTTTTAAATATTGTAATCTTGAGTGTCAATTGAAGTTATGCTTTTTGTTTAAATCTTACATTTAATTTAGAAAACTGACAAGCCTGTTTACTGTATTTACCAACATATCTGCTTTTTCTGTTGTTATTTTTCTGTTTCTTCTTCATGCTCCATGCTTCTTTTTTATATTATTTCCTTTCTGGTTGAAGAACATACTTGAATCTTTTTTGATGGTAGGTATGCTAGTGATATATATTTACCTAGACTGAAAATGTCTTTATTTCCATTCATTCCTGAAGGATAATTTCAATGGACACAAAATTTGCTGTTAACAGTTCATTTCTGACAGCACTTGAACAATGTTGTGTCATTACCATCTGGCCTCCTAATTTTTGTTGAGAAATTCGTTGTTATTCAAATGGGTGTGCCTCTAAAAATAATACATCATTTCTCTCTGGCTTCGTGCAAGTTTTTGTCCTTGTCTTTAGTTCTCAGAAGATTAATATCATTTATCTTGGCATGGATATTTTTAAAATTTATTCTCCTTGGGTTTTCTCATTTTCTTAAATCTGTAGAATTTTATCTTAAATTGGGGGATTTTTTTAGCCATTATTTCATTTAATACTCTTTTACTTTAGCCTCCTCTGTTATTTTGAGACTTCAATTATATTAATGTTAGGTTTTTTGGTTATTGTCTCACACATCTCTGAAACTGAGGCTCTGTTTCCTTCCTTTGCAATCTATTTTTCTCTCTGTGTTCAGACTGGGTAAATTCTATTAAGCCATTCTCTTGCAAACTAATTCTATTCTTTGTAACTTCTACTCTTCTGTTGAATCCATCCAGTAAGCTTTTTTTTAAAAAAAAAACAATATTGTTGTATTTTTAAGTTCCCCAATTTGCATTTTTAAGTGTTTTTAAATATTTTTTTAATGGTTGCCTTAAAATCCTTGTCCAATTTACACTTAACAATATATGTACAGTACATATGTACACTTAGCAATATATGTACATATATTGTAATAATATATGTTCATATACTAAAACTTAAAAAGTACTGACGAATGGAATTAAAGAAGACAAATAGAGAGATATAATATATTCATGAATTGGATAATTCAACTTAATAATGATTTTAATTCTCATCAAATTGATCTATAGGCTTAATGTAAGTCCTATCAAAATCCCACCATGTTATTTTTATGGACATAAAACAACTTGTTCTAAAATTTATATAGAAAGAAAGAAACATACCTTAGAATAGCTAAAACAATCTTGAAAAAGAAGAATAAAATTAGAGAATGACAACCGAAGTTCAATATTTATTTTATAGCTATAATTATAAACATAGTGCCATATTGATAAAGAGACAGACATATAAGTCCTGGAATAGACTAGAATATGTCCAATTGATTTTTGACAAAAATACAAAAGCAACTAAATGGAGTAAGAGTAGCCTTCTCAAAAAGTGATGCTAAAATGATTTGATATCCATAACCAAAAGAAAAAAATTGAACCTTGACTAAGTCGCTCACCTTATTAAAAAATCAATCCAAGATAAATTAGAGAATTAAAATGTAAAATACAAAACTACAAAACTCTTAGAAAAAAAGGAGAAACCTTCTAAATCTAGGGCTAGGCAGAGGTTTTTGACTTGACACAAAAAACAGAGTCCACTAAAAAAGAATTGATAAATTTGGCTTCATCAAGATTAAAAATTATTAGAATGAATAAGTTTAGGAGTATATTATACAGTATGGTGATGACAGTTAATAATAATGTGTTGTATACTTGAAAATTGCTAAGAGAATGGACCCTAATTTTCTCACTACACACAAAAAATGTATGCGAGGTGATGGATATGTTATTTAGCTTGATTTAATAATTTCACAATGCATACAGATATTAAACCATCATTTTGTACATTATAATTAAAATAGCCAAAATACCCAAACAGGCATTTCACCAAAGAGAATCACACATTGCAACTAAGCAGATGAAAATATGTTTAACTTCATTAGGCATTAGGAAAATGAAAACTAAAACAACAAGGAGATATATTTATATACCTACTTGAATATCTTAAGTAAAAAATAATGACAGTATCAAATGCAAGTGAGGTTGCAGAGAAACTGGATCACTCATAAATTCCTGATGGGAATATAAAATGATACAACCATTCTGGAAAACAGTTTGGCAGTTTCTTATAAAACTAAATATGTAATTACCATACTATTACACTCTTGGGCATTTATCCCAGAGAATTGAAAACTTATCTTCATACACAAATCTGTATATGAACTTTCAAGAAGCTTTATTAATAGCCACATAAATAGCTCAAAATCTGCAAACATCACAGATATTCTTCAATGGATGAATGTTTAAACACACAGTGGTACACTTATACTGTGGAATACTACTCAGTAATAAAGGAATGAACTATTAATACACACAATTTGGATGTATCTTTAGGGAATTATGCTGAGAGAAAAAAAGAAAGCTAATTCCAAAGATTGCATATTGTAATTTAAGTAACATTTTTAGAAGATAAAATTTTAGAAATAGAAAATTAATTAGTGGTTGCCAGGGTTTAGGGAAAAGGGGGGACAGGGGAGATGACTATGCTGATAAAAAGGAAGTATGAGGGACCCACGTGTTGATATAGCTGCTCTTTATCTTTAAAGTAATGGTGGACTCACAAATATTCATATGGGTTAAAAGTGCATTAAATTAACACACACATACAACTTTAACTAAAACTGAAGAAATCGGAATAAAATCAGTAAATTTTAGCAATGTCAGTATTCTAGATATGACATTGTACTATAGTTTTTCAGGTTGTTACCAGTGAGGGAAATTGAATATAGGTGATTTCTCTGTGTTGTTTCTTACAACTGCATGTGAATCTAAAATAATCTTACAGATTAATTTTTTTAAAAAATCATTGAGTTCTACCATCATCCTTATGATTTTTATTTAGCTCAAAATCTGTTAGATTAACTAACTAATCTGAATATTGACTTTTCTTTTAAAAAAGAGAACAAGTCAAATGACTTTTCTGAACAGTGTAAACCAAGAAAAACCAAAATGAGTGTTAGAAAATCTTTTCCTTTTTTTCTTTATAGAAGAATTTCAGTTTAAATATACTAAAATATAAACAACTCAGTAATGAATATTAAAATAGTGGCATGAAAGCTAGAACTTAATAATGATCATATTGACAATGCCTGGATTTATTGATTAATCTTGACATCAATAACAGTAGAAAATGCACATTTTGTGTTCTACATTACATAATAGAAAGGTTACAGAAAAATCTATAAGCAGTTTTTACCTAAAATTTTAAACCTGAATTTAATTATATCTTTATATATAGATATATATATCTTTATATATATATCTATATATATCAGTTTACAGGAAATATACAGAATAAAGAAAAATTAGTCCTAATGGAATATTTGACCAAATCCAGGATTTGTTATATTTTACAGAACTAATGCCCTAGTGTCTCTGTAAATATCAATGGCAACAAAATGCTAGAGAGATTTAAGGAACTATTATAGAATAAAACAGATAAAGAGCCAAAACAACCAATGTAAATAAACAAAAATTGTTTTGCATCCTGATTCAAACAAATTAACTATAAATATACTATTTTGAAACTACTGTTAAAATTTAATATGCTCTAATTATTGTTAAAGAATTAAATAAGAAATGTTATGATATTTATTTAAAATAAAACAATTTATATATGAATTTTGAAATATTTATTGAAATAATTTATAGTAATTGTTAAAATACATAAAACTATAGGGGTTGCAGATAAAATAACAAAGGTAAAATATTAATTTTTGATGAGGGATGATGAGTACATAAGATTTATTATATTAATATTAGCATCTATTTTTAGTGTGTGTTTAAAATTTTCTTAATAAAAATTAAAATAATTTTTAAAATTAATATTTCCTAATCCCAAATGCATATTATACTCTTTTTTTTTTT